>CM033649.1:94320016-94442704 GCA_019512145.1 Engystomops pustulosus | reverse complement strand
TTACATGCATCCTAGGGTGGCTGGAGGATTCATGTGAAGGTAACGCACTGACATTAACTGTTGCAAGACTACTATACCAAGCCCGCAAACTTATTGCATCACACTGGATTCAACCCACTGTCCCTACCATTACAGAATTCTGTACAAAAGTAAACAATTATATTAGACTAGAGAGAGCGGTATACAAAAAAAGAGGGGTACTTAAGAAGTTTGATGCTGTTTGGGGTAACTGGATCTCTACTCCTGGTTTGCCATCAGGAGCTTTGCTTAGAGATGACCTGATCCATATATAGACCTCTGGAGAGAAAAACGAACCTTATACGCACAAGGGTCCTATTAGCGCTTCTGGTGCCCTTATGGGTACATGCCGATCTGCAGGTCGGCCCGGTATGGGCCCTATGAGTTGGGGCCGGGAACGTATAAAATTCCCGGTATAAGGAACTCTGATAAAATATACACCGCTGCACTGCTTCACTTGCTTGGGAGGGAGGGGAAGGGGAGGGATGGGAGGGTTATTGTTATCAGTATTGTATGTAAATTGTGATCTGTATGGTTCATGTTACGTTTGTAATTTTCTGTTATGAAAATGGAAAAGGCGCCGTGGGCCATGCATCACTTTGGTGATGGGTCACCCCTCCTTCCCTCCATCGCGGTGAAAGTATGGGTGCTCGGCTACGGCCCAGCGGGCATACGTTCGTGTGCATGTAGCCTAAGTTCATACTTATGGCTTTAGGTTTGTTATTAGTTACTGGCATTCTCTTAATGTTACATTGTAAATGAAGGAATTTCCCGCGGTACTGGACACGTGAGGACAGTTGGTCCCGTTACACTGTATCACCTCGTCCATGTTCTCTATCCATTATCCCGTATGGCCTCGCCTGGCCTGACATTAGGATGCAGCGAGTGCTCCTTCCCCTGTTCTCCTCCAGGGTTTTCTCAGATTTATTTGATGTTTTTTCACATGGTGCAGACTCTACCTAGTCCGGGTTTTGCTTTTTTTTCCTATCATGGAGCTGCCAATTTGATTCTAAACGTTTTTGAAGTGAACATTTTTGATGGAAAAGACCACAGATTGAATATTACCATATTTTGCAGAGGGGCTGGCCTTGCCTCGGGACACTGCTCCAATATATTAGTGGAAATATCTTTAATTAATTTGTGCATGAGTTCGTGTTTTCTTTAATTTTTCTCCCCGGGCTCTTGACCCAAGTATAGAAATCTGAGAGCTTTATTGGAAATGACTTTCTCAGCAGTTCTGCTCTTTTTAAGTTGAGTGTATCGCATAATGACCATAAAATGTTAGACTTTATTAAGAACATATTTTAACTCTGAGTCTTTGGTTAGAGTCTAATGTGCGGGAATGTTACCCTGGGTGATTGGACGCCGTCCTCCGCGCATTGACCAATCTGTCCTTATGCCAAAAACAAGAGGTATTTTCTTGTACTGATTTACACGGAATTGGGAAAAATCCTTTGGGGGAGTTTTTGCCTTTTCTTGAAAGAACATTAAAGAAAAGCATCTCAAATCTTTACAAATATTGACGGACCTTCAAGGAGAAACCTGTGCCATTTATAGCTGTGTTTACCCTTGGTGATTTTTCATCGAAATGTTTACTAAAGCGCCATTATTTCCGCTTGTCTTCCGATTTGCAAGTTATTTCAGTGGCAGATATAAATATTACCCGAGTTTGGACTGAGAAAACAGAAAAGAGATTAGATAGAACAGCGCCCCTAGTGATCGGAGGCCAGATGAACAAGAAGCTATAGCGGAGTATTTGAGCTGTAAATGAAAACCCCTTTCAAGCCGAGCTGATCGTCACTAGACTCCTCTGAAATGTCCTCAGTATAAGGGGAATATGTCCTAATATAAGAGAATATATGGAAGCATCCAAGAGAAGGGAAATTGAGTGATTTCTTGAGATCAACTGCTATGAGTAAGGACCTTTGTGCGAAACGCGTCAACACGTTATCGACTTATCTGTATGGCTTTTATATGAGAAAATACAGAAATGGCATATTAGGAGATCTTGGCATATTTCTAAAGATCTTGTACAATAAAATGTAGATTATTTAAAAGCATTTCTCAAAAAAAGAAAACGAAATTAAGAAAGCAATGAGTTCAGTCCTCTGCTTTGTAGAACACATTTGCTGTTCTCTTCAGCTTGTTCTTTGGTTTTGCGGTTTTGCCTAGGACAGAGTCAGCAGAGTCAGAACATTATGGTTAGAGGGCGGGATGATAGAGGCTTTGCTGTACTACTAGATAAGCAGGACACAAACACCGGTACAACTACCTTGCCATCCACTGGACACTGGGAGAGGGACAGTATTCCTAAATTACTATTCATTTCCCTTGTCATGCTCCAGAACAAACACTTACAGATCTCAACAGTACCAAAAAGATCCATATGACTATAATAGGGTCCACTGGGCTAACATGGTGTTGCTGTTATTTCATCAGACAAAGACATCCAATAATTGAGATTTTAGCACCTTTAAAGGAAATCTACAATCACAGTCCATCCTGATAAACCAGGGACATTACTCATGGATCCAGGCACCGGGACTGTGGGATCTTCTTATATTTCTTATCCATGGCCTCCTTCCTTCTATATATTATGCTAAGTAACCATAACTTCTCTAGCGGGACATTACCAGAGCCCCTCCATGCTGCAACATCACAGGCTGTTACACTGTACTGGAGCACTTCCCCTACCCTTCACCTAAAGTGCATTGTCCGGCGATAATTATGGCCCTCCCTCCTATTGTTCCATATGACTGTTTGTACTCTGCAATGTAATATTATATTTGTATCTGTCCCCTATAATTTGTAAAGTGCTGCAGAATTTAATGGTGCAGGGTAAAGATTATTATCATTAACTAAAAAGAATAGTTTTTTTTAATATCGCTTTATAGTCAGTGGAAATAAAACGCTTTTTCTCTACATATTTAGCTATAGATATTATATTATATTATGATATAATGAAACTACATCTGTCCGGATGACTTACATACAGTATATATGTACATATAGATTAGGTCTTCTGCATTGCCAGATGTATAAGGTCGCAGGGTGTCAGTGCACATTTCCACGTGACTGTATGTGGTTCAGGTAGTGACTAACACTCATGTTATCTCCTACATACAGAAAACAAGATGTAAAATTAGAAAAAGAGAATGTCCTTTATCTCGGGAGATCAGTGCCATCTACAAAGCCACAATCTCGTGATATGAAAACTGTCTGCAGCATCTCTGTAACACAACAGTCCCTTATCTCGGCTCCGGTCTGTGGCCCCTATTCAACTGAGCGACCAGGGGGCGACATGAAAAACATGATTTAGCGCCTCCTCGCTCCCCTCCCTGCCCTTATATCAAGTCCATTATTGCTGAAATGAGAGTAACAATAATAATATTCCAATACGGAGACATGTGACTGTATCATTAGTGTCCTGTTATCTCTCACGTCACACTGCAGCAGAGAAGGAAGCGCAGAGATGTCACATCATGTGAACTGCGCACAACAAGGGGAATGAAAAATTATAAAATTTGGATGAAAAGGTCAAGGAGTTCACTTAGAGGAACTCTCCTCAAATGGAAAATATTTATTGGGGACGATTGTTTTGTTTTTGCAATGTCAGATTTTTCCATAAAATAAAGAAAAACACGGAAGCACAATTCCTGCCGGACCTTATATCTTAACCAGATCTAGATAATCACCAAGGGTTTATTGCTCCATAGAGAATTCAGATGCTTTGAGGATTAAGCAGGAGTTTACTAACCATTAATATTTATGATGTGTGTAATATTGGTAGGAGCCCCATGAAGACTGCAGATTCACTGCGTATGAAGCAAAAATGTATAATATATATGCAACTACTTCAGTAATTCAGATAGAGCAGTATTATACTCCTGAGCACAATCACAATTCGTGCAGGATTCAGAGGCTGAAATTACCCAGCATTCCCTCCAATGTCTGAACACACAATGCTCTGTTTTGACAGTCCCCTAGAAAGTGCAGCATTCTACCAAATAACTGTTTTGAATAGTTATGTAAATCATTGTCATATTTTATTTAGAATATAATTTAGCCATGTTGGATTTTGACTGAATAGTGATTTACGGACATGCAACTCATGTATAAGTACTTGTCATGTCAATGTACACACGTGACCTGCACAGCACAAATAGTGAGTGCAGCTCTGGGGTATAATCAGATGCTACTCAGGTAGCATCAGTACAGGATAAGTCAGTGTCTGTAGTCACATGTGACTGCACCACCAGCAGAATAGTGAGTGCAGCTCTGGGTATATACAGGATATAACTCAATCGACAGGTTACAGGATAAGTAATGTTGATGTGGTTACACCGTGACTGCACCCCCAGCAGAGAAATAGTGAGTTGCAGCTCTGGTGGATAATAGCAGGGATGTAACTCAGGATCAGTACCGGGATAAGATAAGTAAGTCCGTGTTGGTATGTACACGTGAACTGCACCAGCGCAGAATACGGAGGTGCAGCTCTGGGATAATACAGAATGTAGCCTTCAGATCAGTACAGGATAAGTAATGTATGTAATGCTACACAGTGACTGCACCAGAGCCGAGAATAGTGAGTGCAGCTCTGGGGTATAAGTACCAGGATTGTAACTCAGATCATTACAGGACTAATATGTCATGTTATGTCATAGGGGGCTCATATAACGAAGGTCTCCCTGCGGCCACGATTCCAATTTGATGCCATTTTGCGGTATTGCCCAGATTTTGGGTGCCACCGATTGGATTGTGGAATTTAAAAAAAAGATTGTGTCACAATCGCACTTACCTTCACCAGGGAAACAGAGGTGAACTCCAGCGGTACCTCGGAGCACCTGCTGGACTATCGGGCACAAGACGACCTAGTGAATGCCCGGCAATATCGAATCCCTCTCTGAACATGCCGCGGAGCCCGGATCGCGACCAGTGACTACCAACAACAAGCAGAATAGTGAGTGGCAGCTTGGAGCATAAGGTGACACTTTACTTATTATAATTCCTTTATCTTGTAATATATTTTAGACCATTCTCGGCTCCTTTTGACAGATTATAAGTCGATTTACGCTTAATGATGTTCAAAGTATGAGATGCTGGTGATTAACAGTATGTAAAATTCTCATAGTTTTTTGTTACATTTAGGCTTAACAGAAATATCCTATTATGGGCTGTCACCCATTGTAAACACGTCTGTCCAGTGTTTCCCAGTGCCAGCCGATTATCGAACATCGATGAGTGGAAATTATTTAATGAAATTGTCAATGACAAGTCTCTTCCTGGACTGTAGTGGGAAAGAAGAAGAATCTTTGCGGAGATTACAAGAAGACGTCGTAATATCTTCAAGCCTCCCTCCAGGATCATTTGCTGATGAGACGATTCCTTCGGATGAATGTGGATGCGATAAAACTTTATGTGGCATTATATCGTAGCATCAATAACAAATGGATGGGCATTATCGATCAGTCTCCCGCTACATTGTTGCGACGACGTTCACACGAATACGCGGGTCACGGGTCGCGGCGGAGAGAGTTAACTGTTCTGATCACAGAGAGTGAAGTATAATATCAATGTGTTTATCACAGAGCACGCAGCGCCGGATGGCCAGAGAGGACGGAGGGGAGAACGCCGAGTAGGGGCAACAACAGCAAACAAAAAAATATAGAAAATAATAAAACCCTGTCACTTTCTAATCATTTCCTGGCACTGCTGCTTCTTGAGGAGTAAAACCAAGGGGAGAGAGAGGGGGTGACGAGAAGGCGCGGGAGATGGGCGGTTACCTATCACAGTAGATCGCTGGCCGATTGGAAGATTAAGCAGGAGTTTACTAACCATTAATATTTATGATGTGTGTAATGTTGGTAGGAGCAGATTCACTGCGTATGAAGCAAAAATGTATAATATATATGCAACTACTTCAGTAATTCAGATAGCAGGTATTATACTCCTGAGCAGCAATCACAATTCTGCAGGATTCAGGGCTGAAATTACCCAGCATTCCCTCCAATGTCTGAACACACAATGCTCTGTTGACAGTCCCCTAGAAAGTGCAGCATTTCTACCAATAAGTGATTAAATAGTTATGTAATCATTGTCATATTTTATTTTAGGAATATAATATAGCCATGTTGGATTTGCTTGAATAGTGAGTTTAATACGGCATGATAAGTAATGTCATGTATGTACAGAGTGACTGCACCACCAGCAGCAGAATAGTGAGTGCAGCTCTGAGGTATAATACAGGATGTAACTCAGGATCAGTACAGGATAAGTAATGTCATGTATGTACACAGTGACTGCACCAGCAGCAGAATAGTGAGTGCAGCTCTGGGGTATAATACAGGATGTAACTCAGGATCAGTACAGGATAAGTAATGTCACCTAAACGTTAGTCTATCCAAAAGAGTAAAGATTCATACAAATCTTCTTTTATACTTGTTCTCAGTTGGATTCCATCCAGGATTTGGTACTGATGTACAATATTGCTGTGTGACTGAATGTCCATGAACCCCACTATCATATATATTACATACACCCTATATAACCATAAATAATACTTGTATGTTATCATCTATAACTCTCCTCCCTGTATACAGTCTCAGAGGTTAATAATTGGTGATATATGATTCAATGGCTCCATGTGGGAGGAGGATCAGTAATGTGGAAGTGAGAGGTGTCCGTCCTCGTCCTGCCCCCTCCTACCCTGTCCTGCCCCTCCTGCCCTGTCCTGCCCCTCCTGCCCCCTCCTGCCCCCTCCTGCCCCATCCTGCCCCCTCCTGCCCCATCCTGCCTCGTCCTGCCCCCTCCTGCCCCGTCCTGCCCCTCCTGGTGAAGGGGTTATGCCCATGTGTCAGGAAGCCTCTGTACCTCTGGGCACAGGTGACAGTGTCACCATGATGGGATCTCCTGAGGTGTCACTACAGTGAAAGGAAGATGTAATAAAGTCATTGTGACTCTTTCCAACAATTGTCTGGAGATGACAAAACGCCCAGTACTATGGAGCAGAGAGAGGAAAGACATCAATGTGACACGGGGGGGAGTGCTGGCTGCCTTACTGCTACCTGAGCGCTGGCTGCCTGAGTGCTGGCTGCCTGAGTGCTACCTGAGTGCTGCCTGAGCGCTGGATGCCTGAGTGCTGGCTGCCTGAGTGCTACCTGAGTGCTACCTGAGTGCCACATTTACTTAGAAATTCGGAAAATGCACTAAAAGTGCGACATCCGTGTATAATGCTGCGTGCAGCGATTCACTAAGATCATGCGCCAAAAATCATGAATGTCTCGCTTTACCGCTCAGGTCCGACAGGGTTCACCATCTTTTTTGTGCTGCACCTGTAACATATGCAAGTCAAATACGTCGCTCGGTCCGAATCAGTCAGACTGTCCGACGGCGCGCCCCCCTAAGTTATCTGCACCTGCGCCACAAAAAGGTTGCATGCGCCACAATCCCAAAGCACAAACTACCCGTGCAAGACATTTTAGCCATGAATAACGTGAACAGTCCGGATAAAGTGCATCGCTAAGCCCTTAGCAAATGTGCCCCAGTGACTGCACCAGCAGCAGAATAGTGAGTGCAGCTCTGGGGTATAATACAGGATGTAACTCAGGATCATTACTTATCCTGTACTGATCCTGAGTTATAATACAGGATGTAACTCAGGATCAGTACAGGATAAGTAATGTCATGTATGTACACAGTGACTGCACCAGCAGCAGAATAGTGAGTGCAGCTCTGGGGTATAATACAGAATGTAATTCAGGATCAGTACAGGATAAGTAATGTCATGTATGTACATAGTGGGGCTCATTTACTAAGGGTCCTGCGGCCACGATTCCAATTTGTGCCATTTTGCGGTGAATTGCCCCAGGTTTTGGTGCACGCGATTGGATTGTGGAATTTAAAAAAAGAATTGTGTCACAAGATCAGCACTTACATTCACCAGGAAGAAGAAGGTGAACTCCGGCGGACCTCGGACACCTGCTGGATATCGGGCACACGGACCTTAGTGAATCCCGGCAGATCCGAATCCTCGTCTGAAAACATGCCGCGGGATCGCGACCAGTGACTCCAAAACCAGCAGAATAGTGAGTGCAGCTCTGGAGCATAATGGACATTACTTATGATATATTCTTTATCTTGTAATATATTTAGACAATTCTTGGCTCCTTTGACAGATTAATTCTTTACGTAAATGATGTTCAAAAGATGAGATACTGTTGATTTAACAGTAATGTAAATTCTCAATAGTTTGTACCATTTAGGCTTCACAGAAAATAATTCCGCTATATGGGCTGTCACCATGTAACACGTCTGTCACGTTCCCATGCCAGACGAATTATACAGAATAATTAGGGAACATTTAATGAAATTGTCAAGTGACAAAGTCCTCTTCCTGGACTGTAGTGGAAAGAAGAAGAATTTGCGGCAGATACAAGAGTCAGTAATATCTTCAGCCCCTTCCATGATTCATTTGCTGAAGCGATGCCCTCGGATGATGTGATGGCGATACCTTATGTGGCATTTATATCGTAGCCATCAATAACAAATGGCTGGGCATGTATCGATCAGCTCAGCGCTACATTGTTGCGAGAGCACAATAGCGAGGGTCAGGGGTCGCGGCGGAGAGAGTTACTGTTTCTGATCACAGAGAGTGAAGTAAATAATGTTTATCACAGGAGCTCAGCGCCGCTGATGGCAGAGATGGAGAGACGGAGACCGCCGAGAGGGCAACAACAGGCACAAAAAAAAAAATATAGAATAATAAAAAACTGTCACTTTCCTTATCATTTCTGGACTGCTGCTTTGAGAGATAAAACCGAGAGAGAGGGTGAGAGAAGGCGCGGGAGGGGGGATTCCTATCACAAGATAGATTCGCTGGCCGATTGGAAGACAATATGGATTTACACTGTGTGTTGTGATCCAATAAACGTGGTGCTGGGACGTACACTGACCCTTTAGTGTAAAGGCATGTAAGACACATTGATTGAACCAATAAGATATACCGGCGGTCCCCTACTTAATGACACCCAACTTACAGACAGCCCCTAGTTAAAGACGGCCCCTCTGCCAACTGTGACCTCTGGTGACCTCTCTGGATGCTTTACTATAGTCCACTGATCAGCTGTAAGGTGTCTGTAATGAAGCTTTGTTGATTATCCTTGGTCCAATTACAGCAAAAAATTTTGAAACTCTGATAAAATATACAGTTCTGACTTACATACAAATTCAACTTAAGAACCAACCTATAGAACCTATCTTGTCTGTTACCCCGGGAACTGGTGTATATATGATATAGAGGGTATATAGTGGGGCGGGGTCCTGCTTCAGATATCACAATAATCATAGTGATACGGAGTAATGTTCCGGCTTCAAGGGGTAAGCCGGGAATAACAACTGATGGCCTCAGGATAGCTCATCAGTGGGGTAACTACTTCACTTCTAGCGGGAGCTACAATGACGGCGCCTGGCCACTACAGGGACTCCGAGCCAACTGCTTATGGCTCCTTATCTGTTTATGTCGGGCCGTTATCGATGGAGTAAAGGAAATCTACCATCAAAATCCATCATGATAGACCAGGGACATTACTCATAGATCTAGGAATCTCAACTGTGGGATCTTCTTATATTTGTTATCCATGGCCTCCTTCCTTCTAACACCAACTTTCAAACTTATGCTAATGAGCCAGAAGGGCTCATTATCAGAGTCCCTCCATGCTGTAACTTCACAGGCTGTTACACGGTCTCCTCCTCCCCCTGTTCCCTCAACACTTCCTCATCCCTCTGAATGAAGTAATCTCACACAGTGGGAGGGAGGTGAGAGTACTTCTGCGCAGTGTAAGAGCCTCTGAAGCTTTTACACCCCCAGAACCCATCAGGTTAATTAGCATAATTTTAACATTTTCTTTTAGAAGGAATGACAAATATATGAAGATTACTACAGTCACAGCGCCTGGATCTAGGAGTAAGTGTCCCTGGTTTATCATCATGGTAGATTTCTTTTAATTGTAATCCCTGCCCATCCCTTTAACTGGAGTCCCATAAGCAGTACAGATATATCTGTAATATAGACGTGTGCAGTAGAGACTCCGTGCACAGGACACTGCAGCAGTCATGGACCTTTAATAATAATAATAATAGCGCACACAGGTTACGCAGCGCTGCACAAAGCTTGTCAGATCAGTCCCTGTCCCCAATGGGGCTCACAATCTAATCCGCCTACCAGTATGTTTTGGAGTGTGGGAGGAAACCAGAGGACTCGGAGGAAACCCACGCAAACACGGAGAGAACATACAAACTCTTTGCAGATGTTGACCCTGGGACTTGAACCCAGGACCCAGCACTGCAAGTTTGTAATGGTAACCACTGAGCCACCTTTGGCTATATTCATACGCTGCAGAATTGTTTGAAAATTTCACAATGGGGCCTGCAGAAGGCAATGTGCTTCTCCGCAGTATAAAAGGGAAGAGGATGTCTGTGAAGCGCTGCAGAACATGTTGGCGCTATAGGAGCAGAGATCTAACTAAATAAACCTTTTCAATTCTATGTAATGGAATCACACTTAGGCCCAGCCATATGAAACTAAACCGGGGCCTTACATACATTGCAGGAGTTTGTACATTGTTGTACCTCACATTCTTAGCACACTCTCCCTAACCCTTACAATCTCATCAATCACTTCACCCCACACACACAGCCCAGATTTTCTTCACCTGCACTTGGCAGGTCCTGAAAAGTAAAAAACTTCAAGAAATTTCAAAATGAGTTTTTGTTTTTTTATCTTTGCAGAGAGAGAGAGGGAATGTAACGTTTGCTGGAAAAAGAAAAAAGAAACCAGAATGTGAACTTTGTCCGGAAATGCCCTTAGATTCCTACTACATGAATGTACCTCAGCGCTGCCTTGTTCCAGAGGCCGGATCCAGGTCATTCATCAGGACGTTCAGCTTATAAGGAGATGCCCTGGACATTGTATTATATGTGTGATCACATATAATACACATATACATATACACATATATGTAGCAAGTAGTTACAAAACTAAGTGGGAAAATGTAATTCTATATAATGATATATGCAATGCAGTGCTCTAACCATTCCATATTATGGGGTAAAGAGCACCGGTATGGAGGGGAAAGAGTAACGATTGTGGTCTCCATGGGTGCGACTGCGACCAGGAGCGGGGAAGGAGCGGGCCCGCATTTGCAGTCAGGAAGATGACAGACTGCGGGGTTGTAGAAACAATTGTTAATGACAAAAGTGGAGCCAACAAAGACACATCTGTGCTCACTATATGATATGATCAGGTGGGGCACATTTACTAAGGGTCCACGGACCGCATTTCCGTTTTATTTCCGTTTTGTGCCGCATTTAACAGGGGTTTTTGGCGCACACAATCAGATTTTGGCGCAATCGCGCCGACTTTCCTACGACACAAAACAGCCTGTCGGACAACCCGATTTGGACTAAGCACAGAATTTAAAATTCAAATTGCATCGCAAGATCAGCACTCACATGCACCGGGAAGAAGAAGGTGAACTCCGGGGACCTGAGCGGTCATTTGGGAGGGCAGGCCACCACCGGACGCTTCATTTGGGAGGGCAGGCCGCCACCGGACGCTTCATTTGGGAGGGCAGGCCACCACCGGACGCTTCATTTGGGAGGGCAGGCCGCCGCCGGACGCTTCATTTGGGAGGGCAGGCCGCCGCCGGACGCTTCATTTGGGAGGGCAGGCCGCTGCCAGGCGCTTCATTTAGGAGGGCAGGCCGCCGCTGGACGCTTCATTGGGAGGGCAGGTGCTGCCAGTCGCTTCATTGGGAGGCAGGCTGCTGCAGGCGGCTTCATTTAGGAGGGCAGGCCGCCGCTGGACGCTTCATTTTGGAGGGCAGGAGCCCCACCAGACGCTTCATTTGGGAGGGCAGGCCGCTGCCAGGCGACTTCATTTGGAGGGCAGGCCGCTGCCAGGCGTTCATTTGGGAGGGCAGGCCCGCTGCCAGGCGCTATTGGGAGGGCAGGCCGCTGCCAGGCGCTTCATGTGAGGGCAGGCCGCCACCAGACGCTTCATTTAGGAGGGCAGGCCGCCACCAGACGCTTCATTTGGGAGGGCAGGCCGCCACCAGACGCTTCATTTGGGAGGGCAGGCCGCCACCAGACGCTTCATTTGGGAGGGCAGGCCGCTGCCAGGCGCTTCATTTGGGAGGGCAGGCCGCTGCCGGACGCTTCATTTGGGAGGGCAGGCCACCACCGGACGCTTCATTTGGGAGGGCAGGCCGCTGCCAGGCGCTTCATTTGTGCAGGGGTTTGGGATCTTTGTTAGTTGTGGCGTTTGGTTTACAGATAACAGTAATTTCTAGTCTAGTATCCTTGATTAATCAATACCAGAACAAACCATGGTCAGGTGTGGTGCTGTTTTTGGAAGAAAGCAGCCATGTTTTCAAATTTCCGGACAACCCCTTTAAGCTACTGATCCAAACTTTCAAACCCCAAGACTCCATGGAAAGAACAAGAATCAAATCCTTGCAGGTCAATTCATAATCTTCTCATATGGAATCAGTGAGGATACAATGTATGATATGGTCCCTAAAGCAAAGACTGGACCCTTTATGATTGTGCTTCTTTATACACATTGTTACACATACAGGATATACACACAAACTGGTTTTTAGATTATGTGCACAGGACACATTGGACACTGCAAGTTTATAGCAATTCATTTATCAATGTACATTCCACACAAAGCCTAGCAGAGCATGCTGGGACTTGTAGTGCGGTTATGGAGATTTCTATCCTTCCCGCTATAAGATGGGATTGTATTCCAGTCTTATCAGGTACATCTCCTTGCAGCGGGTTGCAGCCCACCTCCGAGATGAGTGCGTCCTTTGTTTTCATTATACCTCTATCCAAAAACCCAAAAGTACAGATATTAAACACTTGTCAGAAACGGCTCAACCCTCAGAATTACTGCCATTTCCTCCTCTCACTCCCTGAAAGGAGAGAGGTAAAAGCCTTAAGATACTCATCTGAATAATAAAAAAATGTGATATATTTTTTTCCTTTCCTATCTCCCACCAGCATCATAAAAGATGAAAACCCGACTCTGCCTTTGATCATCGCCAAGTGAAGACAATCCTTCATCCTGGAATGTCTTCCTTCCTCCTCCTCTATCCGTGGCTCTTCTCCGTCCTCTCACAAACCTCAGTTTCATTCCATTTTTTTTGGACTTTGATCTTTTCATATTAGAGCTTTTTTTTTCCCCCTTCCTTTTTTATGATGTGAGGTTTGTAATTTGAGACTTTTACTTCATAAACAAAGGACGGCGCTTTGATTGGGTTCTTGATGATAGGTGTAATTACCTCTTGTGATACTGTAGATGGAGGAGCTCGTGACGAGCGGCAGTCATGGACGCTTCCATTTTATTTATATGAAGGGATTGTTAAAAATCTCAGTATCCACAGATAAGGGGTGTGAAGTATTAAAGGGGTGATCTTATAGTATTCTAATGGTAGACTGCTAGCTTATTTCGTGGCTTTATGATTGGTGGGGCTCAGACCTCTTGGTCCTATAGCGATCACCATAATAGGTGTCAGAATTAATTTATTTTACACGTCCACTAAATGCAGCCGGTAATTCTACTTGTTCTCGTCTTGTCCCCAAACCCGCGATACAAAATGCACCTCCTATGGACATGGTTTGGGGGAACATGTAAAAGATTTTTATCTTGCCCTTTAAAGGGGTTGTCTGGGGGTTCACAAACATGATGCTTTTCTCTATAAACAGCTTGACCTTTGACTATAGGCAATTCATGGTACTGCAACATAATAATATTTCCTTTATATAGCGCACACAGATTACGCAGCGTTGCACAGAACTTGCGAAATCAGTCTTTCTCCCCAATGGGGCTCACAATCAAATCACCTTCCAGTATGTTTTGGAGTGTGGGAGGAAACCGGAGGACCCAGAGGAAACCCACGCAAACACGCAGAGAACATACAAACTCTTTGCAGATGTTGACCTGGTACTTGAACCCAGGTCCCCAGCGCTGCAAGGCTGCAATGCTAACCACCGAGCCACTGTGCTGCAACCAGTATTAACCACAGTCAGGCATGTGTTTTTTTTAGGAAACTACCATGATCTTTCCAACCACAGGACAACCTTTATCTGAACAGGTATCACAAACCAACTCTAATCTGGGGGGGGGACCTGTCTGCAAAGGCTTGTCACTGTATCAGAACCATACAAGTTTCTTATGACAATGTGAACAATGCAAAGAGTTTGTATGTTCTATCTGTGTTTGTGTGGGTTACCTCCAGGTCCTCCGGTTTCCTCCCACACTCCAAAACATACTGGTAGGTTGATTAGATTGTGAGCCCCATTGGGGACAGGGACTGATATGACAAGCTCTGTGCAGCGCTGCGTAATCTGTGTGCGCTATATAAATAAAGGAATTATTATTATTAACGCCTAATGTGCAAATGTAGAATTTTGTTCTTACAAAAGAGCATAAAACAGATGCGTTACATCATGTTCTTTCCAATTGTCATCCACGAACCCAAATCAAGGAAAACAAAACTATAAAATATGCCCCACAAAAAGCATTGCAAGGCTCCCACATTCATAAGATCCATTACTATAATTCCCTCTTTATATCATTTGCAGGAAGGAGACGAGTCCATCACATTTCCTCTTTGTATAAGTTTAGGGAGAAGTGCACATTATGTCATGTGCTTCTAAAAAAAAAAAAAAAGCGAAAAAGCAGTATAATCGAATGACCAGCTACATGTGGTATTAAAAGCGGTTTTGCCCTGGAGCGAACCGTCTAGTGTCCTGAATAGATGTTCCGCCAGCTGCTAGAAGTCACATAAATCTCATTGTCTCCTAAGAAGAGGCTGCGATGTAAGAACAGAACAATCCCGGCCAAAACTCGATGGGACTCGTCATATGCAAATCACTCATAATCCACGCGCCATGTTTACGCTCTTACATTTAATAGGGTTCTGTTCCATTATTTATCCCACTTTTGTTTTTGGGCTACAAATTATTTAATCTCTTAAGAAGGAGAAGAAGAAGAAGAAGAAGATCCCCCCCCACAGTCTTATTATGGGAAAGTCTAACGTATTAGAACCAACATTCATCTATGTCTCTCCGTCTTCAGTCACCAATAATACAAAAACCTAAAAACACCAAAGTATTACACAAGAGGAAAGCAATGAGATTTCTCATTCCCTCCACCCCCACAGATTATTATCTAGTACACCATTTCCCAGATCAATTCATCTGTGTCATGTTTTCACGGCAAAAATATTTTACTGAAGATTTCAAGGGAATGATGTGACAAAAGCGAGTCTTGTACGACATCAAAACAATGTATCAATATTCCTCTAACATTCTACAGGAAGGTTCACACTGCGCAGATTTGGAGGCAGATTTTTAAGCCAATCTGAATAGCGGAAGATAGAAGTTCAGATCTCGGTGACAAAGCAATGTCCGGGGTGGGGTTTTGTACAATCATACGGGATAAGGGGCCCCCCTACACATCAGATGGATTTTGGATGAGTCCATGGTCACCTTTTTAATGCAACTTTCTTGATTGGAAAGATGTTGGAGGAAAGAATAATTAACATGCCTTATACTATTACAGGCAGTTACATACAAGATGGGGTCTGTAGGTTTGTTCTCAAGTTAAATTTGTATGCAAGTCGAAACTGTATATTTTATCATTGTAGATCCAGACAAAAAATTTTTTTTTGCCCCAGGGACAATTCGAGTTTCAAAATGTTTTGCTCTAATTGTACCAAATATTATCAATAAAACTTCATTAGACACTTTACAGCTGATCATTGCAGACTGGGACTATAATAAAGCATTCATAGAGCTTCACCGGATGTCACAGTGGGCAGAGGGGTCTTTAACTAAGTCGGGTAAATCGGATGTCCTTAAGTAGGGGACCGGCTGTACTCTCAAAGTGGTTTAATCGTTAAAGGGACTGTACACTTTACACAATCAATTATTTGCTGGAATTTGCGTAATGAAAACATATACAATTTTCCAATACACTTTCTGTAACAATTTCTTCATATTTTCCAAGATCTCTGCTTGCTGTCATTCAACAGGAAACGTCATTGTTTACTTCCTGCATATAAACACCGGTCCCGGGTCATGTGATTTCACATCGGTACACGGCTCGTTATAACACGGTGTGTAATACTAACGAGCTATGCACCTGTGTGACATCACATGACCATGGTCCAGTGTTTATCCACAGAAAGCACACATAGAATGACAGCAAGCAGAGATCTAGAGAACAGTGAGAAGTTTATACAGAAAGTATATTGGTACATTTTATAACTTTTCATTGCACAAACAATATTAATTATTTGCTGTAGATGTGCTAAAAGTGGACAACCCCTTTAACTACATCTCTCCAGTGGATCAGGGAAAAATGTCTAATGGAAGGGGACTGGGACCCCAGGCGATCAGCAACATAAGGGATCACATGTCTTATCAATCTGCCCATTATGGAAGAGGATCAGCAAAGCTGTAAGTGGACCACTGATCTTGCAACGCCTTTGTAGCACACAGCCACTCAGTGGATATACCATCCTTCCACTTGGGCTCTGCTTGCTCTGACCCCCTTCATAAAGACATGGATTCCCCATTCCTCTGGTAATCCGCTCTCATGGTACCACATCACTTATGCTGCAGACTTTAATCTTGATTTCAACCTTTGCAAGTGGCGTCGATTTGGGGGTATTTTGCTGCAGCAATTCTGCAGTGGGAAACAGCAATATGTTATGAGCACCTGCAGCAGGTCCAATGTGTGAATATGAAGGGGTGTAATCTGGTATTGGACTCTCCTGGTAGCTTATAGCCCATTCCTATTGAGAACACCTATAGGAGTAGGGAGTGCGACTATAACAATTAATTCCATGGATGGCTATGTTTTTGCCCATTAGGAAATTCCTGTATATGCAAATATACACATCCGGCTGATATTTAGGATTCGAGCAGTGTCCCCTTAAATGGCATAGCTTGCCAGCAGATATCACAAGGCATAGGCTGCCAGCAGATATCACATGGCATAGCCCGCCAGCAGATATCACATGGCATAGCCCGCCAGCAGAATATCACATGGCATAGCCCGCCAGCAGATATCACATGGCATAGCCTGCCAGCAGATATCAACCAGGGCATCAGGCTGCCGCGCGATCAACAGGGCATAGCCTACCAGCAGAATCACATGGACTAGCCTACCAGCGATATCCTGGCAAGCTACCAGCAGATATCCACAGGCATAGCCTGCCAGCAGATATCACATGGCATAGCCTGCCAGCAGATACATGCATAGGCTGCCCAGATTCACATGGCATAGCCACAGCAGATATCACATGCATAGCCTACCAGCAGATATACAAGCATAGGCTGCCAGCAGATATCACATGGCATAGGCTGCCAGCATGATATCACAAGGATAGGTGCCAGCAGATTATCACAAGGCATAGGCGCCCAGAGATATCACAGGGCATAGCCTACCGAGAATCACTGCATGCTGCGCAGGATATCAAATGGCATAGCCTGCAGGAGATATCACATGGCATAGCCTGCCAGGAGATATCACATGGCAAGCCCGCCAGCATAATCACAAGGCATAGCCTGCCGCAGATATCACATGGCATGATGCCGCACAGATATCACAGACTAGGCTGCCAGCAGATATCACATGACATAGGCTGCCAGCAGATATCACTTGGCATAGCCTGCCAGCAGATATCACATGGCATAGCCTGCCAGCAGATATTACATGGCATTAGCTGCCAAGATGTACATGCAAGCCTTCCAGCAGATATCACTGGCATAGCCCAGCAGATACTACATGGCATAGCCTGCAGCAGATATCACATGGCATAGCGCCAGCATAATCACATGGATAGCCTGCCAGCAGATATCACATGGCATAGCTGCCAGCAGATGTCAAAGGCAGATTCAGCAGATACCACCAAGCAAGCTCAAGATATCCAGGATAGCCGCCAGCAATATCACATGGCAAAGCCCACAGCAGATATCACATGGCATCTAGCCTACCAGCAGATATCACATGGCCAAGCTACCAGCAGATATCAACATGGCATAGCCTACCAGCAGATACACATGGCATAGCCTCCAGCAGATCACAAGGCATAGGCTGCCGAGATATAACAGGGAACGCTGACGCAGATATCCAGAGCATAGGATGCCAGCAGATATCACATGCATAGATCCCAGCAGATATCACAGGGCCAGTTGCAGAAGATTACATGGCATAGCCTGCCAGCAGATATCACAAGGCAATAGGCTGCCAGCAGATATCACATGGCATAGATTACAGCAGATCACATGGATAGTTGACAGAAGATATCACATGGCATAGGCCTGCCCGCAGATATCACATGGCATAGACTACCAGCAAGATTCACAAGGCATAGGTGCCAGCAGATATAACAGGCATAGCCTGCCAGCAGATATCACAAGGCATAGGCTGCCAGCAGATATAACATGGCATAGATTACCAGCAGATACAATGCATAGTCTACAGAAGATACATGGCATGCCTCAGCAGATATCACAGGCATAGCTGCCAGCAGATATCACATGGCATAGATTACAGCAGATATCACATGGCATAGTCTGACAGAAGATATCACATGGCATAGCCTGCCAGCAGATATCAAATGGATAGCCTACAGCAGATATCACAAGGCAGAGGCGCCAGCAGATATAACAGCATAGCCTGCCAGCAGATATCACAAGGCATAGGCTGCCAGCAGATATCACAGGCATAGATACAGCAGATACACAGCATAGTCGCAAAGATATCACATGGCATAGCCCGCAGCAGATATCACAAGCTAGTAGTAGATAATTCAGAGGAAACTTTGGAATTGTCCTCTGGATCCGATACGTTACAAAATGTGTCAGTCTCAGGGACAGGTGTATTGTAGAGAGCCGCTGACAAAGTGTGTAATATAAAATTTCAGAGTGACTGATAAGATGGTGGCGGAGGGGGTTTCAAATCCCCGTGACCCGGGGTGTGTCTGCGTACGAGCCGACGTTCACATTTCAGATAACATGATCCGCGGCTGGAAAATGGAACAAAAACAGGCAATTGGGCCGTGTTCATTCCCCTTTATTGTTTGCCGAGGTTCTATTTGAAATGCTTTTAAACGGAAGGAGCTCTTAAACATTTCATTTATGGGGCAGCGATGCCTCAGTCTATGTCACATCCTTTGAAGATTTCTGCAATTTTTATTTCCCCTCTTCTCTTTTTTTTGCATGGAAAATGGAAATTTTTTGTGCATGTTAATAAGTAAACGCCTGCAGCCAGAGAATCTTAAATGGAGCAATGAATTTTTACTACATAAGAAGGGCTCTCCCACTAGAGTCTATACAAGGGGCAGAGGCGGTCAGTTACCCCCTTGCCTATGCATAAGAGCTAACAAATATCCCAGACCATTGACATGACCGAATACATAAGATAGATGCTGATACTTTCTCCATGACATGTATGATACCAGTTATGACATATTGATCAATGGGACATTTACTTACCCGGTCCATTCGCGATACGCGGCGCGTCTTGCGGTGGATTCAGGTTCGGCCGGGATTCATAAGGCAGTTCTGGGAGCGCCACCAGGTGGCGCTGCTGCGCTGAAGTTCCTGGAATGCACTCAAGTACACCGGCCTATTCCTAGTGAAGGTAAGTGCCAGTCCGTGACACTTTTTTTTTTTTTTTTAATGAGGCGGTTTTCCGATCGTCGGGTTTTCGTTCGGCCACGCCCCCTGATTTCCGTCGCGTGCATGCCATGCCGATGCCCACAATCCGATCGGTGCACAAAATCTCGGGCACATACAGGGGAATGGTGCAAAACGGAATATTGGGCAACACGTCGGAAAACGCGAATCGGGGCCCTTAGTATGACCCCCAATGTTCCATACACTCAAGGTTAAAGATAAAAAATATATTGCTTGTTTTTTGCAGCAAGGAAACAGCTATACTTATACCGCGTCTATGCCTGCGTTCACATGTGGCATTCACTTGCGTTTTTTTACATCGGCTGTGGAAAGTAGATTTGCCGATTACCTGCTGTTAACTTTGCATTTAAAAACTCAAATAGTTAACGTGTTAGTTACATTGCAATCAACAAGTGTTAACAAAAACAAACATTGGGCTGCACTCGCGGTTGCACTGGTTTAGTAATAGCAGTGTATTTCCATTGAAACTGTTGCGAACGTTAAGTAGAACTCGTTACCGATGCATGCGGTTTAAATCGCATACGGCGTGGGCCGAGCCCCGCCCACTTGCACTAAAAACTTGCAAACGAACGCGGGGAATGCAGCCTCATACGATGTTAAAACATTGTTAACGGTGCATTTTGTAAATAAAAAGTTAACAGCATGTATGTATTTAGGGAAATCCTCAGCGTGTATTCATTTCAAACTAATGTAAACACAAATGAAGCACGGCGCAGCGGACTCTGGATATACGTTTCACAACCGTATATGTAGCAAACGTGAGTAGCACATGACATGTAGGAACTTTGTTGCAGTAATCATTAGAACGACATTCAAGTGAGTTTGCTGCAGCAAGGTGGCTTAGTGGTTAGCATTAAACCTGAGCGCGGGGGTCCGGTTCAAGTCCCAGGTCAACGTTTGCAAAGAGTTTGTATGTTCTCTCCTCCGGTTTACTCCCATACTCCAAAACATACTGGTAGGGTGATTAGATTGTGAGCCCCATGGGGACAGGGACTGATCTGGCAAACTCTGCGCTACATAATCTGTGTGCGCTATATGAATAAATTTATATTGAATATTATTACATCCGTGCAGGAGGTTACATCACAGGTGGAGCACGAGACACAATGGTATTAATACTCTGACTAAGGTACAACTGATGAACTGATTTCACTGTAAAACTGCTACAAAAGCAGATGCAAAGTTTGTGATATTTTTTTTTTTTGCTAATATTTTTTGCTAGCGGTTTTACTACTGGATGCAATAGCTGCATTAATGCTTTGCAATGGATGTGATGTTGCATACTGGATAGCTGAATGTACTGCAGACAAGAGGCCTGAATAGGTTACAGTCTTGGCATTTTATATAAACAGACGGACCCTCACTTAAGAACACCTGACTTACAGACGATCCCTAGTTACAAACGGACCTCTGGATGTTGGTAATTTACTGTACTTTAGCCTTGGGCTATAATAATCAGCTATAACAGTTATCAAATGTGTCTGCTATTAAGCTTGTTAATCCCGGTTCTTACGACAATCCAATTTTTTTTAAAAATCCAATTGTCAGAGACCCAAAAAAATTTTTGACTTGGGTTACAAATATAAAATATACAGTTCCGACTTACATACAAATTCAGCTTAAGAACAAACCTACAGAACCTATCCTGTACGTAAACCGGGGACTGCCTGTATATACTTATATGTGATATGTATTATAATTGTAACACTGCATTTGGATAACAGGACCCACAGATTGTGATATATTTTGCTGTAGACTCTTCACAGACAGAGTTAAATCATGTCTCTATCAGAGCAGAGAAGTCTAGTGGAGACGTTGCGGTGTATCCAGGCTCAGTTCCAGCCAGCTGCAAGGCATGGAGGCTGCTGTCCCAGGCAGACTGTCTGTATCCGCACAGGCCAGAAAGCCCATTAAGCTTAATTCTCTTAATTAAGTACATGCATTGCATACAAGGTGCACCTTTGCTCCTAGTTCATTGGATGTAAATACATTCTAAACTAATTACAGAGCGACATAGCGTACACAGCCTTGAGCAAGCTCAATCCCGTCCTCTCCAAGCCATAAATAACATGTCTCCCTCCCAGGTGTTGTGCAAACCATTTTCTGAATGAAAAATGACTGTAAACAGACAAGACGGCTGCTGACGGGCGCTCAGTGTCGGGAGGACGCAGGCTTCTACATGACAAATATGGCTCTGCCCTGTGAGGCTGATATATAGACATATCACTATCACTATACCTGCCCTGTGCCCGGGGACACAAGATACCAAAATGATCCCCCGAAACTTCACAGAACAAAGTTATAGGTGCGTGCACTGAACACACGACAAGTTATAAGATGATGCTCTAGGCCAACCAGAATACAAAACAAGTCTGGCCATTGTTGAAAAGCAACCTGTCAGCAAGCTAGACCATGCACAGGGCCGGCGTTAAGGGACAGCAAACTGGGCCTTTGCCCTGGGACCCCTGTCCTAAAGGGGCCCCCTTGCATGTGGAATTTTGCAGGCAGAGGATGTATTCCGCCTTTAATACCCCTGAGCTGAATGCCGGGGGTAGATGCTTATTATCCATCTTCTGTCTATATATCTATTAATCATCTAGTTATTGATCTCCTATAATTTGCCTAATTCCTATCTATATATCTGTCTAACTAACCGTTTATCGATCCAGCTTTTTGTCTATGTATCTATCTATCCATTGATCTTCTCTCTCTCATATCATCTGTCTAGTTATGTATCTCCTATAATTTGTCCGTTTCCTATCTATACATCTACAAAAGGATGTAAAGTGATGAGGTGGATTTATTCCATGTTAGCAGGCGCTGAGTCCCAAGGATGCGGACACTCGGTGTGTTTTTGCAGGTTTACCCTGTGTTTGGCAGGTTTGAATCAGTTTTTCTACTTTTCTGGAAGTGTAAGCAGCTGTGAAAATGTTAACATGACTGCTTACACTTTCCAGTAGTGAAGAAAGCGGATTGAAACCTGCCAAATTGCATGGCAAACACGCTAAAACGCCCTGCGTGACCGCACCCTAAGAGCACAGCAGTCTGAGGACACAATCCCAAGTGCACTTGGAGATGGTAAAATATTGGAATATGAATTATTTTAATAAACCCAAAACTGTTAATATTTTTACCTCTTATGTTATGTTCCTAGTTTAACTAAAGGAACCCTCCAGTCACAGCCGATACATTAAATTCTAGCAGGACCTGAAGGGAGGAGCAGGACTAAAGGTTCTAGGAAGACAATGAAAAGGAGTCCTGCTCCTCCCTTCAGGTCCTGCACTATGAATAATTCAATGAATTCGATTTGACTGGAGTGTTCCTTGAATAATAAGTATATTCAGAGTGGGCATTGTTAACATTGCATATTATTGCTAGAGATCCCCAATCACATTCATGCTGGGATATGGAAGGTTTACAGTCATCCAATGTCCATGCGCCTGTATGGACCTTCTGGCATTGTGGGGGTTGTCTTGGAGAGTCCCTTTAAATCTCCAATCCCTGCACAAAATCTGCAATTACTGCTGCTAAGCGAGAAAGGAATTTATAGAAATGAGTGGGACATTCCCTGGAATTCATCATATCCTGGGTGGTAAATGTTCAGAGACTTAATTCTCCTACTAAAGACAAGTTTATTGCAATAAATATTATTCGGAGTTCACAGCCTTCACATAACTCACGCTGGAGCGGCTCTGCAAGTGGCGGCTATAAAGAGTCAAGTAGTGGGCAGAGGATTAAGGCTTTTAATGAATATTATGGGAAGTAAAATCAAATACAGGCAGTCCCCGGGTTACGTACAAGATAGGATCTGGAGGTTTGTTCTTAAGTTGAATTTGTATGCAAGTCGAAACTGTATATTTTATAATTGTAGATCCAGACAAAAAAATTTTTGGCCCCAGTGACAATTGTAGTTTAAGCATTTTTTGCTGTAATGGGACCAAGGATTATCAATAAATCTTCATTACAGACACCGTACAGCTGATCATTGCAATCTGGGACATAGTAAAGCATCCAAGGAGCTTCACCAGAGGTCAGAGGGGTCTGTCTGTAACTATGGGTTGTCTGTAAGTCGGGTGTCCTTAAGTAGGGGACCGCCTGTATGTAGATGGATTGTAATAGTCTAAGGTTATGGATCTTCTGTAGGCATTATCATGGCTGCAGGACATCTACATGTAGAAATCACATCTGTGCCGATTCATTGGTTGCAAGGGCAGTTTGCTGTTGATGAGCTGAGCATGCATGTGCATGGTGGTAGTGGGTCTGACTGCCCGTCGCCCTTAGGTCACATGACTGCTACAAGCAATCGAGGCGACAGGGCTTTTTTACTATGAGAATTATCAATCTGTGGAATAGCCGAGCTCAGGCGCTGGTCACAGCAGGGACAGCAGAGAGCTTCAAGAAGGGTCTAGATGCCTTTTTACACCTAAATACCATTGATGGGTATGTTATATAGAATTGTTTCCCCTATATCCCTTCCTCATCCAATCCCTTGCCTGGTTAAACATGATGGACATGTGTCTTTTTTCAACCGTATGAACTATGATACTATGAAAGAATCAGGGGTCATGCACCGTACAGGTCTATAACAATAATCAATATTACCCCATAGCACATGTACAACCAGAAGAGATTTCATGTCACTTTTTAG
Organism: Engystomops pustulosus; assembly: GCA_019512145.1. Lineage (NCBI taxonomy): Eukaryota > Metazoa > Chordata > Amphibia > Anura > Leptodactylidae > Engystomops > Engystomops pustulosus. The sequence continues at coordinate 94,418,259 of CM033649.1, read as the reverse complement.
TATCCCAAGGTCCCAGTGTGTAAATATCTCAATGTCTTACACATCATTTTGTGGTCAAACCACAATCTGTCTTTTTACAGTTTAGGGAAATAGATGAGAGAAGTTTTGTGGTTCTGTGAATTAATAGCTGTATAAGGCCTGGGCATAAATCTTGTCTTCTGTTTTATAACCAAAACAAAGAATTGAAAGCAGATTCTAAAATTTAAAAATTATGCTTACGAGCTGGAAGGGCTCTACCAAAGCCCTTATCTGCTGTAACTTCATAGGCTGGGACACTGTCTCCCCCCTGCGCCTGATGTAATCTCATACAGTGGGAGGGGAGGAAGTGCACCTGCACTCCTGCACAGTGTAACATCCTGTGAATCTGCAGCACTGAGGGGTTCTAGTAACACCCCCAGAGCACTTTGGACTTAAGATTTTAGAAAGATGGAGGCCATGGAGAAGAAACATGAGAAGATTACCAAAGACACGTTGCCTGGATCTGCCCCTTGTTAATCATGATAGATTACCTATATAGGGTCTTTTTTTTTGATCCTTAGGTCCACTACCCAACTATATAGAAGTGCACTTATTCTGGGGGTGGGAGACCTGCTTCATCCGTTCCCTGGACTACAGGATGTGCCTTTTGACTTAAATAGTAGAGGACATTCAGTTTTCAGAGGAGACCACAGATTGGCTGAAGAGGGTCGTGTGAAGTATTGTTATATGTTTAATGAAAATGCTTTTACTTTTATATGCTTGCTAAATGCTGAAACTAAGAGGACGCTCAACTGTGGATGAAGATTGATAACAGTGTGATAACACCTTTTTATCTTTAACTAACCAAGCCCAGGTCCCGCCCCACTAAAAGTTTCTGTATAGTCCTTTGTGACGCAAATAAAGCATCTCACATCTGCCAAGCCTCATCTCATCAGTGCTCCACAGAGATTGAGATATTATACCATACTTTGTCTTTGTGTGATTTCTTTGCGCTCACTTTGTGGATTTTATTAGTAATTAGAGAACCTGAAGTTGTGTGAACAGAGGGCAGAACTTAACAGTCGTATAAGCCAGACAGCTGCTGAATCATAAAAGCACTGGTGCAATGCCGAAACTGGGTCCTGGAGCAGGATAAGGTTTGGAGCTTCTCGTCTCCGTGCCCTGAAGGAGAATTCAGAATTCACGGAAAACCCCATTTGGTGACCTTAATTCAACATGGCAAAGACAGAAATGAAAATAAAATATAGTTTTATACTCTGGAAGGGAATAGGAGACCATGGAATCGAGGCAACGATAGAGCAACAGAGTTTCCATGGAACCATCACATACACCCAGTAAATCTAAGACCCTGCAAATCCCGAGGGGAATAATAGGACCCAGAGTCCTCAATAATCTCTTCTTTCTCCTAAACCCATTCTTACCCAGCCTACGTTATATTTTCAGAAAACCCATTACACCACGTGCCCGGTCCTCTACGCATCCCTTGATGTCTTTCTGTTCTGCACTCAATTTCTTTCTCGCCAAACGGGGAAAATTCAAATGAAAAAATCCAACAAAAAAAAGAAAAAAAAAATCTCTAAAAACAACAAAACTACTAAGATACACACAAAAACAGCCAGTTAATTGTTCATCTTTCCGGAGGTTTATTAAGTCTTTTGTTCCCAGTTCTATTTGTTCCCAGAAAAAGTGTTTTGATATATAATGTATTTACTTTTGGTAATTAATTTACGCGCCATTCATATGAAAATGCTGACAGATAAAACAACAAGCGCGCAACTTTTAATTACACATTGAGTGACAGCATTATATAAAACCAAAAAAATGCTGTCTGAAGGATTTCCTATTTAGTTGTCCGACTTTGGCTCGTTCAGCGGATTAAAGCTCACACTACGTACGCAACGCCGATTCTTCCTTTGCTTTTTTTTTTTGCTTTTTAATGAGAAATTAAAAGATTACAAAACAATAACCAGTGAGTCATTGCATACACCAGCTCCAGATGAATGGTAATTAGGCTAAGAATGATTAGGCCCAGATAAATGCTAAAGCAATTAAATTATTTGTTTGGGAAGGTACTTGTGGAGTTGCGGGTGGCATTTTTGTCGTTATCAGATCCCATCGGAAAATAAAAAAAAGTTGATTGAAATCCTTCGACTTTTGATGCATGTAAACAGGCGGGAGATTAACACTTTTGGCTCAGCCTACAACAGATTTGACAGATTTTACTTAGATCTACAGTCCCGAATCTGCTCCAATATTAGACAGCCCAGCAGTCCAGAATGGATGGGACTTTGGCAACTTAGGAAGCATATACCGTCACATTCCTTCCTCCAAGCAACAGAGAAAGGGGCACATTTACTTACCCGTCCGGAGGAGTACATTGTCCGTGTATAATGCCCTGTGCCGCGATTCACTAAGATCGTGCGCCCGATATCCTGCATGTGTCGCTTCCCCGCTCAGGTCCGCAGGAGTTCACCTTCTTCTTCCTGGTGCATGTAAGTGCATTGTCCGTGTATAATGCGCTGTGCAGGGAGTCACTAAGATCGTGCGCCCGATATCCTGCATGTGTCGCTTCCCCGCTCAGGTCCCCGGAGTTCACCTTCTTCTTCCTGGTGCATGTAAGTGCATTGTCTGTGTATAATGCGCTGTGCGGGGAGTCACTAAGATCCTGCGCCTGATATCCTGCATGTGTCGCTTCCCCGCTCAGGTCCCCGGAGTTCACCTTCTTCTGGTGCATGGTAAGTGCATTGTCGTGTATACTGCGCTGTCGCGGGAGGCGCTAGATCGTGCGCCCGATTATGCAATGTGTCGCTTCCCCGCTGGTCATATAAGTGGCATTGTCCATGATATAATGCGCTGTGCGGGGAGTCACGAAGATCATGCACGTGTCACTCCCCGCTCAGGTCCCCGGAGTTCACCTTCTTCTTCCTGGTCCATGTAAGTTGCGGCACAATTTGAAAGTTAAATCCCATGCTCAGCCCGAATCAGTCAGATCGTCCGCCAACCCGCCCCCTAATGGAAGCAGCGCAGCTGTGCCAAAATCCGTGTGACACAATCCCAGCACAGACACCTGTCCAAACCATGCAAATCCCGAAAAACCGTGCAAAGCCTGATAAAAGTGTGATCCGCAACCTTTAGTATATGAGCCCCAATATGCATGTTGTAGGGTGGAGGCACAAGATTTTAGCTGGTTTTTGAGCATGTGGTGTATGTGAATTGTGTTTCAAATCGCCTTATCATTCTTTTAGAATTCCCATTTCTTGCTAACCTATTACTGCCTATCCCTAGGATAGATTATGAGTAGTTGATCAGAGAAAGTACAGCACCAGAAACCTCAGATAATTAGCTGTTAGGCCACGTTTTAGGTGTGTTAACAGTGCGTTTATATCTAGTTTGTGCAAACAATTCAAATGCGTTTACACATTGCTGCTTGTCTAAGTGACCTTAGGCTACATGCATACGTATGTTGCTTTTGTCCAATTATTGGACCCATTCCCATGACTGTATTTGTCACAGATCTGTGTGGAGAGAGCTCAGAGCAGGTCCCATTCCTGCGCTTGTTCGCGGCTTGTCCTTCCCAGTTAAATATAAGGTAACGTGAAAACTACGGATTCCAAATGGGTGTCATCCATGAGTCGTCCATATTTGCAGGTGCTAAGTAATAGGATCATGTGACCCCCTCCAGAGGTTGGGACAAGCCAGTGACATCATTTGCCAGGCTTACTGATGAATCATGGACCGTTTTTGTGGACTACACCCTGATGACACATGGACTGGAAGAAGAACCACTTGTCCGTTGTTTACAACCCAAGTTTGTGTTTAGGCAGCCTTAGATACCTCGAACCAGAAGAGCACCGCTCCATCTGAGTGTATCCACCAGGTGAATCTCTGATTCACTTCTTTGATGGGTTGTGGCTGATAAACCAGAGGTTTTCCCCCGGATCTGACCAAGGTGTACAACAGCTGATTGGTGGAGATGTAGAGCGTCACCCACACAATCAATAACAGATCTTATATAGTCATTTCAGAGCAAACTACATTTGTAAAGTCCTCTATATCCGGCTATACGTGTTTAGTGGAGGGCATAACCCCACTCAAGCAACTTCCGGACATTTTCTAATATAGTTCTAGCATTTCTTTTTTTTTTTGGTTCCTCTAAAGCTTCGATAAAAATCCATTTTTACAGCTGGAGCTAATTTTCTTGCAGAAGCCTTTTCACTTTGGGTTGTCAAGAATCAGGAGGTTTTTCATTAGCATAAACAAAACTAAAAACTCTGGAATTTCCATCAATAGGATCGGAATAAATTGACGGGAATTTGGCAGTTGCTGGAAGCTCCAGAGAAAGACGAGACCGCAAAGTACGGAAAATGTGAAAGCAAAAAGGAAAATTATTCCATTGTTAGAAATCACGTTTGTGGAGTTGATTCCAGTGGCCACACAAACTGAGCACTAATACATGACAACTAGTAGTATATGGCAGGAAACATATTATACTATATACTGATTTCTCATGTTGTTAAACATTCTATTACACGTTCCAGATATTTAAAGAACACTTATTTTTATAGCTTTACCTCTAAAGGGGTTAAACTGGAGTTGACATCTGCTGAACTGCCAAATATTCTGGATCATAAAGTCTCAAAAAAGTGGAAATATTTACCAAGAGGACAAAATAAAATTTGCTGCTGTCAATTTTCTAATCATGGGAGTCTTGGCTATTATAAGATTCTGGATTTTTGATCAATTCTGAGTGACTCACTGGGGGTCATTTACTAAGGGCCCGATTCGGGTTTTCCCGACGTGTTACCCGAATATTTCCGATTTGCGCCGATTGTACCTGAATTGCCCCGGGTTTTTGGCGCACGCGATCGGATTGTTGCGCATCGGCGCCGGGGGGCGTGGCCGAACGAAAACCCGACGTATTCGGAAAAACCACCGCATTTAAAAAAAAAATTGTGTCGCGAAAATTACACTTACCTTCATCCTGGATAGGCCGGTGAATTTCGAGGCATTCCAGCGGACTTCAGCACAGCAGCGCCACCTGGTGGACGTCGGAGGAACTGCTTTGATGAATCCCGGCCGGACCCGAATCCAGCGCAGAGAACGCGCCGCTGGATCGCGAACGAACCGGGTAAGTAAATCTGCCCCATTGTCTGTGAATCAAATTCGAAGGATAACTTCATACATAATGGGGAAGATCTTTCAAAAGTGTTCAAATATAAGTGACACAGAGCGCAGTTAGATTTGACAGACTTCTGCCGCACCAGACGTATCAAAGTCTCTTACGCTGGATGAAAAATCTCTGCATTTGAGGAACAGTTTATGCCAGAAAAATGTGCCAAAAAGTCTGGTGCATTTGACACACTGTCAGGTTCCAGGGGTAGTGGACCTACTAGACCACCGCAGACGATGGCGTAACACGACACCTGGGACCGGAGTCTAAGTGGCACCTGGTCTTCACCAGAGCCCGCCGCAAAACGGGCTGGACTTGTTGCAGCGTGGTACCACCAGGTCGTTCCACCGGTGCGACTTTGTCAGGGATGGCAGCCGAGGCGACGTACAGTGACGTTAAGCAGGATCATAGTCAGGGACAGGCAGGAGGTCAGGATGGGCAGCTCGGGATCAGAGTCTGAGATGAAGCAACAGGTCAGGGCAGGCGGAACAGGATCAAAAGTCAAGTACAGAACTGGGGTCACAACGGGAAATCAATACACAGGCACAAGGCAGGGACACCAGCTTTCTCAGCGGCATTGAGCATGAAGATCCGGCAGGGAATGCTGGGAGAGGCCGACTTTTAACTTTATCCTGGAATGGCCAGCACCAATCAGCGGTGCGCTGGCCCTTTACATCTCTGCGAGCTGGCGCGTGCGTACCGAAGAGTCAGGAGCGCGCACACGGCAGCTGGAGCTGGAAGAGGAACAGGGACAGGTGAGTGGTGCGAGCGCTGCGCTGGCGGGGCAATAGGAGCACCCGTGATATGCACACTCCTACGTCTACATAACCACGCCTTGTTGTCATAAACGTCTCTAAAAATAGTTATTAACCCTTGGTAAATGAGACACATGCCTTTTTTTTTTGCACAAATTAAAACAGATTTCTGTTCTCGCCCAATTGATTTGGTCAAGGCTGCACCCCCCACACTAAAATCCACATAGAAAACGTCAAAAAGTCTCCTATTGACTCCTAAGGGAAACATGGCACGTGTTCTATATGCCTGCACCCTATATACTTTTACTTGTGCTGATCCTAAAGGCTTTGTTTTTCGACCAATCTGACTCCTGACAGGTCCTAATAGTGTTAAAAAGACATAATGGACAAGACATCAGCCACTACAGACCATCACTCTGAATGCCCGGCTGCTGATGCATTAGACCTGCGTTCCTAATGGGCAGCACCTGCCTTGCCAAGGGCAGCGTCAATGAAATATCTTAATGGACAGGAAATCCAGTATACCATCGCTCTGAGCAGCAGCGGTCCAAACTCAATCTGCTCAGCCGGACTGTGTAATATCCATCACAGAAGGCTTACGCCGAATAGAAAGGCTTATTATTTTAAAAGGCAAATAGTTACAAAGAAATGATAAAACTAATTAGCAAAGATTTGATCAAAAACCATCCCATCTTAATGCGAGCTGCAGATTCACCTAGTGAATTATGATCTTCAGCCGAGGGGCCGTCCTAAGGCTTCATTGTTCAGCGATTTTGGATAAAATAAATATTTTACATGTTAGTTTAATAACAATGTTCTTGCCTTACCATTCAGAGCACTTCCACTTTGCCTAGCCATCGCAACCAAGGGTTTATACAACGGTTATTTCAGAATGGCCACCTTTATAAGAAAAGAGCCAGTCTGTTCAGCCCGTCCTTGCATTTCCTACTAGTGGGTGGCCTCAACACTGCCGTAAGGGAAACATGTAGAACATGGTAGCCAAATCCTAGATTTCTTGGTTTTTGGTCCATAAACCTAGTAAAATCTTGTACAACCCCGTCCAACACAAACAGTTCTCCCTGGGTGCTGCTGATTCACAGTGTCAAACTTTCCTTCCCTAGAAAGCAAAACAAATTACAAAGTATTAACTGACCTAATCTCCACTCCCGAAATCTCCATCAAGTGCCATGGTCTCTTCTGGTGTGTTTAGTGCAAGCATTCAGGCTTTCCCCTTGGTCCTCTCATCATCAGGGAACCTCCAAATTGTTTCTCCTCATCACATGGGACAGCATCCCACACCTATAACAGACAATAAGAATGCCCACATAGTAACTAAAATCTCTAAGGTGGTTTATTCCTCCAAACTTCACACAAGGTCTCCCATGGTTTTAGACTGACGGAATATTACTACTATGCCACGCCCTGGTGATGGGGGCTCAGTAGATGATCAGTCTTTCAAGTCAACTGGGGAACCACAGAAACGCCTATCTTCATGCAAAGATTTATTGCAGTACAAAAGGCTAAAAGCAGCAACTTCCCACTCTTAACGGGAACAGAGGTTGTTAGTAGTCAGACAACACACTACTGTGGCCTACATAACCAACAGTGAGCCCAAGAGTTAACACCTAATCAATACTTCCCAGATCTTTCAGTTGGCAGAAGTTTCCCTTCCAAATCCCTAATGCAGTCACATTAAGGGTACAAACATTTCCGCAGACTTTCTGAGCCGAAATTTCATCTCCAGGAGATTGGGCTCTGAACGAAAAAATTATTCACAGTATAACAAAAGTGTGGGGGTATCCAGAAGTAGACCTCTTTCCGCCACAAATGGAATCGAAAATAAAAAAATTCTTTTCCCTGATCGCAAACCCTCCCCTGGCCATAGAGTCACTTCTCCCCAATTGGGGACACTACCATCTTACTCTATGTGCCTTCCCCCATGTGTTAATACCAAACGGTGGGGAAGATAACGGGACAAAGCAAGAGTGTTCTCATTGCCCCGTTTTTGGCCACGCCGTCTTGGGTTTCATCATGTCAAGCTCCGGGATTATTTTCAATCGCAGCCCGTGGATACTGGACTGCCCGACAGGAAAACTTTATTCCCGTCCTATCTGTCATCCTCAAGTGAAAGTCTTCATTTAAACGGCATGGCTCTTGAAAGAGTTAATCTTACAAAAAAGGGGACTTTCTCGTGGTAATATCCACTCTGCGAATATCAGGCAAGCCTCTCCCTACAAAATTTATTTTAGAACATGGAATGCTTTTCTTCTCATTTGTAGGAAATCATTACCTAACCCATAGATCACCCACGTTAGCTATCTCATCCTGCTTCTTAACGTTGGGGCTTGAAACGGTTAAAACCAGCAACTTTGAACGAGGTCAGTGTCACCCTAGCCGCTCTTTATGACCAGATTAGCTATCATCCCTGGATAGCAATTTATTAAGCCTCATTGAAACTTCGTCCTTCTATTGAGTCTAGACTCCCTTCCCTCCCCCCTTGGGACCTGTCTTTGGTCCGGAAATCATTATCGGGTCCCCCATTTGAGCTTTAGAAAGTATCCCAATTAGCTTCTTTCTTACCAGTAATCATATGTTTTAACAGCCATCACTCGGCAAAGAGGGTAGGTTAAGTCGCGCATTGGGGGTCTGTAGACCCCCCTACTTTCTGTCCACAGATAGCATTATCTAAGACGCAGACCCTACCCTGAGTTAGGTCTTCCCAAAAGTTGTCTCTAATTTCGAGGTCCCAAGAGTTAATACTTTCCTCATTTTGCACAATCCTAGGTCGAAGGTGAAAAATCTTTTCATAACCCTTGAATTTAGACGCATATCTCCAAATACAACTTTTTTTAAGGTTTCAAAATCCTGGAGAAAATCAATGTTTTAGTGTTCTCTTTTCAGGAAGAAACAAAGGCTCCAAGGCTTCATCTCAGCCATCGCCAGATTGCTTAGATCACTATACAATGGCTTACGAACTGGCTGATAAATCTGCCCCAAGAATATCATTCACACCCATTCTGTCCGGCACTAGCCACCTCTTGGGCAAAATTCAGCATGCCTCCTTGACCAATTTGTCAGGGCTCCGCTGCATGTGGACTACCCCCACACTTCTTCAACATTATCGTGTGAGATGTGGCGGGGTCATCTGAACTGTCTTTTGGGATAAGGTCTCTCTCCTGTTTATCCCTCCCTAATCACTTTCTTTCTTCCTCTGAAAATCTCTCTGGGTGGTGCCGTCGTGTGAGGGGAAAACAGTAGTTACTTACCGGTAATGTTTTCCTCGAACCACACCGGCACCGTATATTCCCACCCAGGGGTGTTCTTTCTAATATCTATGTTCTATAGGAATAATTCACTGGGTGTTTGCTACAAAAAAAACACCAAAAAAAAAAACACATATTATTTAATATATATTAAAATACGCCTACATGGAAAACGATAATAATAGATTATATGTTTTCTGAGTCCTAACGTATGGCTCTTCCAGTCCTCTGGTAAACACTGAGGCGCATAGAGGACATATTTTTTATGCTCAGTTTCCTTCCCTGGGGGCGGATCCCTCTCTCCTCTGGTTGGTGCCGTCGTGGTTCGCCATAACATATTACCGTACGTAACTACTGTTTTGTTTCTACTGTTCTTAACTGTCATTTTTTTTCATTGAGGATTCTGTCCCCTCGGCTCAAACCAGGTATTGGCGTTGGCTGCTGGAGTCTCTCCGGATCTTCGCTAGAGTAGGGGGGTCCTGTACACTTGTTCTGTGGATGCGCAGCTGCTTAGCCACAGGAGAGTTAATATTAGAGAAACAAAACTATCAGCATTAATGGCTCCTGTCCTTCCTCAATTCAGGACATTCATCCAGGGGACGCTTTGTAGTGGCCACATCCGCTGCGGTGCTCCTCCCATTTCCATCATGGTAATTTTGGTTTCTCTACTTTCTCAGGCATGGTATGAGTTAGTATATTGGTTTTAACCCCGTAACTGCTCTCCAACCGTGGGGGGGGGGGGGGGGGTTTTTGTGTTCGTTTTACTAGTTGATCATTTTGGTGTTATCATAAAAGGAAATGCTCCCAACCAAAATCCATGCTGAATAAACCGGACATTACTCATAGATCCATGCACCATGACTGTGGTATAATCTTATATTTGCATCCATGGCCTCCTTCCTTTTATGAATTCCTTACAATATCTAACATCCGGGGGGTGTTTACTAAGACCCCTCTTTTCTGGGAGCTTCAAGGCTGTTTACCCTCCCTCCTGCTCCTAGCATGTCCCATGTTCCCTCCCCTGCTCCTCCGTATAAGAGGTTTCCTGCGCACAGTGTAAGATCCTGTGAAGCTTGCAGCGATATAGGGGCTCTAGTAACACCCCAAGGAGCTGTTTCTGGTGCAGTAGTATATTGTAATGTGTATTTAGAGGAAGTAGTTCATGGTCCGCTAACTACCCACAACGCTCATGGGCTGAGCATCTGGTGACTGGGCCCTACAATTACAGATAGATACGGCTGCTTCTGCTTCTTTTCCCTCATATAGTTCTGCAGAATTTGGAGGCTTTGGGTCATTTCCTGTTGTAGAATGAAATTTCTTCAAGCAACGTGTCCCCAGGTAACGGCATGGCGCGCGAGTGATAGGTCTCTTTTTCCAATCCTCTGACCTTGTTCAAGATTTCCCATCACGTACACCTACCCCAAGACCATCACATGAACCCCCCCCCCAGACCAGCACATACCCTCACCATGTGCCAGACTGGCGTAAGCGTCTTCTACCATCTTTTTATTTGTTACATACTGTCTCAAAAATGTTCTCTGTGTGATCCCAACACCTCAAATTTAATCTGGTCCATAACACTTTTTTTTCTACAATCTTCCTCATCCAATGTCTGTCTTTTGCCCATTTTAATCCTTTCCTTTATTTGCCATCTCAGAGATGCTTGTTCCTCTGCTCTCTGTCCTGAAGGCTAGCACTCGGGCTTTTGCGGGTGTCTATAGAATGAAGCTCCCAGTTGAGGACTGGAGGCGTTCGGTTTCTCTTAACTAGAGGTCTCTAATTACTTGTACTTGTGCTTATTTGTGCAGCGGGCTCCCACTTCTCTTTATACTCTGGTTAAAGCCCTGTTTTGTGCTCTCCATACAATGGTTATGTAACGACATACTGTTGTCGGAATCTTCAGTCTTGCAATCTGGAGCATGGAATGGCCTTCATTTCTAAGACAAGAATAGAACTGTCGCGGTTTCACATGAAAAGTTATTTTTTCTCTGGCCATTGTGAGAGTTTAATCGATTTCATAGTTCACAGAAAATTGTGATGCTCCAGATTCTCAACCGGCTCCAAAATGAAGGTCATTTTTAATAGCTCCTCTAATCAGCCCAACTGTTTTCCAGCTGTGCTCATACGCAGGGACACAGCGAACAGAACCAATGTACCAGTAAACCACTGAGCGGTGGTTGTGTGAGAATTGGTCATATACATCTATTGTAGATATTGCAGTAAAACCAGATGTTTGCCGCTAGATCGGCATTCCACATAACAATGGAAAGAGGTTTTTTTTTTTTGTTTTTTAAATCGATCTTTTTATTAAGGTTTATTCCAAAAACAACCAAAGCACCCCAGCAACTCCCATCCCACCCCCCACCCCTTTACCCCCGGTTACAGATGTTTAAACAATGGAATACCATATTTACCACGCAGCGGGTTAAAAAATTACTTCTCATAAGAAAGGTCCTCAATGAGATAATGTACATGACAGATGACCCACATGTACATTAGAATACATTATACATTAGCTTATTTCCTCCCAATCCGTCGGTCCCTCAATAAAGTACCAGACACTAGTCCCGGTCAATCAAGCCAGGGCCCATAGCTTTTCACACTACTGCTGTGTTTACGGCCGCACGTAAACTGCTTTCTCATTTAACAGCATTCCCTTCTATTTTAAATTTCAGAATTGTTTTCTGTAGGGGCTATCGGCTGTATCCCCACCTTCCTGCTATTGTTTTGCGTGCATATAGAGAGCCTAGAACCGCTAATTCCCCCGCCCCTTCTATCGGCATCTCATCCATAACCACCCCCCAAAAAAAACAAAAAGAGGGGAAAAAAAAAACCAAAAAAAATACAACTATAGCATTTCGGGGAGTTTAACTCATACACTCGGTCATATGTCAGAACATTTGCCCAGAACCCTTGAAGAATCCTCGGACATGTCCAACTCATATGAAGCATATCCTCCCGTTTCCTCTCTACACTTGGGGCATTTTCCGCTTCCTGGCGTGGCCCATATTTCACATGAATTTGGTTCCTGTAACCCTGTGCACAATATAAACTTGTGGAAGAGCCTCAAATACTGATTCCCATTAGCTCATCAGATATATCTCCTTATATCTGTTGGGTCCACCTATTGCAACGAAGCGAAAGCCCATCAAGACTTTAACAGCATCAATTGTTACAATAACAGAAATACCCACCCCTTTTTTCCCCCCCCCCGCCCCAGACCGTGGCCCTCTTTCCGTCCCCATCCTTGGGAGGTGTTTTTCCCCTGGCTTGCTAAATAGTACACTCAGGGTTGGGGGTGCCCCCCCATCTGTTTTGGGCCTCTGCAGAGTCTCCAGTCTAATCCTTGGTTTTTCCCCTCCCCAAATCAATTGTCCTAAACAGGGCGTTGAATCCTAGGAAATCTGGCAAGCGGAGCCAATACCTGGGATTTGTGGATTCATATATAAACAGTTGTGGCCTGCTACCATTTTGATTAGGAGGTTTGTACGCTTATTAAAGTGTTTATTAAGATTCATTTAATGTTAGCTTTAATAGAAGAAAATTGCTTTTCTTCAAAAATAAGACCCCAAACTTTTGAGCGTCCGTGTATTTTTCATAATGGGTCCGGAAATCGTATAACTACCATGTCATTGGTATTAGGTTTTGGATTTAAGTTTTTATGAAATGGACTTTGGACTTGAATGGATTCTCCGCTCTTTTAAATAGTTTTACAAACCCTCCTATGTCTAATAACAGTCCCCTACTGTTTCTGGTATGTAAGCTCCTCAGTGGACGTCTGAAGTCATTGAAATGTCATTATTACTCCGGCTATACAGACTGAGGTGAGTGGCAGGATCAATAAGGTAATGTTTAACAAATTTTTAGTTTAGATCATTTCAGATTTTGGACAAGTCGTTCTGGACTGGACTGGACAACCCCCACTAATAGAAAATCTAAGAAGGTCTGTGAATCCGTCCTACATAATAAACGAGAACCCCATGTATGATTCTTTATGACATTAAAAGCACACAGGCGAAGGGATTTTAATGGGGAAAAAGCAATAATTTTAATTACTATGATTTAATTATCCCAGACAGGTACGTCCCCCGTTATGTGCAATATTGGTTTGTTTGTCCGTAACGTTGAAAGTGGAGGAAGTGTCGAACAGGTCTTTTATATGTAGGAGCTTCCAACAGAAAAGTTTTTGTGCCAGGACAATTGGCATTTTAATTTACTTTTTTTTTTTTTTTTGCTTGCCATGGAAACAAGGATTCTCAATAAAACTTAATTAAAGACAAGCGTACAGCTGATCATTGCAGCCTGGGACTCTATGACAGCATTCGACAGAGCTTCACCGAGGTCACCAATGGGCAGAGAGGCCGTCTGTACTATGGTCACCTGTATTATATATTACAACTGTATTATTATACATTGCAAACCATACGGTTACGTAAAGATATTTCTTAGTTTGCACTTAAGTGAATTGTATGTAAGTCGGATCTGTATATTTTACTTGTAGCGCCAGAAACAAAAATTTTTAATTTTTTTTTTTGCCCAGTTTTGTTGCTGTTGAATGCGACCACTGATTATCATGCAGCTTCATAACACGCCTTACAACTGATCATTGCAAGTTTGGGACTAAGGAACATCCCAGAGAGGTCACGTGTCAAGAGGTCGTCTGTAACGGGGATTCTGTAAGCTCTATCACACTAACGTCTGCCCGCCATACCGTGGCACACTGGCAAACGATTGGCGCTGGGGAGAGAAGGTGGTATGAGCTCGCTCGCCCCCGCCACCTCTACAGTGAGAAACTGGGGCAACGGTGCCGTATTCCGGGAATATAAGGACCCGTCCCATCTTTTTCTCCCGGCTATAGAACGGTACGATTCCGCATGTTTGCTGCACCGTGCCTCTCCCTTAGGCCCTGTCGCCCTTGCGTCTCATGAGGACGTAATACTACATTATACTTCCCATATGGCGAGTGTGAATGTAGTTCGGAGTTCTTAAGTAGGGGACCCCTGTTAGCACACTATCAAATGAAACTCCTTGTTTAGGTCAATTCAAATTATAATATGGACCACCCACAATGCATTTGGTATATTCTAAGTGACCCCAAAAGTGTGCTTTAAATTGGTCATGAGTTCTTTATGAGGCGCACCAGCTTGGTAGGATAGCAAGCGTGTAAAGGGCACACTGTATCTCCATTCGCTATGGGGAATTTTGGTCCTGAGTCCTTGCCTCGGTGACATATCTATGTTAATTGTAAAGCTATGGCGAAATGCATTTACAGATTGGATCCCTCTCCGCCGCTCTAGCCGCTCCGCGCCGTTCCTAGTAAAAAGGGGTTAAAATATATTTTTCCCCCTTTTCCCAGCTGATTGACTTACATTCTCATAAGACCGATTTTACATTATCATACGCAAAAAGATTGCCAATAAATTATAACCTTTTACAGGAGCCGAGTGCCCGTGAGAAAAGGAAAGGTGTCTCGGCGGAGCCGCTTTTGTGATTAGCTGCGTGTGAACACTAGACTTTATTGCAGCGCCATTACCCATATAAGTTCAGCGTGTAGAATTAACGTTTTTCTTCACCCCAGATGATATAAGATTAATTTTTATTCCTTGCATGGTGAACATTATAGAGTGGCGGAGAGCATTGGAAAGACGGTCAAAATAGTTGTACTGGAAGCCTCAGAGTGTTAGCATGCAAATAATTAAATTTTTCTTTGTCTCCGCCGCCTTTAAAAAAAAAAAATCATATTTATATGGTGCTTAGAGCAGGGAGGGGCTCAAAAAAAAGAGCGAGAATACACCAGAAGCTGCTAGGCAAATGGACTTGCTGAAGTCAAACGCTACATCCGCAGTCATCTGTATTCCGAACGCAAGGGGGGACAACAGTGCGCCAGGGATAATCTAAAGATTACATTTGTAATATTTCCTTTACTTTCGGGATTGAATAGTGAAAAAGGTAATGTACATACATGCTGAATATTAGACTTAAAGCGAATCTGTCACCAGGGAGTCAATTTTAGCTGTGACAGTTCCAATTCCTACCATGCAGAGTATTAAAATTCTTTTATCACATTCTAAATCTCGTACTTTATAAAACTTTATTTCACGGTTCAACCACAGCTGCAAGCAGCCTTTTGTCTGTTCCTCCCTCTCCTCCTCACTCTCACCCGCTCCTCTCCCGCCGTCCTCCTCTCATGTGCATTGAGCAGACAGACGGGATAGGGAGGGGGATGCTGAAAGCGATAGATTACCCAGCACACAGCAGGCTGTCAGCTGTTTGCTCCCTGGGGCTCGACCACACACTGCTGCAGGCAGCCAGGTAATTTGAAATAAATTTTTATAAAGAACTGAAATGACATACTTTTTTGAATCACATCCGCATAAAGGCTATTGGGGACCAGCTAAATTTTCTTACTAATGACAAGTTCACTTTAACCTTTTTATTTTATTGTGGTCTTTCTTCTAATAGTCATCTATATCTGATTCAGTTGGGGTACAGCAGAGAAAAGCTTTTTCAGTCCGCCAGTCACAACATACAAAGACAAGCTTTGGAAACGGGTTGCGCCTTGCCTCTTTGTTGTGGCCGTAATGCCGTTACTGAAGCTTTTTTTGCTCCCATTGAAGTGAATGGCTGCTGAGTGTGCAGTTATGACACACAACCGTATACTGAGCCTCTCTTTTCAGCTTCACAGTTTTTGTGTTAACCGGGCCCGACCATGTGTTGCTGCAAGGCAGGGTACTGAACCCTACCAAAATTTGATGGCCAACCGCTTTTTTGAAAACTCTTTAGTAAATTTGTCCTTCTTTTTGACGGTTGTTATTGCTCCTCTAATTATTGTGTGTTTACCACTGGGTGTTATAGAAAGTCTGCAGGGACTAGTTGTTTGCGTACAACTAGAACACCCGTCGCCACTGTATTTGTAATGTCTAGGAATTCCTATTTAATCCTATGACGATTGATTGCACAACGCAGAAACTAATTCGCAATGCACTGATTAGAGCAGGCCTACCATTCTCTGATGGACCGCCTCGTTCCTCTTTTAGCATACCGTTTACAGTAACAACATTACAAGTTGTACTGAAAATAATCGAATAGTTATAAAGCTCCTCCTTGCTATAACATGCATGCCCGTATATATCATATATATGGGGCACCTAGTCCAATCTGCTCTCTCTCCATCTCTTACATGCTGCCATCGGGTAGGACACTATGTGCATTTGCTCATATCCTCCTTTTCTATAACATGCTGCCGGTATATATTATATTATAGAGTTATTTATGGGACCTATGTCCAATTGCTAACTCCTCCTTCTCTTACATGCGGCCATCGGTAGACACCATGTACAGTTTCTCATATCCTCCGCCTTGTCTATAACCTTCTCCCTATATACAGTAGTGGGACACTATTACAATCTGCCCATCTCCGCCTGCTCTATAACAGCTGCCATCGGTAGGACTAATGAGGCAGTTTGCTCATATCCTCCTTGTCTATAACATTCTGCCCCTATATACAGTATATGGACACGATGTACGATCTGGCTCACCCCTTCCTGTCTAGTAACATTCTGTAAATCAGCTTTAGCAATAACCATTTAAAAAACCTACCGAATATACTAAAGGTTTGCTTCTAACGAGTTGTTTTGCGAATAAGGTGATTAAGCGGTGTGTGGGTCGCACCTTATCATTATTGGACACAATTGCATGTGCCCTCAGACTTGTGGTTAATTTTAGGCCATATGAGGCTGGGCTTCTGCCCTTGTTAGATAAGTACAGTATGCAGGGTACCGGCTAGTGTCAGTGTCCTGAGAGTAATCTCGCTCTGTCGAACTTGGATAAGACCTAATCCACAAGACATGTGAGCCTCGGCACCATAGTCCTAGCCATCATCTAGTCCAGTGATCCCATTAACCTAGTAACAGTTATACTCTTTATGTGTTATTGTTGTCGTGTGGGTTCTAGTGAATTATCAGGCGTAATAAGATGAAACTACAACCCTTGCTTTATACAATCATTGCCCTAATAGGTTATATAGAGACAACTCCTTTTGTTGAGTGTATTCACCAAAAGAAGTGTGTTTTGCTTCCATTGAGCCGGCCCATACATAGTTTTTGCAATGTTTCTATACATAGGAAATCATATTAAACTGTTAATCGTGTAAACTTTTAAATTACCATGGGCAGTGTATTTAGGCTAGTTGATGAGGACGGCCTAAACAGCTGATTCCAATGGTCATATAGTTTATAGTACCTCTCTTATATCCCCTTATGCCCTTTAAGGAACCTACCCCACATATCACCTATAAAGGTAGATTCGGGTGGGTAGGTGCATCTAAGTACGTAGATAGCCTTTTACGGGCTGGGTCTCACCAAAATAGCGCACGTATCTAGGGTCTATGACGACCATACATTCGAATATAATATCAGCTACTTGAGCAGGTCAGTGTGATAAATGAATAGCTCAACTAATAGTGGAGAATGAAAGCTCTGATGCTACTTACGCACATTCTTACGGTTTTCCGTCCTATGACCGGCATGCCATTGTTTAGTCACCCGAGATAAGAGGTATGGATCCCGCTGTGGGGTTCCGCCTGACATCAATAAGTTCCTAGCATCTAAGTGTTTCAACACAAGACTACTTACTACAGTAAAAAAACCCTCAAACATACACCTCAGCTTTTCTTTAAAGCGTAAATTCCGGAAACACGAAGTAGTCATAGTTGCCATCATTTAGAAACTACGCATGAGTTGTCACAATGTATCCAGAAATGACAGCCAAACTGGGAAACCTCCTTCTCTACGAAGAACAAGCGCTCCCACCCGTAATGTTCTGCACACATATCTTGTGATCATCTCTACACGGTGTTCGTTATACAAAATCTGGCGATGCCGGGACCCCCTCCACATCTGATGCCCCTGTGGTGTGACCACCGCTTTCGAACAGGAGCAAAGTTCTCTTCTTCTTTATAGCATAGTTGGAGTGGGAGGACAGCTACGAGATGGAAAGTCATTGCCTGCACAAATTCTGTGGCTTTGTACCTTGCCTTAATAGGTATTTATTTGTGAACCATATCTAGTGGAGCCCTAAAAGACTGCAAAAGCATCTTGCATTAATTAATAATTCCTTTATTTCATAACAACAATTAAATCAGCACTGCACAGAACTTGCAAATCGATCCCTTTCCCCAAGGGGCTTCACAATCTAATCAACCTACCAGTATGTTTTGGGTGTGGGAAACCGGACGGACCGGAGGAAACCCACACAAACATGGAGAGAACATAACACAAACCCTCTTTGAATGTTCTCTGGACTTGAACCCAGGACCCCACCTCTGCAAGCTGTACTGCTAACCACTGCCCCTGTGCTGTTATTTCACTTGATTTTGTGTAGGACCAAAATTGTAAGCAAGAGAATAGAAGTGCAAGTTTTCTTACGGCAATGCAAAAAATTCTGAATTATTCCGCCCGATACGCCACGTCAAGGCCTCAGCCTAATTACGCACCTGCTGACCTGCGCAATTTTACAAGCCAGTGAATGCATCAACTTATGGGGAAATTGGCTCCCATCCTGTGGGCCTGCAGCGGGCGTCCAGCTCAATTCTCATGGTGGCTTGAAATCTGGTCGTGACCCAGAGGGAATTCCTAATGTTTACACCTTACGCTCGCTATAAATTTCCATGATGGCAATAAAACAATGGGGTGACTCCGTGAGCGTTACCTCAGCGGAGTTTGCCAAGTCCCTACAAGTTAGTGTGATAATGCTTATCATGAGGGCCCCACTTCTGGGACTGATTCAGGACTTTCCCTCAATCTGGAAATGGGGGTTTCGTCTCTCGAATGAGTAAGGCGGCAGCTGCGGCTGTGTCCTTGCCACTCCATTTAAGGATATCGTTCCGGATTGCTTTGATCAAAGTAATCAGACACCCAATCTGCCGAGGCTGTGGGCATAACAGTAGTGTGGTTCACAGCCTTTTGTAAAGGATGGTTTTTTTTTTTTTGTTGTTGTTTTTTTTTTTAGCAAATGCATATTAGACCAATCAATTAAGATTAGGCCATCCGTAACCGCAAAGTCGTCACTAAAGGTTGTCCATCACACAAGTTAGAACCATTCATATAAGGACCACCTTTTTGATCGTTTGGCGTCTCGTGATGGAACCCCATGGATCATAAATGGGGTTTTGTTGTACCCAACTAAAAAGAGAAGTGGGGTGCACTTGCCTCTGCCTATTCATGTCCTCGGCACTGAACAGATTCGACACAACTGTCCAACCTGCCTCCATGCCTGTTGCTGCACTGGGTTGCAACAGAGCAACGTTCGTCTCGTCGTCCTTGGATGCCGAGCACATTACCCACTGTGACATAGGGCTACACCTGTTGTGACTGGACAATCCCTCTAGACATAAGGGCGCGAGTTACCTGGCCTGACACAACCAAAGTAAGGAATTATCTTCGGCGTCCTTTTTTTTCTGTGTTGATTCATTGAAATGCTAATTTCACCATCGAGGGGGCTGAAGATTTGTGGGCTGTAGGGCAATCATGTCAGTGGAAATTCTTTGATGGGTGTCCAACAGTAGAGAAATTAATTTACTGTATCGGAATATGTTCATAAATTTCAAGAACCAAAGCCTTGATACTTATTATTCCTTTTGTCTTATTTTATTTTCCTTTTACCATTGCATGTGGTGCAATCAGAAGTCTTCCGCCCGCCATTGACCGTATTTTGCGACTAATAAGGCCGCCAAAAAATCCTTTGATTCCTCAGAACATCAAAGGTGCGCTTAAAGTGCCAGTGGGCCTTATAATGAACCGTAACGTCAGACAGCTCGCTTGACCTGGCACAGTAGTCTGTGCCACCTGCTGGTCATTCATCCTTAGTAATCAGGTGCGCCTTTATCCATGCGCCTTTATATCTGAACCTGACATTTTACAAAGGCATTTGATGCTGTGCGCCTTATACTCTGGTGCGCTTATAGGTCCGAATAATGTAACTGTCTGTCCATGATGCTACAATGATAAGATACCCTAGGCCGCTGGCATTGGCCCCCCCCCCCTGAGGTCAATAGCCTGACTTCCATCGGGGATAACTGCACGCGGCTGGATTTCTTTTGTTGCAGTAAGAATAACCCTGTACACACACAATTCCTGTGTCCTTGTTCCAGAGGACACCGTACTTGCCTCATTTTACACTAGACCCTTAATTCCATTATACATGGGCCCAATAGCTTGATGTAATTCAACCCGCTGCCAGTCACCTGAGATCTTCACCACTCCCATGTCTCTCGACCGACTCCAGCAATAACAAAATGTCACCAAGACACGATTCAGCATGTGTGTTTGATACAAGCGATACATAACTTAGCATTTCACATACTTTAATTACCAGTAGCCTGGTAAATTGCCGTTTTTCCTGTTTCTTTTTTTCCTCTACTGGTAGAATTACCATAGATCCTGTTATTTACTGAAAATAGGAATGTTTCTCCCGTATAATGGCAAACCTCACTGCAGTTCCTGGTATCTCCACCTGTAGGTTGGTGGTCCTTCTGCTTAGCAGTGCAGTATCTGGGTTGTTGGCCCCCCACCAATCACATACTAATGGCTTTATGGATGTCATTGAATAAGACCACCCAGAAACTCTTAAAAGGAAGCCTGTTCTCCTAAACTACCCATATGTAACTAATCATTTCTGTAAATGTCTTTATACAGCATACACTATCCCTATGTTGTTTCCTTCCCATCAGGCATAAATACAGTGGGCACTGCTAGGGGTGGCCCGCAGTGTCCAGAGGACCATGTCATCTGACCTGAACAGCCAACAATGCCGAGGCAAGTGTGCACCTGTATATACATATAATCTGCGCACATTGTAACGCATAAACATTCGTATATTGTATATAACATCTATGCTGTATCTATAGTGTGTATATATTCTATTGTTATGTCATGGTTTGTGTGTGTATGTATATGCTTTAGTGTGTCGTGCACTGTACAGTTCTAAGTCCGCCATCAGCACAGCGGGCTGGATAGTATTATACAACGAGACGTGGACAGCCTGACGTCACAAGTTGTTCGTGTGCGTGATAGTAAGAATAGTGGGGAGGGGTGGGGTGGGTGGGGTTGTGGGTTGTTATAATAATAATTCTTTTTTATACTAGCCCACGCGATTCCCGGCGCACAATTTTCCAAATCGTCCCTGTCCCCCATGGTGCTCATGATCTAATCACCACCATCAACTAATCAACCTCCTATGTTTGAGTGTTGGAGGAACACTGGAGGAACCGCGTAGACGAAGTCATTGCTAATGGATCGATCACACATTTTCCTCTTGTCTGACCCATCGTTTGCTGTTGCAGCTCAGCAGTCCTACAACTATTGTTTTTGCCCTGACCAGACACTCGCACTCTAAGGACAGGTGGGTCCGTTGTTTGCGGCCGATACTACACACCTTGCGCGCAGGTAGCTTTGTTTTGTTGAATGTAAGATGAGTAAGGAGCTGTCACTAATCCGACAGACAAAAAAAATAAATATGCTTTTAGTACAACGTTGAAGCTTGAAATGTGAACGATAAAACCCGTTGTGTTTTTTGGGGGTGTGGTCCCATACTGCCCTATCACTCCCCCAATTCACTCCCCCATCTCTGTGATCCGTCGCCTGTAGACCTGATAAGCAGTATGCACCAATCCCTCACTTTAGACGCCTAAGAGGCTTTTCACAGTCATAATGTTTTGTTCCGTGATAAAGTATTTTCTTTTGTTTGGGCCATGTTTCCCCTCCCCCCCCCCCCCCCCGCTGAACGCGCATACAAAATAGACCCCATACCAACCTCCGCACGGTAGCCGTGGAGCAGTGATTAGCCACCACGCTCGGCAGCCTGCAGTTTTTCCCTTGACTTACTAGTCAGCGTGCTGGAGAATCAAAGCTGCGCTATTAGATACAGCCATAGCCCCTTTCTAGTTAGATATCTCTGCTTGATCCTCCTCACGAAGATGGTACGCGCGTTCGATAGAGACATGAGAAGAGATGAACAGCAAAAAAAAATTACAACTATTAATGGTAAAGTTTGTTGCTCTATCAATCCTTGCCTGAGAAGATGCTTTTTCTGCTGATAAAAAGCTCAATGTTTGTGAATTTACCGGATGATGCTGACACGCAAAGGCTTCTCCGCTAATTAATCCCCATTTCACAAGCCGCTCCCCTGCACAAGTTCTGTAGGGCGCAGGATAGAGTAAGAATGAAGACATTTGTGTAATGTGGCGATACACAGTACGCACTCTTTGAGGGACATGTCCTCTGTGTGATATTAGATAGCAACACCATGGATTGTATCAGAGTGGTATTTACTTTCGTAGTAGCGCCAACCTATTACACAGCCGTGTACACAGAAAATATTCACTGCATCACCTGCTGAGATTCCAGTCTATCTCCCACGTGGCTGGAGTACTTGTGGCATGCGTCTCGCCATATGTGTCCTGGGCTATAATCGCATGCTCTTGTAAGGTACAGACCGCGCATGTTACTGGAATATAAAAACCGTTTCCCATCTAGCGATCAGTGTTTCCTTTTGGCAGTCTCATTTAAAAACTGATCTGGTTTCTCTAATTGATGTCAAAAGAATAGCAGTGATATCCATTAGTATCCGTTATTACTTCTTCTGTTAGACCTTCCGTTATTCCACTGCATAGTAAACATAATAATTATAATAATTCGTTTATATAGCGCACACAGATCACAATGGCAGCTCTGCACACAGACTTGCACACTCGTCCCTTCCCACTGGCTCACACCATTAATCACCTACCATATGTTTTGGAGTGTGAGGAAACCCGAGGACCCGATGACAACCCACGCCACAGCATCAAGAACACTACAAACTCTTTTGCAGATGTGAACCCTAGGACTTGAACCCCTACCCAGCACTGAGCAAGGCTGTAATCTGCCCCACTGACCACGTCAAATTATAAGTCCAAAATCAGTTTAAATTACAATCCGCTTTCTATTAAAACAAACTAATAATATTAAGAACCTGCAAACTGGATGCAAAGTGAGCCGTCTGAATCAGCCTTAAAGGTTGTATGCTCTGTAACATGGATGGGCTTAGGTTGTTATTACGAATATACGATTATAGTATATACATTTTTCTCTTTAATGTGACACCAGAACTGTGTTTTCAGATGCCACGTTCTGGAGATGTTAACTGCTTATATTTGAGCTCCCCTGCATCCTATGACTGCCAAAGACCTTCAGAAAGACCACCGTGCAAGTCACATGCAAGCCCTCGTGCCTCGACCTGGGAAATATTATGGTTAGCACTGTTCATTGTTATTACGATTTTGGATAAAATAAATATTTTACATGTTAGTTTAATAACAATGTACAGGGCTAATCCATAATCATTTCCCAGGTTCAGAGGCAGAGGGTGCGTGTACTTTTGCACGGTGTCTTCTGCAGTTCTTTATGCATTCTATAGGCTGCAGGGGAGCTCAATATAAGCAGTAACATCTCCAGAACCGTGGCATCTAGAAACACAGTTCTGGTGTCCAATTAAAGAGAAAAATCGTATATAATCGTATAAAACCTAAGCCATCCACTGTTACAGATACAACTTTAAAGGCTGCATTCAGACGGCTTCACTTTGCAGGTTCCGATAATATATATATTTTGTTTTAATAGAAAGCGGATTGTAATTTAAACTGATTTCTGGACTTATAAATTTATGCACGTGTGTCTCAGGTGAGCATTACAGCCTTGCAGTGCTGGGTGGGGCCTGGTCAAGTCCAGGGTCAAACATCTGCAAAGAGTTTGTATGTTATCTCCGTGTTTTGGGTTTCTCCGGGTCCTGTGGTTTCTCCACACTCCCAAAACATATGGTAGGTGTTATTAGATTGTGAGCCCATTGGGGACAGGGACGGAGCTTGTGACAAGCTGTGGCAGGTGCGGAATCTGTGTGCGCTATATAAAGATTATTATAATTATTTGTTACTATGCAGTGAATAAGGAAGGTCTAACAGAAGAATAATAAACGGATATCATGGTATCACTGATTCTTTAGACAATTAGAGAAACCAGATCAGTTTTTAAATGGAGACTGCAAAAAGGAAACCTGAATGTAGATGGGAACTGGTCCTTATCTTCCAGTAACATGTCAGCGGTTCTGTACCTTACAAGAGCATGCGATTATAGCCCAGGACACATATGGCGAGCCGCATAGCCACAAGTACCTCCAAGCCACGTGGAGATTAGACTGTGAACCTCAGCAGGTGATGCCAGTGAATACTTTCTGTGTACACGGCTGTGTAATAGGTTGGCGCTATACTACGAAGAGTAAATACCCCTCTGATACAATCCATGGTGTTGCTTATCTAATATCACCACAGGACATGTCCCTCCATAAGAGTGTCTGTAATCTGTGTATTGCCACATTCACAAATGTCTTCTCTATCTCTATCCTGCGCCCTACAGAAACTTGTGCAGGGGAGCGGCTTGTGAAATGGGGATAATTAGCGGAGAAGCCTTTGCTGTCCGCATCATCCGATCTCATCAACATCTGAGCTTTTTATCAGCAGAAAAAGCATCTTCTCCAGGCAAGGATCTGATAGAGAACAACTTTACCATAATAGTTGCAATTTTTTTTTTGCTGTTATCTCTTCTCCATGTCTCTATCTGAACGCGCGCTACCATCTCCGATGAGGAATCAAGCCAGAGATTATCTAACTAAGAAAGGGGCTATCTGCTTATCTTATAGAGCAGCTTTGATATTCTCCAGGCCACGCTGACTAGTAAGTCAAGGGAAAAACTGCAGGCTGCCCGAGCCGTGTGCTAATCACTGCTCCAGGCTACCGGGAGGTTTTGTATGGGGTCTATTTTTTGTATGCGCGTTCAGGGGGGGAGAACATGGCCCAAAAAAAGCAAAATGCTTTAATCACGGAACAAAACATTATGATGTGAAAAGTCTTCTTAGGAGTCCTAAAGTGAGGATCTGGTGACATCTGCCTTATCAGTGTCTACAGGCAGATATCACAGAGATGGGGAGTGGATGGGGGGAGCTGATAGGGCAGTATGGGACCACAACCCCACAAAACGGGTTTTATCTTCACATTTCAAGCCTTCAACTTGTTACTAAAATATATACTTTATTTTTTTGTACTGTCGGATTAGTGACAGCTCCTACTCATCTTACATTCAACAAAACAAAGCTACCTGCACGCAAAGAGTGTGTAGTATCGGGCCGCAAACAACGGACGAACCTGTAATTAGAGTGCGAGGTCTGGTCAGGCACAAACAACAGTATAGTAGGACTGCCTGAGCTGCAAACAGCAAACGATGGGTCAGACAAGGAAACTGTGTGATGATCCATTAGCAATTACTTCTGTCCTCTGGGTCCTCCAGTGTCTTCCCACACTCCAAAACATACTGGTAGGTTGATTAGATCATGAGCCCCATTGGGGACAGGGACTGATTTGGCAAACTCTGTGCAGCGCTGCGTAATCTGTGTGCGATATATAAATAAAGAATTATTATTATTCACAACCACCCCCCCCCCCCCCCCCTCCACTATTCTACTTCTTCCCAGCCACAGAACAGCTTGTGACGTCACGGCTGTCTAAGTCTCGTGATCATAGTATCCAGCCCGCTGTGCTGGATTGCGAGACTTACAGACTGTACTGTACATGCAGACACATATAAAGCATATACATACACACACAAACTGTGACATATACACATAGAATATACACATCATAGATACAGCATATATGTTATATACATTATATACATATTATGCTGTACAATGTGCAGCATTTTATGTATTATACAGGTGCACATCCTCCATTCTTTGGTGTGTCAGGTCAGATGACATGGGTCCCTCTGACACTGCGGGCCCCCTAGCAGCTGCCCACTGTATTTATGCCCCTGATGGGAAGGAACAACATAGGGATAGTTGTACTGCTGTATAATGACACTTTTCAAAGAAATGATTAGTTACTATGGTAAGTTTAGGAGACAGGCTTCCTTTAAAGGAGTTTCTGGGTAGGTATTATTCAATGACCTATCCTATAAGCCATTAGTATGTGATTGGTGGGGGGCCAACACCCAGATCCTGCACTGATCAGCAGAAGGCTCCACCAACCATACAGTGGAGATACCAGGGAACTGCAGCTGAGGTTTTCCATTATACAGGAGAAACATTCCTATTTCAGTAAATAACAGGCTCTATGTAATTCTACCAGTAGCAGGAAAAAAAAAAGAGAGGAAAACCGGCAATTTTACCCGGCTCTGGTAATTAAAGTATGAAATGCTAATTTATGTATTCCTGCTTTATCAAACACACATGCTGAACGTTTCTTGGCTGACATTTTGTTATTGCTGGATGGTCCGAGACATGGATGGTGAAAGATCTCAGGTGACTGGCAGCGAGTGCATTACCATTCAAGCTATTTGGCCCCATGTAATGAGAATTAAGAGTCTAGTGTAAAATAGAGGCAGACACGGTGTCCTCTGGAACAAGGAACATCAGGACATTGTGTGTACCGGGTTATTCTTACTGCACAATAAGAATCACAGCTGCTGCAGTTATTCCCCTCTGGAAGTCAGGCTATGTGACCTCTACAGGCAATGCCAGGCCTCAGGGTATCATATACATTGTAGCATCATGTACAGACAGTACAGTATTTTTCGGACTATAAGGTGCACCAGAGTATAAGGTGCACCATCAATAAATGCCTGCTAAAATGTCTAGGTTCATATATAAGGCGCACTGGACTATATGGTGCACCTGATTATAAGGATGAATGACCAAATGGTGGCAGACCTGTGCACAGTTCAAGGCAGCTGTCTGTAAGTACGGTTCATGTATAAGGTGCAATGGACTTTAAGGCGCACCTTTGATTTCTGAGAAAATCAAAGGATTTTTTTGTGCGCCTTATAGTCCGAAAAATACGGTAAATGGAGGCAGAAGATTCTGATTTGGCACCTCACATGGCAATTTGTTAAAGGAAAATAAAATAAGACAAAAGGAATAATAAGTATCAAGGCTTTTCGTTCTTTAATTCTATAAAATATTCTACATTTAAGTTAATTTCTTAAACTTTTGGACACCCAATTCCAAAGAATTTTCCACTGTACTGATCCCTATCCATTGCACAAATCTTCAGACTCCCATCGATAGGCTGAAATTAGCTTTCACTGGAATCAACACAGAAAAAAAGAGCCAGAAGAATAATTCCTTCTTCTTTGTTGTGGTCAGGCCAGGTAACTGCGACTTATTTAAAGGGATTGTCCAGTCACAACAGGTTAGCCCCTATGTACAGCATGTGGGCTAATGTGCTCGGAACTCCACGGATCACGAGAAAGTTGCTCTGTTGAACCCAGTTGCAGCCAAAGCATGGAGCAGCAGGTTGGACATGTGTGCTCGACTATCTGTGTCAGTGCCAGAGACATGAATAGAGCAGCAGGCCACATGTGCCACCACCTTCTCTTTTTAGTTGGGTTACAACAAACCCCCATTTCATGATCCATGGGGGTTCCATCACTGAGACCGCCAACGATCAAAAAGTTGGTCCCTATTCTATGAATTGGTTCTAACTTGTTGTGACTGGACAACCCCTTTAAGTGACCGACTTTGACCGGTTACGGATGGCCTATCTAATTGATTGGTCTTAAATATGAATTTGCTAAAAAAAAAAACAACAAACAAAAAAAAAAAAACCACTCCTTTACAAAAGGCTGTACCACACTTACTGGTTATGCCCACAGCCTAGGCAGATTGGGGTCTGATAGCTTTGATCCAAAGCAATCCGGAACGCTATACTCTAAAATGGAGTGGCAAGACACATGCTCGAGCTGCCGCCCTACTCATTCGAGAGAACGCAACCCCCATTTTCCAGATTGATGGAAGTCCTGACATCAGTCCCAGAAGTGGTGCCCTCAATAATAAGCTTATTATCCCCTAACTTGTAGACTTGGTAAACTCCTCTGAGGGTAATCTCACACTGAGTCACCCCATTGTTTTATTGCCATCATGGAAATTTCATGGCGAGCTACTGCTGTAAAAACTCAGGAATCCCTCTGGGTCACGACCGATTCAGCCACAATGAGATTGGAGCTGGACGCCCGCCTGCAGCACAGGTATGGGAGCAATTTCCCCCATAAGTTTATGCATTCACTGGTGAATATACACTGACTTGTAAAACTTGCGCAGGTAAGCAGGTTGCGTATTAGGCCTGAGGCTTTGAAGTGGTGTAGTCGGCGGAATAATCAGAATTTTTTTGCATTGCGTAAGAAACTGCACTTCTAATTCTCCTTGCTTACAATTTTGGTACTACACAAAATCAAGTTGAATAACAGCACAGTGGTTCAGTGGTTAGCATTACAGCCTTGCAGCGCTGGGGTCCTGGGTTCAAGTCCCAGAGTAAACATCTTCAAAGAGTTTGTATGTTCTCTCCATGTTTGTGTGGGTTTCCTCCGGGTCCTCCGGTTTCCTCCAACACTCCAAAACATACTGGTAGGTTGATCAGATTGTGAGCCCCATTGGGGACAGGGATCGATTTGGCAAGTTCTGTGCAGTGCTGCATAATCTGTGTGCTATATAAATAAAGGAATTATTATTATTAATGCAATATGTCTTTTGCATCTTTTAACTCCACTAGATATTGGTTCACGCACATAAATAACTATCTACATTGCCAAGGTACAAAGCCAACAG
The DNA here is from genome assembly GCA_019512145.1 of Engystomops pustulosus. Lineage (NCBI taxonomy): Eukaryota > Metazoa > Chordata > Amphibia > Anura > Leptodactylidae > Engystomops > Engystomops pustulosus. Next base: position 94,389,406 of record CM033649.1, on the reverse strand, counting down.
AATTTTGTGCAGCAATGACTTTCCATCTCGTAGCTGTCCTCCCACTCCAACCTATTGCTATAAAGAGACTGAGAACTTTGCTGCTGTTTCTTGACATTCGGTGGTCACACCACAGGGTCATCCCGATGTGACTGGGGGTCCCGACACGCCATATTTTGTATAACGACACCGTGTAGATGATGATCACAAGCTCTGGTGTGCAGCCATTAAGGGTGGGAGGGCTTCGGTTCTTCGTAGAGAAAAGGTTTCCAGTTTTGGCTGGTCATCTTTGGATACATTGTTACACCTCATGCGTCATTTTACATGATGGCAAATATGACTACTTACGTGTTTTACGGAGATACGGCTTTAAAATAAAGCTGAGGTTATGTTTGAGGGTTTTTTACTGTTAGATAAGTCGTCTTTGTTGAAACCACTTAGATGCTAGTAACTTATCTGATGTCAGGAACCCCACAGCGGATCCAACCTCTTATCTCGTGTGACTAAACAATGTCATTCCGTTGTCATAAGGCGGAAACCTTAAGATGTGCCGTAAGTAGCCATCAGAGCTTTCCCATTTCTCACTATTAGTTGAGCTATAATTTATTCACACTTGACCTGCTCCACATGTAGCTGATATTAATAAGTGATATGTAGTCATAGACCTATATACGTGCTGCTCCTTTTAGGTGAGACCCAGCCCTTAAAAGGGCTATCCTCACGTCCTATAGATGCACCTACCACCCGATCTACCTTTATAGGTAGATATGTGGTGGTAGGTTCCCTTTAAAGGGCCTATAAAGGTGCCTATATTAAGAGACAGTACTATAAACTATATTACATTGGACCTCAGCTGTTTAGGCCTTCCTCATACAGTAGCCTACATCACTGCCCATGGTAAATTAAAAAGTTTACCACGTAATTAACAGTTTAATATGATTCCTATGTATAGAAAGCATTGCAAAAATATGTATGGCCGGCTCAAGGGAGCCAAACACACTCTCTTTTGGTGAATACACTCCTACAAAAGGATTTGCTCTCTATAACCCTATTAGGCCAATGATTGTATAAAGCAAGGGTTGTAGTTTCATCTTATTACCGCCTGAATAATTCACTAGACCCAACACGACAACAATAACACATAAAGAGTATAACTGTACATGTTCATGGCGCTCACTGGCAGATGCTGGCTACCTGGTGCCGAGGCTCACCTGCTCTGCTGGATTAGGGTCTTATCCCAAGTTCAGACATAGCGAGATTACTCTCCATGACACTGACACTAGCCGGCTACACTGCACTATGTTACTCTATCTCCCCCAAGGGCAGAGCCCAGCCTCCATGCCTAAATTTAACCACAAGTCTGAGGGCACATGCAACTTGTGTCCAATTAATAGGATAAGTGCCGACCCACACACAGCTTAATCACCTTCTTCCGCAAACAACTCGTAGAAGCAAAACTTTATTATATTCTGTATGTTTTTCCCATGGTATGTAAAAGGATTTACGATGTTATGAGAGCAGGAAGGGGCTGAGCCAGATCGGACATAGTGTCCCAATACTGTATATACGGGCAAGATGTATAGACAAGAGAGGATATGAGCAAAAATGCACATAGGTCCTAACTGATGGCAGCATGTTATAGGCAGGAGGAGCTGGGCAGATTGTAATAGTGTCCCATATATGATATAGATGCGAACTGTGGTATAGACAGGAGGCTTATGAGCAAAAATGACATGCGTGTCCTACCGATGGCAGATGTTATAGAGCAGGAGGAGCTGGGCAGATTGTACATAGTGTCCCATATACTGTATATACGGGCAGAATGTTATAGACGGGAAAAACATAGGGATAGTTGTACTGCTGTATAAAGACACTTTTCAAGAAATGTTAGTTACTATGGTAAGTTTAGAGGAGACAGGCTTCCTTTAAAGAGTTTTGGGTGGTATTATTCAATGACCTATCCTATAAGCATTAGTATGTGATTGGTGGGGGGCCAACACCAGATCCTGCACGTGAAGCACGAAGGTCCACCAACTACAGTGGAGATACCAGGGAATGCAGCTGAGGTTTTCCATTTACGGGAGAAACATTCCTATTTCAGTAAATAACAGGCTCATGTAATTTCTACAGTAGAGGAAAAAAAGAAAGGAAAAACGGCAATTATTTACCGGCTTCTGGTAATTAAAGATATGAAGTAATTTATGTATTCCTGTTTATCAAACACACATGCTGAACGTCTTGGCTGACATTTGTTATTGCTGGATGGGTCGAGGACATGGATGGTGAAGATTCAGGTGACTGGCAGCGGTGAGTGCATTACCATTCAAGCTATTGGCCATGTAATGAGAATAAGCGTCTAGTGTAAAATAGAGGCAGAACGGTTGTCCTCTGGAACAAGGACATCAGGACATTGTGTGTACGGGTTATTCGTTACTGCCAAAAGAAATCACGATGCTGCAGTTATTCCCCTGGAAGTTCAGGCTATGTGACCTCTCGCGGCAATGCCCGGACCTAAGGGTATCATATACATTGTAGCATAATGGAAGACAGTACGTATTTTTCGGGACATAAGGCGCACCAGAGTATAAGGCGCACCATCAATAAATGCCTGTAAAAGTCTAGGTTATATAAAAGGCGCACTGGACTATAGGCGCACCTGATTAAAGGATGAATGACCAGCAGGTGGCAGACTGTTGCACAGTTCAGGCAGCTGTCTGTAAGTACGGTTCATATAAGGCACACTGGACTTTAAGGCGCACCTTTGATTTCTGAGAAAATCAAAGGATTTTTTGTGCGCCTTATAGTCGAAAAATACGGTAATGGAGGGCGGAAGATTCTGATTTGGCACCATCACATGGCAATTGTTAAAGGAAAATAAAATAAGACAAAAGGAATAATAAGTATCAAGGCTTTTGTTCTTTAATTCTATAAAATATCGTAATAATTAATTTCTTAACTTTTGGACACCCAATTACAAGAATTTCCACTGTACTGATCCCTATCCATTGACCACATCTTCAGACCCCATCGATAGGCTGAAATTAGCTTTCAACTGGAATCAACACAGAAAAAAAGGAGCCAGAGAGATAATTCCTTCTTTTGTTGTGTCAGGCAGGTAACTGCGACTTATTTAAGGGATTGGCCAGTCACAACAGGTTAGACCCTATGTCACGCATGTGGGCTAATGTGTCGGAACTCACGGATCAAGAGAAGTTGCTCTGTTGAACCCAGTTGCAGCCAACATGGAGCAGCAGGTTGGACATGTGTGCTGACTATCTGTGTCAGTGCCAGAGACATGAATAGAGCAGCAGGCCACATGTGCCACACCTTCTCTTTTTAGTTGGGGTTACAACAACCCCATTTCATGATCACGGGGGTTCCATCACTGAGACGCCAACGATCAAAAAAGTGGTCCCTATTATGAATTGGTTCTAATTTGTTGGATGGACAACCCCTTTAAGTGACCGACTTTGACGGGTACGGTGGCCTATCTATTGATTGGTCTAATATGCGATTTGTCAAAAAAAAAAAACAACAAAAAAAAAAAAAACCACTCCTTTACAAAGGAGGTACCACACTTACTGGTTATGCCCACAGCCTAGGCAGATTGGGGTCTGATAGCTTGATCCAAAGCCATCCGGAACGCATACCTCTAAATGGAGTGGCAAGACACATGCCGAGCTGCCGCCCTACTCATGGAGAACGCAACCCCCATTCCAGATTGATGGAAGTCCTGACCAGTCCAGAAGTGGGGCCCTCAATGATAAGCTATTATCCCTAACTTGTGACTTGGTAAACTCTCTGAGGGTAACTCAACTGAGTCACCCCATGTTTTATTGCCATCATGGAAATTTTAGCGAGTACGCTGTAAACATTAGGAATCCCTCTGGGTCACGACCGATTCGCCACAATGAGATTGAGCTGGACGCCCGCCTGCAGGCACAGGTATGGAGCAATTTCCCCCATAAGTTTATGCATTCATGGCTTGTAAAACTTGCGCAGGTCAGCAGGGTGGTATTAGGCCTGAGGCCTTGAAGTGGCGTAGTCGGCGGAAAATCAGAATTTTTTTGCATTGCGTAAGAAACTTGCACTTCTAATTCTCTGCTTACAATTTTGGTCTACACAAAATCAAGTTGAAAAACAGCACAGTGGGTTCAGTGGTTAGCATTACAGCCTTGCAGCGGTGGGGTCCTGGGTTTCAAGTCCAGAGTTAACAACTTCAAGAGCGTTTTGTATGTTCTCTCCATGTTTGTGTGGTTTCCTCCGGGTCCTCCGGTTCCTCCCACACTCCAAAACATACTGGTAGGTTGATTAGATTGTGAGCCCCATTGGGAACAGGGATCGATTTGGCAAGTTTTTCTGTGCAGTGCTGGCTAATTCGTGGCTATATAAATAAAGGAATTTATAATTAATGCAAATGTCTTTTGCATCTTTTAGCTCCACTAGATATTGGTTCACACACTAAATAACTATACATGCCAAGGTACAAAGCCAAACAGAATTTTGTTGCGGCAATGACTTCCATCTCGTAGCTGTCCTCCCACTCCAACTATTGATAAGAAGAGATGAGAACTTGCTGCTGTTTCTGACATCGGTGGTCACACCACAGGGGTCATCACGATGGACTGGGGGTCCCGGCACGCCTATTTTGTATAACGCACCGTAGATGATGATCACAAGACTCTGGTGTGAGCCATTAAGGGTGGGAGAGCTTCGGTTTCGTAGAGAAGAGGTTCCCAGTTGGCTGGTCATCTTTGGATACATTGTTACACTCATGCGTCATTTTACATGATGGCAAATATGACTACTTACGTGTTTTACGGAGATACGGCTTTAAAAAAAAGCTGAGGTTATGTGTTGAGGGTTTTTTTTACTGTTAGTAAGGTCGTTTGTTTGAAACCACTTAGATGTAGTAACTTATCTGATGTCAGGAACCCCACAGCGGATCCAACTCTTATATCGGTGACTAAACACATGTCCTTCCGTTGTCATAAGGCGGAACATAAGAGTGCCGTAGTCGATCAGAGCTTATCATTCTCATATTAGTGAGCTATACATTTATTCACACTGACCATGCCTCACATGTAGCTGATATTATATGAAGATATGGTAGTCATAGACCTAATACGTGCTATCCTTTTAGGTGAGACCCAGCCCTTAAAAGGGGTCATCCTCACGTCCTATAGATGCACCTACCACCCGATCTACACTTATAGGTTAGATATTGTGGTGGTAGGTTCCTTTAAAGGGCTATAAGGTGCCTATATTAGAGACGGTACTATGAAAACTATACATTGGAACTCAGTGTTTAGGCCTTCCTCATACATAGCCTACCACTGCCCATGGTAAATTAAAAGTTTACCACGTATTAACAGTTTAATATGATTCCTATGTATAGAAAGCATTGCAAAATTGTATGGGCCGGCTCAATGGAAGCAAACACACTATCTTTTGGTGACTACACTCTACAAAAGATTTGCTCTCTATAAACCTATTAGGACATGATTGTATAAAGCAAGGGTTGTAGGTTTCATCTTATTACCGCCTGAAAATTCACTAGACCCAACACGACAACATAAACACATAAAGAGTATAAACTGTACTGGTTCATGGCGCTCATGGTGCAGTGCTGGCTACTGGTGCGAGGCTCACTGCTCTGGCTGGATTAGGGTCTTATCCAAGTTCAGACATAGCGAGATTCTACTCTCATGACACTGAACATAGCCGGCTCACTGCACTATGTTACTCTATCTCCCCCAAGGCAGAGCCCAGCCTCTCCATGCCTAAAATTACACCCACAAGTCTGAGGGCACATGACAATTGTGTCCAATTAATAGGATAAGGGCCGACCACACACAGCTTAATCACCTTCTTCCGCAAACAACTCGTAGAAGCAAAACTTATTATATTCTGTATTTTTTAATGGTTATGTAAAAGCTGATTTAACAAGCTGTTAGAGAGCAGGAAGGGGCTGAGCCAGATCGGACATAGTGTCCCAATACTGTATATACGGGCAAGATGTTAGACAAGGAGGATATGAGCAAACTGCACATAGTGTCCTACCTGATGGCAGCATGTTATAGAGCAGGAGGAGCTGGGCAGATTGTACATAGTGTCCCATATACTGTATATAGGGGCAGAATGTTATAGACAAGGAGGATATGAGCAAACTGTACATGGTGTCCTACCCGATGGCAGCATGTTATAGAGCAGGAGGAGCTTAGCAGATTGGACATAGTGTCCCATATATATAATATATATATATATATATACAGGCAGCATGTTATAGACAAGGAGGATATGAGCAAACTGCACATAGTGTCCTACCTGATGGCAGCATGTTATAGAGCAGGAGGAGCAGAGCAGATTGGACATAGTGCCCCATATATATATATACGGGCAGCATGTTATAGACAAGGAGGAGCTTTTATAGCTATTCAGATATTTTCAGTATCAACTTGTATGTTGTACCTGTAAACGGTATGCTAAAGAGTGAAAGAGGCGGTCCTATCAGAGAATGGTAGCTTGCTCTATATCAGTGTATTGCTGAATTATTTCTGCGTTGTGCCATTCCTCTCGTCATAGGAATTCAACTAGGAATTCCTAGAAACTTACAAATACATTGGCTACTGGGTGTTACTAGTTGTACAGTATATACACTATGTCCCTGCATACTTTCTACTAACACCCAGTTGTAAACACACAATAAATGCTTAGAGGAGCAATAACAACCGTCAAAAGAAGACAAATATATACTAAAGAGTTCAATAAAGCGGTTGGCCATCAATATTTTTTGGTAGGGTTCAGTCCCCTGTCCTTGCAGCAACCACATGTTCGGGCCCGGTTCAACACAAACTGTGAAGCTGAAAGCAGATGGCTCAGTATAGCGGTTGTGTGTCATAACTGCACCTCAGCAGCCATTCACTTCAATGGGAGCAAAGCCTTCAGTAACGGCATACGGCCACAACAAAGAGCAAGGCGCCAACCCGTTTCCAAGCTCTTTCTTTGTATTGTTGTGACTGGCGGACTGAAAAAGCTTATCGCTGCTGTACCCCAACTGATCAGATATAGATGACCTATTATGAAGAAAGACCATCAATAAAAATAAAAAAGGTTAAAGTGAACTTGTCATTAGTAATGCAAATTTTTAGCTGGTCCCCAATAGCCTATGCTATGCTGATTTCAAAAAAGTACTGTCATTTCAGTTCTTTATAAAACTTTATTTCACATTACCTGGCTGCCTGCTAGCAGTGTGTGGTGAGCCCCAGGGAAGAAACAGCTGCAGCCTGTGTGTGCCTGTGTACATCCTCTCTCCTCTGCAGCATCCCCCTCCCTCCCCCTCGTCTGTCTGCTCAATGCACATGATAGGAGGAGGGGAGAGGGAGCTGGATGAGTGAGGAGGAGAGGAGACAGACAAACAGGCTGCTGCAGCTGGGTAAAGTGAAATAAAGTTTTATAAAGTACTGAATTGATTTAGAATGCTGATAAAAGCATTTTAATAATCTGCATGGCATAGACTATTGGAACCTGTCACCAGCTAAAATTGACATCCCTGGTGACAGATTCGCTTTAAGTCTTAATATTCATGCATGTAAATGTTACCTTTTTCACTATCTAATCCCGCACATTAAAGGAATATTACAAAATGTAATCATTCTAGATATTCCCTGGCGCCACTGTTGTCCCCCCTTGCGTTCGGCATACAGAATGACTTGCGGACGTAGCGTTTTGACTCATCAAAGTCATTTTGACCTAAGCAGCTTCTCTGTTTATCTCCTCGCTCTTTTTTTTCTCCCCTCCCTGCTCTCAGCACCATCATAAAATATATTTTTTTTTTAAAGGCGGCGGAGACAAAGAAAATTAATTTATTTTGCATTGCGAACACTCTGAGGCTTCCATAAAACTATTTCGACCCGTCTTTCCAATGCTCTCCGCCACTCTTAAATGTTCACCATGCAAGGAAATTAAAAATTAATCTTTATATCCATCTTGGGGTGAAGAAAAACGTTAATTCTCCACGCTGAAATTATATGGGTAATGGCGCGCAATAAATTCTAGGTTTCACACGCAGCTAATCACAGCCGGCTCCGCCGAGACACCTTTCATTTTTTCTCACGTCACTCGGCTCCTGTAAAAAGGTAATTTATATGGCAATCTTTTTGCGTTATGATAATGTAAAATCTGTCTTATGAGAATGTAAAGTCAGCAGCTGGGAAAGAGGGGAAAATATATATTTTAACCCCTTTTACTAGGAACGGCGGCGGAGCGGCTAGCGCGGCGGAGAGGCGATCATAATCTAGTAAATGCATTTCGCCATAGATTTACATTAACATAGATATTGTCACCGAGGAAGGACTCAGACAACATTTCCCCAAAGGAATAGATACAGTGTGCCCTTTACACGCTCTGCTCTCCTACCAAGCCTGGTGCTGCCTCATACAAGAACTCATGCACCCAATTTAAAGCACCACTTTTGGGGTCACCTTAGAATATTACCCAATTGCATTGTGGGAAGGCCAATATTATAATTGAATTGACCTCAAACAAGGAGTTTCATTTGATAGTGTACAGGCGGTCCCCTACTTAAGGACACCCGACTTACATTCACACTGCCATATGGGGGAAGTATATATGTCGTATATACGTCCCTCATAGACGGCAATGGGCGCACAGGGCCATAAGGGAGCGGCACGGTGCAGCACACATGCGGCATCGTACCGTTCTATAGCCGGGAGAAAGATGGGACGTGTCCTATCTTTCCCCGGAATACGGCACCGTGCCCCAAGTTTCTCTATGGAGAGGGGCGGGGGCGAGCAGCGCTCATCCCCTCCTTCTCTCCCCAGCGCCAACGTGTGCCACGGTATGGCGGGCAGACGTTAGTGTGAATATAGCCTTACAGACGATCCCTCGTTACAGACGGACCTCTCTGACCACTGTGACCTCTCTGGATGTTACTATAGTCCCAAACTGCAATGATCAGTTGTAAGGAGTCTGTTATGAAGCTTTATTGATAATCCTTGGTCGCATAACAGCAAAAAACTGGGCAAAATAAAAATAAAAATTTTTGTCTGGAGCTACAATTATAAAATATACAGATCCGACTTACATACAAATTCACCTTAAGTGCAAACCTAAGAAACTTATCTTGTACGTAACCTGTAATGGTTTTGCAATGATATAATAATACAGTTGTAATAATATAATACAGGTGACCCCTAGTTACAGACAGACCTCTCTGCCCATGGTGACCTCTGGTGAAGCTCTCTGAATGCTGTCATATAGTCCCAGGCTGCAATGATCAGCTGTAAGTTGTCTTTAATTAAGTTTTATTGATAATCCTTGTTTCCATGACAGCAAAAAAAAAAAAAAAGTTAAAATCCAATTGTCACTGGGACAAAAACTATTTCTGTCTGGAGCTCCTATAATATAACATACCTGTTCCGACTTACATACAATTTCAAATTACGGTACAAACAAACCAATATTGCACATAACGCGGGGACTACCTGTATGGATAATAATCATAGTAATTAAAATTATTGCTTTTCTCCCCATTAAATCCCCTTCTCCTGTGTGCTTTAATGTCATAAAGACATCATACATGGGGTCTCGTTATCTAATGTAGGACGTATTCACATGACTTCTTAGATTTTCTATTAGTGGGGGTTGTCCAGTCCAATAAAAGACTTGTCCAAAATCTTGAAATGATCTAAACTTACAAACTTTGTAACACTTACCTTATTGATCCTCGCCACTCACCGTCAGTCTGTATAGCCGGATGTAATAATGACATTTCAACTGCTTCAGACGTCTCACTGAGGAGCTACATACACAGAACAGTAGGGGACCTGTTATTAGACCATTAGGAGGGTCTGTAAAACTATTTAAAAGAGAGGAGAATCCATTCAAAGTCAAAGTCCATTTCAATAAATCAAACCTAAAAATACAATTACATGGAGGATTACTACTATTTCCGGACCATTTATGAAACATACACGACCGCTCAAAAGTTTGGGGTCTTATTTTTGAAAGAAAAGCACATTTTCTTCTAATAAAGCTAACATTAAATGAATCTTAACTAAACTCTTTACATTAAGCCGTACAAACCTAATCAAAATGGTAGCAATGCCACAACTGTTATATATACTCCACAACTCCCCGGTATGGCTTCCGCTTGCCAGATTCCATAGGATCAACGCCCTGTGTAGAGATTTGATTTGGGGAAGGTGACAACCAAGGATTAGACTGGAGACTCTGCAGAGGCCCAAAACAGATGGGGGGTTGGCACTCCCAAACCCCTGGTTGTACTATTTAGCAGCCCAGGGACAACACCTCCAAGGATGGGGCGAAGACGGGGCACGGTCTGGGGCGATTGGGCTCATTTCGTTATTGTACCAATTACTGCTGTGTAAATTTCTTGATGGCTTTCCGCTTCGGGTTCGCAATAGGTGGACCACAGATATAGGAGATATATCTGATGAGCAATGGCAATCAGTACTTGAGGCTCTTCCACAAGTTTATATTGTGCACAGGGTGTACAGGACACCCAAATTCCTATGTGAAATAGGGGCACGCCAGGAAGCGGAATGCCCCAAGTGTAGAGAGGAAACGGCGGATATGCTTCATATGATGTGGACATGTCCGAGGATTCAAGGGTTCTGGGCAAATGTTCTAGACATTATTGACAGAGTGTATGAGTTAACACTTCCCCGAAATGCTTTAGTTTGTATCCTGGGGTGTATGGATGAGATGCCGATAGACGGGGCGGGGAAATTAGCGGTTCATAGGCTCCTCTATATGGCACGCAAAACAATAGCAGGAAGGTGGATACAGCCGATAGCCCCTACCAGGAAACAATTCCTAAATAAAGTAGAAGGGATGCTGTTAAACGAGAAAGCAGTTTACGTGCGGCGTAACACAGCAGTTAAGTTTGAAAAGCTATGGGCCCCTTGGCTTGATGAACCGGGACTAGTGTCTGGTACTTTATTGAGGGACAGGACCGGATTGGGAGGAATTAAGCTTAATGTATAATGTATTCTAACTGTAATGTTGGGTCATCTGTCATGTACCATTATCTCATTGAGGACCTTTCTTATGATAAGTATTTTTTCACCCTGCGTGGTAAATATGGTATTTCACATTGTATAACATCTGTAACCCGGGTGTAAAGGCTGGTGGGGGGTGGGATGGGAGTTGTGGGTGTGCTTTGTTTGTTTTTGAAAAACCTTAATAAAAAAGATCCGATTTAAAAAAAAAAAAAAAATTCTTTACATTGTTAATGTGGTAAATGACGATTCTAGCTGCAAAAATCTGGTTTTTAATGCAATATCTACATAGATGTATATAGACCCATTTCCAACAACCACCGATCCAGTGGTTTAATGGTACATTGGGTTTGTTCGCTGTGTCCCAGTATGCTAGCACAGCTGAAAACAGTTTGGCTGATTAGAGAAGCTATAAAACTGACCTTCCTTTGAGCCGGTTGAGAATCTGGAGCATCACAATTTTCTGTTGAAACTATGAAATCTATTAAACTCTCACAATGGCCAGAAAAAATAACTTTCATGTGAAACGCGACAGTCTATTCTTTGTCTTAGAAATGAAGGCCATTCCATGCTCCAGATTGCCAAGAAGCTGAAGATTTCCTACAACAGTGTGTACTACAACCATTACAGGAGAGCACAAACAGGCTTTAACCAGAGTATAAAGAGAAGTGGGACGCCCCGCTGCACAAATAAGCAAGAAGAAAAGTACATTAGAGTCTCTAGTTTAAGAAACCGACGCCTCACAGGTCCTCAACTGGGAGCTTCATTATATAGCACCCGCCAAACGCCAGTGTCAGCCTTCAGGGCAGAGGAGCAGAGGAAAATATCTGAGACTGGCAAATAAAAGGAAAGGATTAATATGGGCAAAAGAACAGACATTGGACTGAGGAAGATTGTAAAAAAAAGTGTTATGGACAAAGATTAAATTTGAGGTGTTTTGATCACACAGAAGAACATTTGTGAGATGCTGAACAAATAAAAAGATGGTAGAAGACGCCTGACGCCATCTGTCACATGGTGAGGGTCATGTGATGGTCTTGGGGTAACGTGGGAAATTTGAACAAGGTCAGAGGGATTTGGAATAAGGAGACTATCACTCTGCAGCGCCATGCCACACCCTGTGGACAGCGCTTGATTGAAGCAAATTTCATCCTACAACAGGAAAATGACCCAAAGCCTCCAAATTATGCAGAACTATATAGGGAAGAAGCAGCAGCCGGTATCTATCTGTAATGGAGGGGCCCAGTCACCAGATCTCAGCCCCATTGAGCTGTTGTGGGAGCAGCGTGACCATGACTACTTCCTTCTAAAATACACTATTACAATTATACTAATGCACCAGGAAAGCTCCTTGGGGTGTTACTAGAGCCCCTCTATGCTGCAGCTTCACAGGATCTTACACTGTGCAGAAGAACATCTTACACTGGAGGAGCAGGGGGAACATGCTTAGGGAGCAGGAGGGAGGGTAACAGCCTTTGAAGCTCCAGAAAAGAGGGTCTCTAGTAACACCCCCAGGATGTTAGCATAATTGTAAGGAATTCCATAAAAGGAAGGAGGCCATGGATAGCAAATATAAAAAGATTACCACAGTCCTGGTGCCTGGATCTATGAGTAATGTCCCTGGTTTATCAGCATGGATTTTGGTGGTAGATTTCCTTTTATAAAACACCCAAAATGATCAACTATTAAAACGAACAAAAACCAAGGTTTGGAGAGCAGTTAAGGGTTAAAACAATATACTAACTCATACCATGCTGAGAAAAGGAGAAGAAAACAAAATTACTATGATGGAAATGGGGAGAAACCGCAGCGGATGTGGCCAATACAAGCGTCACCTGCTGAATTGCTCCTGAATTGAGGAAGGACAGAGAGCAATTAATTGCTTGATAGTTTTGTTTTCTAATATTAACTCATCCCTGTGGCTAAGCAGCTGCGCATCCGCAGAACAACTGTACAGACCCCCCTACTCATAGCGAAGCTCCGGAGAGCTCCATGCAAGCCAATGCCAATACCATGGTAGAGCAGAGGGGACAGTAATCCTCAATGAAAAAAATACATTTTAAGAACAGTAGAAAAAAAAAAATTCTTTAAGAGTAATCTCTTAAAAGGAATTTGGCACCACATTTAAATATATATAGCTAGTGCCAGGTTCGTATAGAGTCCTATTAGCTGACACCCTAAAAATGGCTTACCCTTACATCTAAATCAACTTTATGTTATTTTTCATGGCATCAGAGAAGGTTTTTACTGCTCGGCCAATCCCTCCCATCTACTCCTCCACATGTCCCATCCCATGCCTCTTATCTGCATGTCATTGGATCAGGATCATCACAGGTCCTTTAGCCCCTTAACATTAGCAAACTGTACACCATACACATATCTGATCACATGAAATCACAGCAGCCTCCATGGACTTCTACTCCTTCCTATCCCATTGAGGCTGCTGTGATTTCATGTGATCAGATAGATACAAGAGGTAGATGTCGCAGATGCAACAGGGCCTTACATGATGTCACCCTGGTCACATGACTTTAAGTGCCCATTAATGTAACAGAGCTATTCTCTTAATTTTCCACACAGCAGAATGACATAGCACTAAAAACTGTCAATCGGGAATAAGTAGGCAGGGCAATGCAAGTAAATTTTTTTATGCGCGACTCACTTGGGTGAGTTGCATGTGATTTTTTTTAACATTGCAGCCATGGAAAGGAACACTTTAGGGGCAATGGCAATGCTTTTAAAACACAGTTTTTAATGAAGTCTGTGTTTTGGGTGACAGGTTCTCTGTTTATGTTTTCCCTCCCTTCCCTTCCCCGTTTAGGAAATCATGACAGCTTCCTTCTAGCAAAAGCGGAGTTGCAATACCACTCTCAACCTGTAGAAAGCTGTAGTGCTGTAGCGGTTTTTCTTGCCCTTAGAGGATATCTACCACTAGGATGAAGGACTGTATGCAAATGAGCCTGAGGGACTCCATGCACCATAGGTATTAATAGAACTTGGAGCATCTTAAGCTCATTTGCATACAATGCTTCATCCTGGTACTAGAGGTCCTTTTAGATTCCTTTAAATTCAGCCCCTGCACCGCATCAAACCAGTTTCCTCCTTTTCAGCTAATATGCTACCAGAAAAAATGCAACAATCCACGACAAAGCAACAAGAGACAACGCCAACAACTCTTGGCTGTTGGTTGTGGCAGAGCCGGCGGTCAGTCTGACTATCCCAGCTCGCCACATGTACGTGCATATATTATTTTTACTCTTTACATTTGGCATAAGCACAGAAAGCCTGGAATAAGCCAAGAGTGACAAGTAACTCTCCAACTGCTCAGTATTAATGTCCCTCCTTCACACCCAGACCTCTCTGTCGTGTTTCCAATTGTAAAATGTGCCCAAGGTAAGAATTTTCGGATCAAAAGGTCTGTAATTAGCTGCGGGTAGCAGGCAGCCTCCTTCTGAAAGCTGACACTCTTCACCTACTTCCCAAGCCGGCACTTTACACACAAATGCCATCATAAAAAGGATGTAATTATTTTCATTTTTGAAGCTCGCTTCTAATGAGAAGATTTTTCCTGCGGCATGTCTGTTTCATGTAATGCTACCATTTGGATTGTGCAGGAGTGTGGCATCGGTGATAAGGCTCCGACATTATACATTAAACCCCGGCCAGGCTGTGGAACAACAGGGGCGCGGGTATGTCCAGCTCACAGGAGCTTACACTCTAATGCAACATAAATTGGAATGAATTCTAGGACAGGTTCTGCCCACTCCTCGGTTCATTATGTAATTAATTGCTTCTGGTGACATTGCGGCATTATATACTGTGTGTATATGGGGGCCATCAGTTATGGTTTTCTCATGGAATTACTGCATCCAGAAGTCAGTGACAAGACCAAAGTATCATGCCCTACCGTAGCAGAACCATACAGAAAAAAAAATAAATAAAAATTGAAAACTATCACTAGAATTAGCCTTTACATTAAGGAAGCATGGGATATGAATTTTGGGACCTCAACACATGCACAAATGTGTACATTCATTTGCTACTTAAAATAAGTAGCAAAATAAAAGTTGGCCAAGAATTGCTCATGGTAGGCCAAGGCAGCAAAAAAGGGGATCTACCACCAGGATGATGGACTGTATGCAATGAGGCTCCAGGTTCCATAGGCGTTTATGAAGCCTGGAGCCCCTCAGGCTCATTTGCATGCAGTCTTTCATCCTGGCGCTAGATGTCCTTTAAAGGCTTAGTCCAGAGACATAGTCCTGCTGATCGGTCGGAGTTACAGTAATGGGAACCCCATGTAATACAAGAACAGAGGTCCGTTGTACCTCTATTGCACCCCAAAAAATGGAGTGGCTGGTAACACATGCACGCTGCAGTTCCTTTCTCTGTCACTGGAATTGATAGAGATAAGTGATAATAATAATCTTTATTTATGTAGCGCCAAATTCCATAGTTTTACAAATTCTGGGGAACATATACAAATATAATAATATACTACAGAATATAAACATATGGGACAATAGGATTGAGGGCCCTGCTCACAAGAGCTTACAGTCTATGAGGATGGGACACAAGAGGTATAAGAGCTTGTATAATTGTCCAGCCATTTTTATAAGGCAATGAAATAAAAATACTGCTGCTTGAACCAGTTCAAAATCAACGTGACTACAGAGAAGCCTGGAGCTTGGTATCTGGCATTTGCCGGATAACAGACGGGCGGAGTACCCAGAATTGGTTAATAAAGAGAGAATTAAAATTGCAGTTAGCGAGTGTGATTGGCTGCCTAAATAAATGGGTTTTAAGAGAACTTTCGAAGCTTTAGAAGTTGGATATTAGTCTGGTTAGCGTTTTAGAGGTTTCAAGTGTAAGAAATGGTTGGATTCTTGAAATGTGATCTAGTGATCACCGTCACTACCATAGATAGAAATAGAGCAGCGTAGGAGCATGTTTGCAGCCTGTGTGTCATTGGTGTGTAGGGTCTGCTTATGCGGAGATGACAGTAGAAAAGACTGACCGCACCCCCAACACAGGTACAACACATTATACAAATATTATTTTTATTATACACATATACATATATACACACACACACACTGCATACCTCTTTTTGGATTATGGACAAGCATCCTCTCATCGCACAGATCTTACAACTGGTAGCAGTACAAAGTCCTGTAATGAGAAAGGCACAAAGGCTTTTTCAGGGTTTGAATGACATTGCCACAGAGCTGCAAACAGCAAATGGGTCACAGTGAAGGTTTCCTACCCGGGGAAGGAATGACAAGGTGTTAGAGACATGCAGGCTAAGTGTAGGATACAGTTTCAGTCAAACTCCAGGCTACTGAATAAAGCAGACAACTTGACATTAACCCTTTAAATACAGTCCCAAGAAGAGAAGGCCTTTCATTTGCTAAATGTAGATGTTCAAGGTGCAAACATAATGTACAGGTCAGAAATCTTAACTACTTACCATAAACATGCAACAATAATCTCAAGTGACTGTGCTGCAGCGATGTCATCTTTCATGTCTTCTCACGTATATAAGTTGACAATATTTCTGTATCTTCATGTAGCAGTTATATACATTATATAAAACATTGTAACAAAATAATGCAATTTACAAAGAAAACACACATCTTACAGTTTAATTGTATTCATGGAACAAACTACTTCAACTCACCCAAAACTTTATTTGTTTGATAGATTGGCTAACATGTGATTTTAGACATCACCTCTGATCAAGATCAAGGCAAGGTCGCTCATAGTGAGTACAACAATAAAATAATTCGCCATTGAGCAAATATACACATGGAAATGGTGGCTCTGTGGATTGAGACTAGACTGCCAGCGATGTGGAAATATGTTGCAACTTAGTTTTGGCAACTGAACTGCTACAATTGTGTTTATCTTGTATCCTCTGCATTTACAAAACTTTATTGCACCCACTTTATAGAATGCGCCAAATTGACATTTTTAGCAGTCTAAAGACAAATGAATGAATGTTGCGTACTGGGGGATGACACTACAATATCTACAAATATCACACATCCTGAAGGACTTTCCTGAAAGTCTCAGATTTTTAGCAGCACATCTGCCGTGATGTCCGTGAATCTACGACTGCTTACCGCTATTGCATTGTAAAATTAGAAAGCAGCAGAATGAACCTGCAACATAAATGGGCTGCTGCACATTAAAAACTTACCTTTTTCCTGCAGCTTTTAGTTGAAGCTTGTTGAAGAGAACCTAATATATGGCATTAGCCACTGGAAAGTAACCTGCTGCATATCCTCCTCTTTTAACCCTCTTCACACGCAGCAAATAATTACCCTGCAGTCTAAAATCAGGTCCATCCATAAAAGCCGACTGATGTAGTACAAAACCTGCTGCAATATTAGTGAAGATGAAGCCACTTTCTGCCTTTAATAATGAAAGTTCAACAATTGTAAATATAAGAATATATCAGAAGTTATCGATCCCCATTCAATGATTACATTTATTGCATTGTTTAGTTTAGCAACAAATACAGAAGCTAAAACCTGTTATAAGATGAAGTGCGTAACACAGTATACATCCGTCACTCATCCATGGTAGATGACATTGTGTTTGCACAAGAGACACGGCTAAAAGATTAGGATTTGAAGGATGAAATCTTCATCTTACTGTCAGTTTCAAAGCAGTGGCAACTTTATCAGCATTATCATTGACACAACACATCTGAAAGTAATCAGTACAGTTTGTTTCACTAGTAGAGAGAGGGTTACAGAAAAGCTGCTATTTGCGGTTTTGTCACCCAGGGCATTTCATTACTTGAGATCAACCCACTGGCTGTCATGTCTCATTGCTCCTATATTTCGTGTGCTTCATAAACTGTGCCTGCAGCATGCTTAGCGTGTGGTCCCGGCTTTCTGACAGCTCTTGCGTGGCTCTGTATGTTGAGAGCTACTATTATGTTGCTGGAAAATAAACTTGTGTTTTGTACATTCCATTAGCCTGAGCAGCTTTTATCCCTCCTGGACTGAGGTTACAGCTGTCACAGACATGAACAGAGGTTTACATGTAGATGAACGATGGACACGAGGCCTGCGGAGGTGCCAGCTCTCAGGTTCTCTGCAGACGACAAGCTGTCTCCTACAGAGAGTGAATGTGACTCAGAAAAGTTCATTAAACTCTACAGCACAGAGAGTCAGTGGGAGACAGGCGGGTGATGTAAGGCTTACAGTAACTACAATTATTGTTACAAACTTCTTAACCTGCAGAGGTAGCAGTCACAACCAGGCCCTCATGCCTGAGGTGGTCCAAAGGTCCCTTTGCCACAGAAGACGACATCGATATGGTATGTGGGGGCTATATATAAGAGATTTTCCACAGGAGTGTTAAGGAGTGAAAATGTCTGCTTTGGGAAATATTGAAATCACTATGTCAGGCAATTGTTGCAAAAAAGGTTTCATTAAATAAAAAGTAGCAGACGTTCTAAAGTTTGGCTCAAACTTTTATAGCACTCAAATGCTGAATGGCATATATCATACAGATTCATTATATGTCAGCACCTTCTCTGTACAGTGATGCTCCAAACAGGGACCTGAAGCACAAAAATACATTACAATAAACTACCATCACAGAGTAGGTAGGTCCGCTGGCACATTGCTGTAATAATAAAATTTTAATCTGATGTATATGCAAATTTGCTTAAAGGTAACCTACCATTTGATTTGATGCATTATGAAGCAAACATACCTTGAAAATGCTGTAGCTACACTGATGCAGGCACATATCTTGTTTAATCGCAATGCTGAGTGGTCTTTTTAAAAAAAAAAAAAAACAATTATAAAATGATGATAATGAAGCTCTCTCGCTCATTTGCCTGGCTCAGTGCTTTTCCTCTCACATTAGTTATGTACTGCACCAGAGTATGATGTTACTACGTTACCCCCGAGAGGCAGAAGTAATCAATCGCTGCACCATCCCCCAGATTCTGTGTACGAGTCATCAGCTCAGGTTGATTAGTTCTGTCTGCACAATTCAGGAAGCTGATTGTGTAATGTGTTTATGTAGGCATCCAGCTTGCCCAAGGTCCTGAATTTTATAATAGTTTTTTCAGCAAAACCACTCAGCTCATAGATTAAAAGAAGATATGGTTCAGCATCAGTGTAGCTACAGCATTCTCAAGGTAAGTTTGGTTCATAATGCATGAAATCAAATGGTAGATTTTCTTTAACAGGCTGCCTGGGCATGGAGTAGCCGCACAGTGGAACGGGAGCTACGGCTACTCCATGCCTGCGGCCTCTTTCCATCCCTCCTACTCCAGTCTACAGCGTGTAGAACTCATTTGGGAAGCTGGAGATCTGCGTATGCGCAGTAGCTCCGACTCAAGGAGCCAAGGGTGCACAGCTCCTCATCCGAGAAGCTGTAGCTACTGTACAGAACTCTGGCTTCTCAAACGGGAGCCTATCATTAGGTCCAGGGTCCTTCAGACTCCAGCATGTTATTATACAGCTGGGGTTTAGGGTTCCTAGCCTGTTTTACCGCCAGCAGTACTCAAGCGTTTTCCTAAAAACACTGCCACACCTGACCATGGTTTGTACTGGTACTGCAGCTCAGATGCACAGAGATGAACGGAGCTTAGTTGCAATACCACGCAGCACACATGGTCAGGAGAGGAGCATTTTTTGTAAAAAAGCAGCCATGATTTCACACTTGAACAACCCCTTTAAGTCAGCATCAGAACCCTGGCACATTAGCATTGCACAAGTCATTATTCCGCGCTTCACTGCGTTTACCTTATACTGACCTGTGGCTTCAATATGACCAACAGACGACCTGGACCCCCGTCACCTTTAAATTCGGATGCTACAGGAACCCAGTAACTGGCAGCAGTAAGTTAAACAGGTTTACGAACCCTAAAACCCCCAGCGCAGTAAGACATGCTGGTGGTTTAGGGGCCTCGAGCTACTGACTGGTTTCCATTCATAACTAAAAAAAATAAATAAATAAAATAATAAAAATTACAAATACAAAAAGTATCATACTACAGGCTGCATGACGCTGATTTATCTTCACTAATGCAGAATTTTGCATCACTCAGCACATTTGCCCTTGGCAGCAGTTTAGTTATGATCACTATAGTCCTATGTAATTTGCAGTTCTTCTGCCCAAAGCTACAAGAAAAGGTGACATGTAACATGAGCCGCGCAAGAAAGCAGAACAGTGTAACATCAAATTATCTGCCGTCTGCAGAGTTTGGAAACCAACACTATGGCGGATGTGCCGGCCCGGGGGTGAACAGGCCACCCCACTAATACATTTTCTAAAGTAAACTCTTTTAAAGAAACACCATTTATTGCCGGACTATTTTATATCTTCCTAATGGCTCCGGACTGTTTTTCTTGGCTTTGAGTGTTTGGGAAAAGCACAGAGAGATGTTATTTGACTTATGGTCATTCAGTTACAGTAACTTTTTACTAATTTATCTTAAATTATTTGCCGGGCAATATAACCCTTTCATGGAACAAGGGAATTTTGACGTCCGCTTCTGCAGTGTTTGCAGGCCATCAGTATACTGTACATTGCTTTCTGCCGTATAGCAGTGCTCCCCAACATTTTTTTGCCCAGGGGCCGGCAGCGAGTATACATTGTTTCCAGGGACCGGTGAGCATGGGTAGGTGGTCTGGTGTTTAGCCAAAAATGTATGGCTTATAATGTCTGAAGAAGCGCTTTGTAAACATACCTTGAAGGGGTTGGTCCAAATTTTATTGCTATCCCCAAAATAGGGGGTTACAATCTCAGAATCCGGGTTCCATTCTCACTAGGTGATGGAGCGACAGGTTGAACCTGCTATCTGCCCGTCCATTCAGTACTTTGGGAGCAATGGAAATAAGCAAGCACAGTTTGCTTGGCTATCACTGTCGGTAAATGGGAGGGCAGGAGATAGCCGCGCACTGTGCTCAGCAATGTTCACTTCTCCCATAGTATTGAATGGAGAGCAGCAATGGTGGGTTAGTGGTTATCATTACAGCCTTGCAGCACTGGGGACCTGGGTTCAAGTCCCAGGGTCAACATCTGCAAAGAGTTTGTATGTTTGCATGGGTTTCCTCCGGGTCCTCTGGTTTCCTCCCACACTCCAAAACATACTGGTAGGTTGATTAGATTGTGAGCCCCGTTGGGTACAGGGACTGGTTTGGTAAGCTCTGTGCAGCGCTGCGGAATCTGTATATAATCCTATATAAATAAAGGAATTATTATGGAGCAGCAGGACAAACGCTCCTGTTCTTGTGATCACTGGGGATCCCAGCAGTCAGACCACCACCGAGCAGATTACTACCCCTTCTCCTGTACAACCCCACTAAAGGCAAGATCAGCAATTTAGACCTGTGAATTGGAACCCCAAAGGAAACACTTCAGGATATTAGTGTCAGTGTCCAAAGTCATGCAGAAAGTTGGTCAATTAGTCCCTTTTAGGCGACCTGTAAACATAGTTTTTTTTCCCCTCTGTCCACCAACCACGGATCTCGTTTGTTTTTGCGGTCAGTGTGCCTTCAATATTTTCTAAGTTTTTAAAGCGCATGACTGGAAAAACATCCCAAGTGTTACACCCAGGCAGACTAAAAGAGTCAGCACCTTATCCAAATCTCTTGAGGGGTCACACGATTGTGTTATCTAGTAACTGATCCCAAATACGGAAGGCACAGGGATGACACTTGTGTGGCCTCTGTAGTTTTCCTGCTCAGACGTGGCGTTTAAACTGCGTTTGGAAACGCAATGCAAAGGCTGCCTTGAGGAGATTGGTCTACCTGATTGGCGTTAACATTTCCGGAACAGCAACAATCACATAATGCAATTAGGTGAATCTCCGTAATACAGCCTTTGCATTGCCTTTAAGAACGCAAGGTAAACGCCACTTGTAAACGCACCTTCTTGGGCACCGAGGAAACCACTGATGTGTGTATGAGAACGTGACCTGCATGAAAACACGGCTAGTAAGAAAAATAGGTTCCCGATTGCCTGTGTTCCGGTATCTGGTCACACATTTTTGTATGAATAGCATGCGTTTGGCTGCTTTGAATACGTTTTTGGTCATTTCCGTAAGTTTAAGCAGTTGTGTAAACATTTTCAAACAGATTTTCAAAAGAAAAATGGATTCAAACCAGTCGTGTTACACGTAAAACGCACCAAGAACGCACGGTGTGACCGCACCCTTAGGGCGCATTCACACGTTGCGTTTTGGCCTGCGTTTGAAACAGCTGGGCATTACAACAGCTGAGGGGAGGTGAATTGCCTAATTACATTACTGTTAACATTTCTGTTTACAAAACAGAACAGGACAATGTTACACATGCCTTAACAAACGTAAACAGTAATGAAATTAGGCAAATCACCCCTCCTCAGCTGTTGTAATGCGTTTTAAACGCCATGGCAACGCAGGCATAACGAGGCCGCGTTCACATGTTGCGTTTTTAAACATGTTACAACAGCAGAGGTGAGGTGATTTGCCTAATTACATAACTGTTAACATTTACGTTTACTAAACGCATAGTAAACGTGATGTAAATGCGTGTGTTAACAACTGTAAACATTAATGTTAATTGGGCAAATTACCTCTGTTGTAATAATGCGTTTCAAAACGCAACGAAAATGCAACCCATCTGAGGCCGCGTTCACACGTTGCGTTTTCATTGCGTTTGAAACGCATTACAACACCTGAGGAGAGGCGATTTGCCTAACTTCATTACTGTTAACATTTGCGTTTCAAACGCAAACGCAACGTGTGAACGCGGCCTCAGGTGTAAAACACATATGGGATGGTGTGTAGTTCCTCCTCTTCTTAAAACACATTTCTAACGCACAGTGTGAACCCAGCCATATTTAATCAGGAAAATCCCCTCCCAGTAGCCTTTGATTTGCGTTTCATGATAGAATACAAAGCGTGTGTGTGAACGCAGTCTTAGATTTTTAGAAGTTACGTAATACTGGGACGTTCAATCCACTGCAGAGTTGATGTTTCTACCAAATTATACAGAAATTCAATAGAATTCAATATGGAGACGCCATTAAAACCTACCATCTTGTTAGAGTGTCAGGTATATCACTCCTAAATTAGGCAAACACCACATTACAAACAGTAACTCACATGACAAGTACGTGTCCTTGTATATTATATATAAATTACAGTAATACAGTAATACACTATACACTTACCACAGATCACCAAACAGACCGGCATACAGAACCTCCGGGGTGTAGTCGGAGCGAAAAGTATTCTGGGAGTTGTAGTTCAGAACTGCTTCTGTTACCTGCTGCTGAACTACACTTCCCATCATGCAGTGGGCTCGATAGACCAGCACTGCGTGACAGGATTGCAGCTTCCCGCCTTATTTTCTAAATTCTGGTGTGATGAGGTGATTATGAATAGATTTATGTGTGAAAATTACTGTTTCTGTGGTTATTAATAGTGGGTTTTAAAATTTGTTCTTTTTACTTAATTTCTTACTAAGTTTCTTTTTTCTTATCCATCAGTAGCTCTCATATAGCATTAATGCAAACAATGTGTGTGTATAGACATGGATATATAACATATATATTCTGTATGTATATATAGGATTGTGAACTGTTTTTATTCGTGTATGTTCACTATTGGCTTTAAAAAAGAAAAAAAAACACTGTGAAAAACCTCCCAGCTTCTGAAACGCATAAAGGGTGATGCCACACATGGCGTTTTGAACCCGTTTTTGGTCCGTTTATAAGCAGTCCGTTAAAAACGCTTCCGGTTTTTAAAAATGCATCAATTTTTGACGATTTTCAATCAAGATAAATGGTAAAACCTGTAAAAAAAAAAAGGATGCGTGTTCAGAAAGCGGATGCGTTTTTTAACGGACTGCTTAAAAACGGACCAAAAAGGGGTTCAAAACGCCACATGTGGCATCACCGAAAGGGTGATGGCACACGTGGCGTTTTGGAAACGTTTTGTTTACATAGATTTCGGACCGGAAACATGGGAGTGCTGGACACCAGGAGGGACTGCGCAGGTAAGTATGTTTATTTTATTTTTTTTTTAACCAGACCCATCCCAGCAACCAATGGGTTTATTTATGCTCTTGGACAGCCCCTTTTAATTTTTGCAACTTTTAGGCTGCATTCACACTACCGCAAGGGGGACGTATATACGGCCGACATACGTCCCCCATAGACAGCAATGGGCGCGCGGCGCCCTACGGGAACGGTACGGTCCTATTTTTTCAGGGCATACGGCGCCGTGCGCCATATATCCCTATGGAGAGGGGCGGGGGTGAGCAGCGCTCTCCCCCTCCTCCTCTCCCCGCACGCTGCCGTGTGCCCGCCGTGCTACGGTCGTGTGAATCCAGCCTTAGACAAATATCAACCACTAAGATAAATCCAGGAAAGCCCAAATCCTTTAAGAAAGAAAAAAAAAAAAATAGACACACGTTTCCAGACTTAAAGGGAACCCGTCATCAGTAATTGGCCTAATAAACCACTTCCAGTATATTTTCAAGCAGTGTAATACCTTCTAGAGTCCAGTGTGACGGATTCATCCAGAAAATCTACTGTGCAGTGAGATTTATGCGGTTGTATAAAGTCAAGGAGGTGGAGAGTTTAACACTGAAGTCAGGGTGTGGAGCTCTGATCGCCTCCTCTGTGACTGAGGTCATGTATCGCACTTCAGGAGATCTGGGTAGTGATGTCTCTGGATGCAGGACCATCAGTTACAATGAAGGGGCTTACAGAGCAAGAGAGAGCTTGACTTCAGTGTTAAACTTTATACAAGCAATTTACATCTCACTTCACAGTTTATTTTTGATGCCACCGCACTAGGTTATGAAAAACGCGATTTGGAAGGTGCTCAGATGCTTGGCAACCTACTGGTAACCTACTGGTAGTGGTTTATTAGATCAATTTCTGCTGACAGGTCCCCTTTAAGATAAATGTTTCCCCAGGTACTTGCTTTTCCCTGTTCCCCCACAGCAGCTCTCCTCCTCTCCTGCTGTGTGTTGTACTGAAGCAGGCGGGGAGAATGACATCATCACATTGCGCCGGCCACTGTTGTACACACAGCAGAGGCGATGTAATGGTGCTGAGACCTCTCTGTATTATCTCTGTATTCAGCTCGGGTGATGTCCCGTTACATAACTTCTGCTGCCTGGACAGCGAGACAAAGCCCAAATCCCAGAATGTCCGGCTGGATCCAGGATGGCTGGGAGGTATGCACTTGGTATGCTCTGGCATCAGGAACCACATCTCTGGTCTTTTGAAGGTCCGAGCGTCAGACCCCCCACTCATCAGATATTGACGACCTATCCAGTGGTTGCCAGTATCTTATACTGAGTTTGTTATTCCCTATCCAAAGAATAGAGCATAGCAATTGGTTTGGTGAGTGTCCGACTGCTGGAACCCAGCAATAGGGGTCCAGTTTTCACAAATTGATGGAGTGACAGGTGCCATGTGTCCTGCCACTCCATTCATTACTATGGAAATGTTGGAAATTGTGGGGCACAGCGCTCAGGTATCTCTAGCTCTCCCATATTAGGGTGGTGGCACAGGTGGCATTTTGAACCCACGTTCAAATGCCGTTTTCAGTGCGTTAAAAACCGCATCGGTTTTTGTCAGTTTTTAATTAAGATAATTGGCAAAACCGGACCATAAACCGCATGCGTTTTTTAACGGACTGCTTAAAAACCGGGTTCAAACCGCCACGCATGTAACCACCCTAAGGCTGCAGTCATACGTGGCGTCTCGAACCCGTTTTTAGCCTGTTTTTAAGCAGTCCGCTATTATGCTGTATTTTAAAGTCGTTTAAAAAAAAAAAAAAGGCAAAAAACCTGGACCATTTTGTGTCCCATGGACAAATTCCTTTTTGACCCTGGGTTTTGGATCAAGCCGGTAATATAGCTATAATTACATTAAAATAACAGAAACTATACTATTATTACTACTGGTATATTGTTTTTGATCTAGTTTAAATTTAATCCCTAAACTTAGATTTTTTTGATCCAAAAGAAGGCAAAAAACCTGGACACAACATTGTGATGCAGGTAAAAACAACCTTTAGGGCCGGCGGCACATGTGGCGTTTTGAACCCGTTTTTGGGCCGTCTTTAAGCAATCCGTTGCATGCGTTTTTTGACCCGTTTTAATAAAGATAATTGGTAAAACTGCATGCGTTTTTTAATGGACTGCTTAAAAAGCGGCCCAAAAACGTGTTCAAAACGCTGGCCGTAGGGCGATACCACACAAGGTGTTTTGGTCCTTTTTTAAGCATGCGTTTTCAGTCCGTTTAAAAATTTTAAAAAAGGTGTTTTTAAAAATGCATCTGTTTTTCACCGTTAACCATGCGTTTAGCTGCTTTGAACCTATGTATTAAGATAACAGGTTCTAAGCAGCCAAACGCATGGTAAACTGTCAAAACCGGATGCGTTTTCAAACAGACTGAAAACACATGCTTAAAAACGAACCAAAAACGCCCGATTGGCATCACCCATAACACTGGAAAAAGGCGATCGGTTCTGAAACCCTGGATCAAATCTATTATTATTACTAATGTACCATATATACTCGAGTATAAGCCTAGTTTTTCAGCACAAAAAAATGTGCTGAAACCCCAAACTCGGCTTATACTCGAAGTTAAAAAATATCAAAACTCACCTTTCCGGCGTCCCCCACTGCTGGCTATATGCTGGGGTAAGGTGCTGGCTATATACTGGGGGATATGGGCTGGCAGGCTATATACTGTGGAGCAGGGTCCAGCAGGCAATATACTGGGGAGGTTGTGACCAATGCATTTCCCACCCTCGGCTTATACTCGAGTCAACCTATTTCCCAGGTTTTTGTGATAAAATTAGGGGCCTCGGCTTATACTTGAGTCGGCTTATACTCGAGTATATACGGTAATTATATTATACAGGCAGTCCCCTACTTAAGGACACTCGACTTACAGACGACCCCTAGTTACAGACGGACCCCTCTGCCCACTGTGACCTCTGGTGACCTCTCTGGATGTTACTATAGTCCCAGACTGCAATGATCAGCTGTAAGGTGTCTGTAATAAAGTTTTATAGACAATCCTTGGTCCCATTACAGCAAAAAAAGTTGGAAATCCAATTGTCACTGGGACAAAAGAAAAAAAATTGTCTGGAGTTAAAATTATAAAATATGCAATTTCGACTTACATACAAATTCAACTTAAGAACAAACCTATGGAACCTATCTTGTATGTAACCCGGGTACTGCTTGTACTAGTCTTTCCTTATTGTAAATACAAAACACCGGGTGCAGGTTACTGCATGCGTTTCACTGGAACCACAGCTGTGATTGGGCCAAGCCCAGTGCCTGGGCATTTGCAATGTGTTTGAAAATTTTAAGAAAATCTGTGCACCTAAATAAGTCATCAATTCTCAAGGCTCGGTTTTCTTCTCTCTACAACGTCACATGTATCTCTGTGCTCCCTCATGGCCTGGAAAATTGCATCAAAGCTGACACGCCCGGTCACTAGTCATTTTGGGAAGTCTGTGGAAATCTAGAATGGAGTTTCAGAACAATTTTAATGAATTTATAATGGTTATCATGGGGTTAACTAGATAGCGCTGCTTGTGTAGCTAATCCCCTCCACGCTTTGCCTTCTTATCTGTCACACAGTAGAAGGTGTGCACAGAATTATAATGCAGATGTTTCCTGTGCATGTATTATTATCCTCCTTGTTATGTCTTATGACTTTATGGTGTCCACAGTTTTGACTGTTTGGTTATATCTGCAAAGTAGTAAAGCCTCATGCATCCAATTGTTAGGACTTATTCATAGTTTTTTTTAATATCGTTTATGCCCCTTGCACCTTTACATGGCTGGAACGTCGGGCCCGAATGCTGACAACTGGAACTGAACTGACATGCTGGGTTCAGTTCCGGTTTACTCAGCGTTCGGGATTTGGACGCATCACACCCGCTTGTGTGTAAGGGATAAAACACACACCCATGGTTGGTATGTGAATCACGGAGAGAATGCCCAGCATCATTTCGATATACGATGCAAGGAGTCCCATCTGCGCGTGGGCGCCGCCATCTTGGCTCGGATCGTCGTTCCCCATGACGTCATCTGGGAGCAATGATCTGTTGCCGTGACAGCCTCGGGTCACCCAAAAACCCGAGGCTATCATGCTTTAGGCTATCTATTACAATGTACGATTTCCACATTGTAATAGATGATGTGCAAAATCCCCATATACAGTACTGCCAAACTGCAGAATAATAAAAAAAAGTTAAAAAAGTAAAATTAAAAAGTCGAATCCCCTTTCCCTAGAACTGATATAAATATAAATAAACAGTAAAAATCCTAAACGTTAGACATTGCTGCCTCCCAAAATGTCCAATCTATCAAAATATAATAACGGTTATTTAACCTGGCATTTAACCCGTTTAACGGATAAAAGCGCCAAAAATCGAAAATGCCACTTTTTTGCCATTCTGCAAAATATAAGAAATTCAACAAAAAGTGATCAAAAGGCCGTACAGTCCTTAAAATGGCAGCATTGAAAACTTCATCAAAAGTCACAAAAAAATGACACCACCCACAGATTCGCACCAGAAGATGGGGAAATGAAGAATTTTTTTTTGTTTCGGAGGTTTTAATTTTTGTATTATGAAAATATTATAAAACCTATGCAAATTTGGTATCCCTGTGATCGCAGTGACCCAAACAATCAAATGGACAAGTTATTTGGGGCGCACAGTGAAAGCGATGAAATCCAAGCCCACAACGAAACGGCGCAAATGCATTTTTTTCACCATTTTCACTGCCTTTGGAATTTTTTTTTCCGCTTCCCAGTACAAGTAATGGAATATTAAATACCATCACTATGAAGTGCAATTTGCTTTATATGGAGCTAATGTTATCCTGTAGAGATTTCAACACCCTTTATGTTGCTGTTCGGTGATGATGTTCGGCTATCAGGAGTGCTTAAAGGGGTTGTACTGACTTACCAAATCCTGTTGCTCCCTTCAGTACTATGAGACTGGCACACAGCGCTGTGCTCAGCAATTATTCACTCCCTTACTATTGAATGGAGCAGCAGGACGCATGTTGGATCTGCCGCTCCACCCATTTGTGAAAAGGGGGGGGTCCCGTTCTCATGATCGGTGAGGTTTATGGGGGTACATCTGCTAGTACCCCCATCATTCAGCTGACACACAGAATGGTACAAGAAGCAGAAAGTTCTGTTCTCTGGGTAGTGGTCAGACAAGGTTACTGAAGTTCAGCTTCCATTTATTAGAGCTAAACGTCAATGACTCCATTCAACTGAAGTGAACGCACTGTTCTTGTTCCAGTCTCTTTTCCTGGTGGCTGATAATAATGTGTA
Organism: Engystomops pustulosus; assembly: GCA_019512145.1. Taxonomy (NCBI): domain Eukaryota; kingdom Metazoa; phylum Chordata; class Amphibia; order Anura; family Leptodactylidae; genus Engystomops; species Engystomops pustulosus. The sequence continues at coordinate 94,360,031 of CM033649.1, read as the reverse complement.
GATTTTACTATGAGGACCCCTTTAAGTTGACAGATCCATTTAAAGCAATATCTGCAATCAAAATCCATCATGATAAACAAGGGGGACTTATTCATAGATCCGGGCACCGTGACTTTGATAATCTTCTTATATTTGCTATCCATAGCCTCCTACTTTACAAAAGCAACTTTAAAAATTATGCTAATAAGCCCCTCAGGCTGTTACAGAGCACTTCCCCCTCCCACTGTGTGCTGAAACTTCCTCTGCTGCAGTGAGATTACATCAGGCTAAAGGAAGACAGGGGAAGACAATTTAAGCGCCTCTTAAGCTACAGCACATTAAGGGCTCCAGGAGCCCTTCTGGCATTTTAGCATAATTTTAAAAGTTGATTTTAGAAGGCAGAAAGCCATGAATTACAAATATAAGAATATTTCCACAGTCCCGGTGCCTGGATCTATGAGTGATGTCCCTGGTTTATCAGGATGGGTTGTGATGGTAGATTTCCTTTAAATACGTGTAATATTTAGAGCCCATTTTTTCCTTCATGGTGTCTGTGAGGCTCTTAGTTCCCAGATTTCTCAGGACACCCTATGAAACAGAAATACATTATAAAATAACACATCCATCAACAGCACTTTATTAACAGTCTCCCTGTAGCAACAGAAGGATTTTGTTTGACACTGAACAAAGAATGAAAGAAAACTAGGTAAAAAAAAAAATATATATCAAAACCAGCAAAATATTAAATAGCGATATATATTGCAGAGATGTAAGGATGTATATTTGTCTACTAGAAAGCTAATATTAATCAGACATGAAGCTTCCCCGATTAGAGCCGGATCTGTTTGCGCTGGATCTCCATCCGCATGTGTCTGACACTGAACAGACGATGCAGAATTTATCTCTCCCCTTTTTATATTTTACATAAAGATAAACACAAAGATCCATTCATGCGGACACAGAGTTTAACAGTTCACATAATGAAAAGTTTACTGACTATGTACTTGAAAAAAGACATTCGGGAACAAACAGCCATTATTACTATAAACTAGCCCCAAGTGTGCATTGTACACTTACTCTCTGTGTAAAGTCATCCCGCATGGATATACATAAAAGCTGTTTATTTCAGGACTATTTACATTGTACTAAGTGTCCTTTAATGTCTGGCCTTGAAATGTTCGCAAAAAAATATTGTTTGGAAGGGGAAAAAAAAAAGATAGATACTGATACATTTTATATACACAGTCATGGAGAAAGGAAAAGCTGTATTTCACTTTATCTATACAGGCAGGGTTACGTACAAGAGAGGGGCCATAGGCTCTTAAGTTGAATTTGTATGTAAGTCGATACTGTATATATTATTTATAGTTTTATAATTTATAATTGTAGTTCATTTTTGCCCCCGTGACAATTGGAGTTTCAACATTTTTTACTGTAATGGGACCAAGGATTATCAATAAAGCTTTATTACAGGTCAGGAGGTGCTGAGCAGATTGTACATAGTGTCCTATCTGCTCGCAGTGTGCTATAGAGCAGGAGGAGCTGAGCAGATTGCACATAGCGTCCTATCTGCTCGCAGCGTGCTATAGAGCAGGAGGAGCTGAGCAGATTGTGCATAGTGTCCTATCTGCTCGCAGCGTGCTATAGAGCAGGAGGAGCTGAGCAGATTGTACATAGTGTCCTATCTGCTCGCAGCGTGCTATAGAGCAGGAGGAGCTGAGCAGATTGCACATAGCGTCCTATCTGCTCGCAGCGTGCTATAAAGCAGGAGGAGGAGAGCAGATTGTACATAGTGTCCTATCTGCAGGCAGCATGTTATAGAGCAGGGGGAGCTGAGCAGATTGTGCATAGTGTCCTATCTGCTCGCAGCATGATATAGAGCAGGAGGAACTGAGCAGATTGATATATATGGATTTGAGTAGAAAGATTCAGAATAACTTTAAATCTAAATCCCTGCTCTTTGTGTCTATCAGGGATGAGGTTCTATCAGTGGAACATAGTGATATTTCATCTAAGGATGTGAAGTCTTATAGTGCTGAGAAGTGTGTTTCTTCTACTTTATCACACATATTCCTGGGTTTCATGAGACAACATTTCTATTTTTGTAAACGCTTAATTTCCCATTAAGAAATGGTTATGTTAATGTGGAAGGATTTTTTTCTCCCAGAGCTTCACTTGTCTTGAGACAACTCATTAACTTCGGCAGATACATTGTTGAACAGGTTGGATTTGATCTGACACTGTTGCACCTCTTCACTCCAGATAAGCAAGCAAGGTGTTTGACTGCGACTTATCTACCTCTCTCCCATATTTATGGATAAGATACAGAGGAAAGCTGGTGATCGAGTGTTTGCGTAGTCGACATTTATCTTATTTATCTGTAATTAGTGACATCAATGTTAGTTCGGTTGAAGTCACTCTGGTTGTTCTAAGGTCATTGCCTCAGCCGCTCTTTATTGATAGTTGTATTCTCACTGCGCTCATCTTAGGAAGTGCCATAGGGTATGAATGGAGGAGAAGGGCGACTATGGGACCTGCTGCTCCTTTATTTAGATGGAACAGGACCCCTGTTCCTGTGATGGGGGTCCCAGCAGCCAAATACCTATTAATCACCATATTATGGTGGATAGAAGGTGATATTAAACTCCTTTAGGATTTTAACTCTTTACCTTAGTAGTGTCAGCTACTAAGATAGGTCAAATATAAAATTAGTGCTGACCCCCTCTACATGATCCGTATCCAAAGTATTTTTTTTGCACAGAATTGGTTGGAAAATCGGCTGCAGATTTAAGAATCTTTGACATCAATCTCATTCTAAAAACTCCCCTCTATATTTCCACATAAAAAGTTTACATTGGTGGTGGGTTTTCTGCTTTGGATTTTGTAGACTCTGCAGATCTGTCGTCTCACCATGTAAGGCTATGTGCACATGTATGTATGTATATATGTATGTGTGTATGTATATATGCATGTGCGTATGTATGTGCGTATGTATGTATGTGCGTATGTATATATGCATGTGCACATGTATGTATGTATATATGTATGTGCGTATGTATGTGCACATGTATGTATATATACAGTATATGTATGTGCACATGTATGTATGTATATATACAGTATATGTATGTGCACATGTTGCGGATTGAGAATTTGCATCAAATATATACAGTTTTTACGTGCACTTTTGATGAAGACTTTTCTTACTTCTTCTGTTTCACCTAATCTGACGTAATTTTGCAGATTTTATGCAGATTTGTTGTAGATTTTATGCAAATGTACACATCTTTAATGTAAAGAAAATGCATGCAATACTCTGCAAGTACACACAAGCAAAGTGATGATTATGTTATTTGCTGCACAGAAAAAAACGCATTGTCTAGATAACTATTTTACACATCTGCATTCACTTTAATGTTACCGCATTACGCTGCGGATATTGCATTGTATTGATGTTAATATTAATCCACAATGAGTGCAGATATCCTAAGGATGAGATCAAATGTGGCATTTGCATTGCAATGCAAATGCCCGGAAGTGGGTTGGTCCGATGGCATCTGCGTTTCGAGGGAAAAGCATGCGAACAGCAACAAGCACCCGCTGCGTTGCATTGTTTACATGCAAAATATCGTTTGCCGGTTACCGATCGCATGCATTTCACTGGAATAGAAAACGCCCAGTGTGAACACACCCTAAGGGTAGAAACGCGGATCTAGAAATCTAGAGTCCAGTTTGACATTTTGCCAATTAATCCACATATGAACCATGCAAACCTACACTGAATTTTACATGCATATTGGACACAGGGAGTCCATACCTATGTATATTTACCCTGGGAAAAATGGGTCAGTGCATTCCTTTGTACAGCAACTAACCATATCAGTGGGTTTGTCTAACATAGTAGTTTGCAGTAATGCCATGACTTTTTCTGCAAGTTGAAAATTGTAGTTCCACAGAAGGAGCCACAAGTAGATGATTGTTAGTCTAAAACAACACTCAGCCTAACCTGTGTGCTCTAAAATATACTGTGCAATGTACTTTCATTGACCAATAGAGGGCAGTAGAGAACTGAAAACCGCTCTATAGCTATCGCTGTACAGTAAATGGCATTGTGCTGCTGAAAATGATGATACAATATGTCAGGAGCAATATGGAGACTACATTTTGCCAGCTTCAGATATATAAGCAGTTAATGGAGTAACAACAATGCTTGGTATTTTAATGTTCTCAACATAACGGGAAAATCAATTTTGGCCATATATTATAATAATTGTGTTTGGATATTTATAATGGAATATAAAAGATACTAATTTTTCCAGCCGGCAGAATAACAAACTTTCCTCAAGAACTCTGCATTCATCCATTTAAACAAGGCGAATAAATATAAGCGCGGAAAGGCCGTGCACTTTTATGATCTAATTCCTTTTGTGACTGAATGATGATTCTACAAAGTGACCACGATTTCACTTTTATAGCCAGAAATGCGATAGGTGGGCAAATCAAAACACTATCCCAGACGCAACTGCAAAAATACCCAGCTCTGTCATGTCAAAAAAATTACAGATTTTCATAAAACATAAGAGTCTGGGATAATAGTTTTCTTTGTTGATCTTTTATCTTTTGTTTCAAATATTACATTTATTGAGATTCTGCTGAGATGTACCGTAGTTGGCATTAATGAATAATCTACGTATCTGTGAATAAGTTCTGTTAAAACTTTTAAGTAACTTTATATCAAGTTTTCAATGATGCTGCGTGTGTGTATAAACCTATTTTTATATATGTATTTGAGTATGTATGTATATTAAATTTATTTTTTTTTCTCTCTCCTTAATTCCGTGACTACGGTGGCAAACTCGTGTTATTATATGAGGGCGAAATGTAAACAAGCATTAAAATTCCAAGAATCCATAAACTTCCATCAAAGGAGGAGAAACAAACAAGAACATTATAGTAAGATGCCTGGGCAGATTAGCTCTGGCTACATTTTTCAAACTAGAAAAGATTATAGCACAAGGATATGTGAAGACGTAACAAAAGGTAAAAGTGAAAAAACAACCCCTAAGGTTAACCTTCATGTTTTTTTTGGGTTTTTTTTTTTAACTTTTTACCTTTTAGTCTCCTGACCTCAAGGTTTATATGTACAGATTCTCTGTAACCTCTGATTTCATGCCCATCATCTAATAATATCATATCTGTATATTTGTAAAATTCTGAATCCGCATTTTTAATTTCTGGAGTGAAAAGGACATGAGCAGTCACCACATGATATAATAAGATTAATTTGCCATCGTAGTCCCAATATAATGGAGGGGCTATAGTCACGATATTTGTTGTTTTGTTATCCATTATGTATGTTTTAGTATTACAGGAAGTCCCCGGGTTACGAACAAGATAGGTTCCATAGGTTGGTTCTTAAGTGGAATTTGTATGTAAGTCGGAACTGTATATTTTATAATTGTAGTTACAGACAAAAAAATGTTTTGTCCCAGTGACAATTGGAGTTTGCAGTCTGGGACTATATTACAGCATTCAGAGGGGTCCATCTTTAACTAGTGGTCGTCTGTAAGTCGGTGTTCTTTAAGTAGGCGACCGACTGTATACACTTTCATTATGTAATAAATAATATATATATATAATTTTTTTTTTTTTATGTCAGCAAATATAACAATTTGCAGATATGTGCTCTAAATATGGGACACACTGCATTGCTTAAATAGAAATCAGTGGGTAAGGAAGAAAATCTGTTGACATTGACTTGTGATTTTGCTTAAAATAAATCCGAATGTCACAATGTGAAAGGTGCAAATATGACAATATATTTCTGTATTTAGAGTCCATATTTCACAACAGTATTGGAATAGGGGCTTGTGTTTAAGGTCTGTGCCATGTCCAAGCTGAGATCTTGTAGATTCTGTGTTAACACTAACTGACTTACACATAGCAAAGATATGGCTGAATAATAGTACTGCACCAGTTTACCTCGGGGTTATCGCCCTCTTTAATGCTATAATTCTTCTTCTTTATTGTTTTGTATAATAAATTTATCAATTATTTGCGTTCTTACTTATCAGCAAACGAAAACGTGACATTTTGCAAAAGACTTGGACAAAATTTCCAAGATATTTCACATTTAATTTGGGAAACTTGCTGGTGACTTGTCGGTTGCATTAGTTATCTTGTGTTTTCCCACAGGTCTGTATAATGTGTGCATCCCATTACGTTGGTGAATGGTGTTCTGCAACATCTGATCCACCTGTTAGCTCAACCTCATTGTAATCAGGTCAGTGACTATGGCATCCCAGGAGTTGTTTTACTTTGCCAAAATATGAACAGATTTGTAGTTTGTAGAAAGTGATGGACGTAGATATTATCTATGTCTTCAGCCAACCGGAATATTAGGCCGAAAAACATATGTGTTCAAAACTTTCCATATCTGATGCCTATTTGTAAGCATTGTGCTGATTTGTCAGATGACCAGGTCATACAATGTCCACGCTGTTTCATGGCAGCTGTATGCATCACAACAGTGTGAAATTCTCTGTGTTAACAGCTGGGATTTTTTTTTTTTTTTGAGAAGCAATCTTTATTTTTTTGGGTAATGTTGCCATCTGCATGTAAGTCGCTGTTTTTATATACTTAACCCTTCTATTTTTGGCGATTTCTCTCTTTCTAGTTGAGACAACAATGACTCGCTTTGTTTTTCTTCGCCAGTCGATAGTGTTGACTATGCCTTTGTGAGGCTCCCTTGGAGCCTGAATTGGTTAAATTGAGCAGAAGACATCATTAGGTGCGACCATCTTGCTTTGTAAGGGGGTAGGGAATCATTTTATAGCTGCGGAGTGGATTATTATACACAGATAACATGTATCTAGAGCGCCTGGTACTTGGCATATCTCACACCTCTCCGTATAATATACCTTTCTTTTTCACTTAGTGACTGCATGCGGTATTATTATTATTTTTTTTTTTTTCTGTATCTCTCTTGACAATTTTACAGTAATTTAAATAGGTTGCAATATATATCCGGATATCTTCTCTATGTGCCTTTGTTCCCTTCTTCTTGAATTCAAGTTGTTCTTTTATGAATATAAAAATTGAGTCGTAACGTAATTTATTCCAGCAATGTCAGACGACCTCAGGTTAAGAGCGAGATAAGCATCTCGTGTGGGTGTTTTGTAATACCTTAATCCAAAGTTAAAAGTTGGTTAAAAGAACAAAAAAAGAACCCTTGGATGATATAAAACCAGATTTTCTTCTCTCTGGTATCCCATATGTATGGACTTTGAGGCTCCCTTGTAGACTTTTTTTTAGGTTTATGTCAGAAGTTGCAGAATTATTTGTAAAGTTACCATCTGCTGCACTATATTACGTGTCAAAAATACAATAACCTTTGTGGATCCCATTAGGTGTCATGGTGCTCCAGTATTATTTACCGGGATATGGATCCATCAAATCTTTCTTGCCTCCATTATCAATTATACCAATGGATGAATGCAGGTGGTCAGTATCCGCAGCAGAAAATCTGCTGCGGATTACAGTATTTTGGAAATCTGTCCACATTGCTGAATATTTTTGCACAGAAATTTACCTTGGCCACAAATTTTAATATCTGCGGTTAATGTTCTACAGCGGATTAGGTGATCTTTTCTTTTCAGTCGAATCCTCTGTGAAACTCGCAGCTGAATCCGGATGGAAATCCACTGTGGATCTGTATGTATTACATATATATAATTATATTCATTACAAATTTACGTTCAGATTTTACAAGCACTTTGGATGTAGAGTCCTTGAATTTTTATTTTATGTATCAGTACAACATTTATTTTACATTTAAATAGCACCGACATATTCAATAGCATTGTTCTCTGTCCCTATTTAGAGGTTACAATCTAAATTTTAAATGAACCTATTATTATTCCTTTACCGTATTACAGTATAAGAAACCAGAATACCTGGAGGAAACCCACACAAAACTCAGAGAGAACAAACTCCATGCAGATGCTGCCCAGGTTTGCATTTCAAACCAGGATCCCAACGCTGGAAGGCAATTGTTCTGCCCACCATGTGGCCCCTTTCACATGACGATCTTTTGCATGGGTATTTGTCACAAATCTAAGCGTAGAATTGGTGCAAATCTTTCTACGATACTTTAGGTTTTGTGTTTTGATTTGCCTTACAAATACCAATGTAAAGCATTGAGCATAATACTATATGTGAAAATCGCCTAAAATACAATACAAAACAGACAGATGTACATAGTAGAAACTCTATATATTAGGAGAGTACATCCTCCATGTGTTGAGTTTTCCAGCTTCACTATACAGAGGTAGAGATAATCAGCATTAGGCCTCGTGACTGTACATGTGCACGTCTCCTCTAACTTAAGATTTTGTGAAGGAAATCACTATTGAAATGCGCAGATATTGTACACGTGTGTAAAACTACGACCTGTAACAGAGGTACATAGTTTTGTGTCATTACTTGTTACTATATTGACAAATCATCTGTTCGTGACGGGGTTAATAATCCAATTAACCCTCAATGTACCCCAAGTATTACTGCTTAGACAATAGTGGTGTTCACTCCAGTCCCCCCTGCCCGACTAATGTCTTTCACTTCAAACATTACAAGTATGATCATATTACATAGGCGCTGATGATAATCTTTTGTTTTCCCCCCTGCAATAATATTTAACACATGCTCACTTTTTATTGAGCAGCTGAATAACCAGGGCACAAATATCATTTTAACCCCTAGACCGTCGGTGATAAGACAGAGTTAATAATCAGTGACGTCATCCTGATCGACCCAAAGATGTTTCCGTGAGATGTTTCCTAGCACTAAGAATGGTAACTTTGTGGTAACGCATTGTGTGTGTAAAAATAATTAGTTGGATTCTTTTCCTGTAGAATTTATGGAAAAAGGCGACGGCTGCAAAATATTATATTGTGTTATTTTAGGTCTGAAGTCATAAGGTTTCTTGGTTTTATAAAATATAAATCTATCTATCATATATGTAGAGAGAGATGCAGATATATACATATTGCTATGGAGATGGATATATATACACACATACAAACACACACACCAGGAAGTCCCAGGGTTACGTACAAGTTAGGTTTGTTCTTAAGTTGAATTTGTATGTAAGTCGGAAATGTATATTTTATAATTGTAACTCCAAACAAATTTTTTTTTTTTTGCGCCCAATGACAATTGGAGTTTCAAAATTTTTTGCTATAATGGGACCAAGGATTATCAATAAAGCTTCATTACAGACGCCTTACCAGGGGTGTAACTAGGAGAGGCAGGGCCCCTTAGCAGATGTTTGAATGGGGCCCCGTACACCCTTAGAAAATATACACATTTGTATACTCAAACATTTATAACATTTATACGCTCTTACACACATTTCTGCAGTGATAAATATGCTGAAATATACAATGTTCAGTATAATATGTATATAATGGTGCACATCTTCCATTCTTTAGTGTGTCAGATCAGATGCCGGGGACCCCTGAAACTGTGGGCCCAATGGTGGCTGCTACCGCTGTAGTTACGCCCCTGCACCTTACAGCTGATCATTGGAGAGCTTCACCAGAGGTTACAGGGCAGAGAGGTCCGTCTGTAAGTCGGTGTCCTTAAGTAGGGGACTGCCTATGTATGTGTATGTATAAATAAATATATTAGGTTTTTTTTTTCGCATTCCTCCAGCTCAACATTGTGGATTATATAGTACAGGTTTGACTTTGATCTGTGTCTTTCTCCAACTTTGGCAACTTTTAAAAGTGTACAGTGAACTTTTTTTGTATACCATTTTAGTGTATTTGGAGGGCCAAAATTCAAAATATTTGCCTTTTTAACTTATGTCATAGTGTCACTCCACGTGCTCCCTATTCCATCAGCGTAAAAATCTACATCCAGGCCTTTTGCAATAAAAAGAAATAATTCCCAATTGAATAAATTTTGTATGCGTAAAAAATGTATAACGAGCTGCATTTTGCATTCTAAGAAGTTTCTCCAGTGCTACAAAATATCTGGCGATTTCCTGCTGCAGGATTTCAGATAGAACTCCCAGAGAAACTGTTGTATAATCCCCTGCCTGTATTTGTACTGCCGGAAGTATTGAGGGATAAGACTCTGGGTTACAATTCAGTACCACTCATTTTAATATATTAACTAAGAACTCCCTCCCTCTCTCTCCCTCTCTGTCTTTCTTTCTCCAGGTTTGTTCTTAAAGTAAAAAGACTCCTAATAAAATCAAAGAGAAAGAAATAGACTTTTAAAGATTCATAAAATTGGGAAAAGAGAAAAGTTGTAGCTGCTGAAGCCACTTGTTAATTGAACACTTCCACTGCAGTAGTTGAAATATTTTCCCCAAGCAAAATAAAAAGTAAATAATATATTGCATTATGTAATAAATATCAGAACATATGATAAAGGGAATAGCAGGAAAATATCACTGGGTAGGCAACCGTGGCATGTGTGATGGGTAAGTAGCCACTTTGCCTTTGCCAGAACTTAGATGGAGACTAAGTGAATGAAACCCAATTGAATAAAATCCAGGCTATCCATTTTCTATTCCTCAGAATGGTTGGATTATTGTACAAGCCTCATTATTGTACCCCCTCATCCTCATAGACTGTAAGCTCTTGTGTCACCCCCTGCCCCTTTTATTGTTATTAATAGTGGGTAGGTGGCTGATTTACTGGGGATCTAATCAATGAGCCCCTCCAGAAAGTACCCGAAGAGGTCCGTAGGTGGTGTGCATGCCGCATCCACTGCATGTAATTACTTGGGAGCATGACAGTTTTGGTGGTCCTATAGCATGCCCACCACCCACTGCATTTCACATGATGGTCTCAGGCCTAGAAAACTCTAAAAAATGACTCCCAGGACCCCAAACCCCCAAAAATGGTTCCAGGGGTACTTGCATTCAGCCCTATTCGACCATAATGGCTGTAGTTCCCCCGCACAGTACCACTTACCGAACCAGCTATGTGGCCCATTTATTTTATTATAGAGGGACCTTACAGGATGGATGCTTCTCTAATTTCAAGGGGTTGGCCATGTCCTGCTATGATTTCTTAATATGTGAAGTGATGCCTCCTGTCTTTTACCTCTGAATCAAACAGAAACTATTAATGACACATATAAAATGGACCGCAGAAGGAGCGGTCATGTGATCCCTAACTGTCCATGAGCAATCACCCTTGCCAGGACCTTATGGCAGGGCGATTGACATCAGAAGAAACAGTGAGGCTAAAGTGGCCAACCCCTTTTTTGTTGTTGTTTGGTTTGAATGTGGTATCCCAGCCAAAACAGCATTTTTACCATATAGGAATACCCCTTAAGGACCAATTATGATGAGCAATAAGTACAGTCTGGCCGGATCTCCTATCTAGACAATGTGGAGGCCTCTGCCCCCGTCCTCTTTCCCCTGGATCCTAATGATGTTCCGTTAATGAGGTACCACCAACACCCCCCCTTGAGGATGAACACAAAAAAAAAAAAAAAAATTCTCTGGCAGGAACATGATCCGCACTTCTCTCCACAGCAGCGGTAATGTAAGATATGACCCACCACAACAGCGGCGACCCAACAATCACCCTGACTGTACGACACAGAGATACAAGGGGAAGTCAGTTCCACGGGCCCCCCATGCCAAAAACCCTGAGCAGATATTGATTAGTCATGTCTGCCTCCTGAGACGCTGAAGTAAATTCACATATTAATTAGGAATATTTTTTCTTCCAACATTCAGAACCCTAAAATAATTTTTTGTATAACACCCCCAAAACACCATTACTAGCCCCAAACTGTATTTAATGCCCCTTTTAGTTGCCTCCACATACTACAATTAACCCCCATAATGTTGCCCCCCCCATATTGTTGCAATGTATTTATAATGGACCCACTTTCTATAGCCCCTTACTTATATGGCTCCCTTTTCTGTGGCCTGTACTATGTCTCTCTTTCGGTAGCCCCCTAACTATTATGCCCCCATTCTGAGCCCCGTACTTAGAATGCACCCATTCGTAGCACCCTTACTTATAATTGCCCCCATTATGTAGACCCCGAATTATTATTCCCCCATTCTGTAACCCCCTTTACTTTAGTGCCCGCCATATTGTGGCCCTGTATTAATAATGGACCCTTCTAAAGCCCCCCCCCCTACTTATATGCCCCCCTTTTCTGTAACCCCATTACTTAAAATGCGCCCCATTCTGTAGCCCCCCTACTCATAATGCCCTCTTTCCTACGTTCGGATTAGACTCCACTTATGATGCCCCACTTTCTGTACAGTGTATAATTTCACTTCTCATGTAGTCAGGACTATAATGCATTCTCTTCTTATAGCCCCCACTTATAAGCTTCCTCTTTTTTTGTAGTGAAAAACCCCCATATTGGACAGGTTAGGGGGCCCATTAATCCAGTAGTCTGGCACATACATAAAAATAATGATCCCCAATCAAAAGGGGCCAGTAAAACTCCGTGGGGGTTGCCCGTGTATGTGGAAGTAGGCGTCCACACGTATGAGCGGTACTCAGATCAGGAGGAAACCTCTGTGTATAAATATTTACGTGAGCCCCGAGACGGAAGATTTCAGACCCCAGGAATGTGAGCAGCGGCGGACGGGGAGCTCAGCTGCCTGCTCCAGTAATGGCTTCATTCTCTAGATTAATGTCGGACCCACGCATCATTGTCACCTATCTACCAGCTCGGGGATTTTATATGGAAGAGGGAATTACTGAGCGCGAGGATCTGCACATAGCGAACAATAACGAAGAGGAATCATGGGGGGAGAATGAGGGAAATGACGTCACCCCATTGTTTCGATCTAGAGATTCAGATAATTCTTTCAGGGAGATCATTAAAATAATGGGTTCATTTACTAAGGGCCAGATGCGCCCGGCTCGGTGTATTCCGTGGGTTCCGATGCTCTTCAGCGCAGCAGACGACCACCTGGTGGACGTCGGAGGGGAACTACCATAATAAATCCGGATGGACCCGAATCCACGCAGAGAAAGCGCTGCTGGATCGCGAAGGGGCCGGGTTAAGTTTCACAATCTGCCCCAATGAGGCAATTCAGGGAAAATCGGCGTACATCGGAAATATTCGGGGTAACCCGTCGGTAAAACGCGAATCAGGCCCTTAGTAAATGACCCTCAATATCTCTATTTGTTTCATAAATGTGCATAAAAGTTAAAAGAAATTCCCATGTCTCCTATATATTTACTGGGACTAATAAATATAATAAATAATAAATAAGAGGTGCAGTAACACAGCTCTGCCACTATACAGAGAGTGGAGATGTTCCTCTTGCTTGGTTCTCTGAGTTCAGCAACTGATTAACTGGGGGTCCAGGTGTTAGATCTGATACTGATTGACTTATCCATTAGAGACCCCTTTAGTGGAAAGACTTATACAATTCTGAGCACCAATTCAAAATTAGCGAAGGGGCAAGGGATTAGAACCCCACTGATCCCACATCAGTCATAAATCCTACGAAATTTGGGAATTTTAAAAATATCGTATTTTGAGAGGTCAATACAACTCACATAACCCATGGAAGCGACCTTGTGGCCAATTCAATTATCACATAGCACAGCAGGGGGGACTGCAGGTACACTGTTACGGAGATCTCTGTCATCCACACGGATAGAGGAGACATCCGGGGAGGGAAGTCTAGGAAAAGTCTTTAGGAAAATATTAACTTTGCTGTTCCTGAAATCTTTTACCTCCCTGAGGCCCCTTAACCAAGTGCGGAGCAAGGCGTATGGTTCTGGGGTCTATAGGTAAGGCACATTGCTTTGGTCCGGGGGTATGCATTTAAGGGTCTATTAGTTAGATTCTTTAGAAGTTAATGGTCTGGGGTCTATATTTAAGGATATGCTATGGTCTGGGTCTATATTTAAGGGATATGACTCGGGCTGGGGTCTATATTTAAGGGATATGCTCTGGTCTCGGGGTCTATATTTAAGGGATATGCTCTAGGTCTCGGGTCTATATTTAAGGAATATGCTCTGGGCTGGGGTCTATATTTAAGGGGATATGACTCTGGTCTCGGGTCTATATTTAAGGAATATGCTCTGGGCTGGGCGTCTATATTTTAAGGAATATGCTATGTCTCGGGGTCTATATTTAAGGAATATGCTCTGGTCTGCGTTAGTTAAGGTTTAAGATCTGTCTGGGTCTAATTTAGAGGTGTGGTCTGGGGTCTATTTCCATTGAGGCCTGCGTTACCTATAACGGAGTGTGGCCTGGGGTCTATATTTAGAGGGTCTGGGTCTATATTCCATTGAGTCTGATCTGCGGGTCTATATTTAAGGATATGCTATGGTCTGGGATATTTAAGGTTACAAATCTGGTCTTTGAGTCTATATTTAGGGGTTCTGAGACTTTATGAGTTTCAAGGGTCTGGTGTCTGTATTTAAGGGTCTGGTTTGGGGTCTATCTGTTAAGGGACTATGGCTCTGGTCTGGGGTAATTAGGAGGTTAAGATCTGGTCTTGGGTCTATATTGAGGGGGTCTGGTCTGTGGTCTATAATTTCCTTGAGGACTGTTTACAATAAAGGTGTCTTGGTCTGGGTCTATATTTATAGAGTCTGAGATCATATGAGTTTTCAGGGTCGGGGGTCTATATTTCTGGGGTATGTTTACTTTATAAAGGATCTGGTTGGGGGTCTATATTTAGAGGGGTCTGGGTGTCTGTATTTATGGGGCCTGGTCTTGGGTATATATCCCTGAGGCCTGTTTACTTATAAAGGAGTTTGGTATGGGGTCTAGAAATCAATGTGGTCGGGTACATAATAGGATTGAAATTGGTCAGGGGTTACACTACTAGGGTTTGGGGGGGATGGCGTCGCGGTGCGTACTGTAGGTCCGTGGACCTATATAAAATTTTGCGCAATTTTTTCCATCCTTCCCCCCCCCCCCCAAAGTATTTGATCCAATCTATGAATATCATGGAAACCCATCCAAATGTTCGGCATCACGGGTTATACTATAAAAAACAGAGCGAAACTGGCTGATTACCGGAGAACAGTAGCTGCAGAGAGCGATGACGTCTGGATTCAGTAGAGTTAAAAAATTACGGATACAGAAATGAAGAACTGACACTGAAGACCAAACATGCGGCTACATTAGAGCAGAAGCTTCCCGGGGCAGGACCCGACACGCCGAGCCTGACACAATCTGCAGCGCACAAAGTCCTGTCGGGCCCGGTATCCGTACAAGTAGTGAGGGGTGGCCATCGATCGGCACCAGCCACCGTCACGTCACCCCCTGCAGCTTCCTCCATTCTCAGGATTAAAGGGATTTCAGAATTTTTTTGTCAATAATCATTCCCCGAGGCATCATAGGATTTATAACGTTCCCAATCTCTATAGATCCTGCTGAAGGCCTTCTCTCAATGCCTGTAAGGCCCTACACCCCCACTATCCACCACTTTAACACCAGACACTTTACGCCTATCGTTATCCTGTTAGGTAAATTCATGATAATGTCACACTTCCCTTTGTGTTCTACACTATCTTATGTCTGCCATGTAAGAATCTCCTAATTACTGAAGACAGTTATAGTTCATTCAATGGAATTTGCATGAATCTATGTAAGATGAAGCTCCCCCTAGTGGGTGGTGAGCAGGACAGCAGGCCAGAATTTTAGTAGTGTTCTCTGTAGCGCAGATTTTTAAAGACGAAAAACTCACTATATAAGGCATAAAATAAATACATTAATGATGATTGTTCACTTGTAAAGTTAATAAAAAATGTAATAAACAACCCCCCCCCCCCAAACCATCTTTTTTGTTGATTGGAGGAGTGGGAACTGATATTTCAGTTTTTTTGTGAACACAGCCTATCACGGTACACATGACACCAAGGACCTTGTTCCACGAGCCTGCTCTGACACATATGTAACAGAGCTGCCACCTGTGGAAACAGCTCACATCTCATCGCCGGATCATGAAATATTGAGATTTACTTCGGCGGAGCCACCCCAAGAATTCACACGGATACAATGTGACGCTGAGGGAGCAAGAGAGAGAGAAGCAGAGAAAGACGAGAAAGGGGGGGGGGAAAAAAAACAAAAAAGAGACATGGACAGAAACATTCCTTCCTACTTTGCATATAAACCTTGTCTAGAGAAACCCTGATGAGGGAGGGACGTCCAATGTCCAGAGGCTTTTCCGCATCTAATAAAATGAGTTACTGTAATCAGCCCTTCCCTGGAGAGGGTTCCCCTATCCGACGAGGGTCATATCGGTGGTGGAGGGGTTCAGCCTTGTGCCGGTGCAGAGTCTTCAGGGCTGCTTCAGGTACTATAGCAATGGCCGGATGGATATGCTGGAAGGAGATACCAAACTGTGACTTGTCAGAAATTCTGTGCATGACTATTTCACCAGATATTTATACAGCTCAGTTTTCTGATACCGACACCAAATTACTCTGCAGTTTAAGTGAAAGATTAATGCGTCCAATGGGAGGGGAGGCTCCGATTAAATTCAATAATTAATCTGTCTACGGTGAGAAACTTAGCTCCCTCTGCTGGCAGTCCTGCAGGAGGCAAAATCAAATTGTGTCATTTTCAAATAAAGAAGGTGTAGACCATGTAGACTGCTTAAGGAAGCTACAGTCGACAGTGCATATAAAAGAGAAAATTTGGCTAACAACCAGTTTCCACACATTCCCAGCATGAAACTGGTAGTTTGGAGCTGTCATTGCATACTGGACTTGTAGTTCTGCGGGACTGGACAGCAGGCGGGGGGAGAAGACTGATGAAACACTATAATATATCACTTTTGATCCTAATGTCAGACAACATCACCTAATGCCTTGTCTATAAATTCAGTGACTCTATCCTGTGCACAGAGGAGAAGCTGCCACATTCGGCGCCAGGTGCCCGGAATCCCTGGAATTCCCCCTCTCAGTATCCTGCCACTCTAAGGCTTATTAATAGAAAGACAACAAGAATGTAAAGGTGATAACAGAAACACTTAACACAGGAACAAAAGGAGGACAAACCGCATCCGATGTACAGGGGAAGAAGAAAAGAGATAAAAAAGGGAAGAGAAAGGGTGACATCACTGAGTTTGTTATTATCCCTGTACGAGACTCCACTGTGTGTATTATCCCGTGTACTGTGACATCACTGTGTGTATTATGCCCTGTACTGTGACATCACTGTGTGTATTTATCCTGTACTGTGACATACGTGTGTGTATTATCCCTGTACTGTGACACACTGTTGTGTATTATCACTGTACTGGGACCATCACTTGTGTTGTGTCTTATCCCTGTACTGTTGACATTCGCGTTGTGGTATTATCCCTGTACTGTGACATCACTGTGTGTATATCCCTGTCTGTGACATCACTGTGTGTATTATCCCTTGTGTAATGTGCATCGCTGTTGTGTATTATCCCTGTTACTGTGACATCACTGGTGTATTATACCTTGTACTGTGACATCACTGTGTGTTGTATTATCCTGTACTGTGAAATCACTGTGATGTGATTATCCTGACTGTTATGAAACATCGCTGTGTGTATTATCTCTGTACTGTGAATCGCTGTGTTATTATCCTGTTACTGTGACATCACTGTGTGTATAATCCCTGTACTGTGACCATTCACTGTGTGTATTATCCATACTGTGACATCACTGGGTGTATTACCCCGTACTGTGACATCACTGTGTGTATATCCCGGTACTGTGATTACTGTGTGTTATATCCCTGTTACTGTGGACATTACTGTGTGTATTGATCTCTGTACTGCTGTGACATCACTGTGTGTATTATCCCCTGTACTGTGACATCACTGTGTGCATTATCCCCTGGTTTGTACTGGGCATCACTGTGTGTATTGTGTATTATCCCTGTACTGGGACATCACTGTGTGTATTATCCCTTGTGTACTGTGACATCATGTTTTTGGTATGATCCCTGTACTGTGACTCCACTGTAGTATGATCCCTGTACGTGACATCACTGTGTGTATTATTCTCTGTACTGTGACATCACTGTGTGTATTATCCTGTACTGTGGACATCACTGTGTGTATTATCCCTGGCCCTGTGAACATCACTGTGTGTATTATCCCTGTACTGTGGACATCACGTGTGTGTATTACCCTGTTACTGTGACACACGTGTGTATTATCTCCGTACGGTGACCATCACTGTGTGTTTTATCCCTGTACTGTGACATCACAGGGTGTATTATCTCCGTACTGTGACACACTGTGTGTATTATCCTGTACTTGTGAAATCGCTTGTTTGTGGGTAGTTTCCCTCTGTACTGTGACATCACTGTGTGTAGTTCCCTGTAGCTGTGACATCATGTGTGTATTTATCCCCTTTTAATGTGACATCCACGTGTGTATTATCCCCTGTTACTTGTTTTTTTTTTTTTTTTTTGGGGGGGGGGGACCCCCCCCCCCCAAAATCACCCCCCCCCACCCCCACCACCCCCCCCCCACCTAGGTGTATTTATCCCTTTTGTACTGTGGACATCGCTGTGGGTAGTATACCTTATACGGTGACATCACTGTGTTATT
Source organism: Engystomops pustulosus (assembly GCA_019512145.1). NCBI lineage: Eukaryota > Metazoa > Chordata > Amphibia > Anura > Leptodactylidae > Engystomops > Engystomops pustulosus. The sequence goes on along the minus strand of CM033649.1, from coordinate 94,341,490 downwards.
ATCCCCTGTACTGGTGACATCACTATGTGTATTATCCTGTAATCTGTGACATCACGTGTGTGTTATCCTGTACTGTGACATTCACTGTGGGTGTTATCCCGTGTACTGTTGACCTTCCATGTGTTTGTATCCCTTTGTACTGTGACATCACTGTGTTTTTGGGTGTTATCCTGTACTGTGACACACTGTGTGTATTATCCCCTGTATGTGACCTCATATGTGTATATCCCTGTACTGTGACATTCGCTGGGTGATTATCCCTGTACTGTGACATCACTGTGTGTATTATCCCCCCCTGTACTGTGACATCACTGGTATTTATCCCAGTACTGTGACATCATTTGTGTGTTATCCCTGTTACTGTGACATCACTGTGTGTGGATTATCCCTGTTACTGTGACATCCATTGTGGTATTATCCCTGTTACTGTGACATTCACTTGTGTTTTATCCCTGTACTGTGACATCACTGTGTTATATCTCTGTACTGTGACATACTGTGTGTATTATCTCTGTACTGTGACATCACTGGGTGTATTATCCCCTGTGCTGTGACATCCTGTGTGTATTATCTCTGTACTGGACATACTATGTGTATTATCCCTGTATGTGACATCACTGTGTGTCTTATCTCTGTACTGTGACATCACTGTGGGTATATCCCCTTGCTGTGACACACTGGTGTAATCTCTGGACTGTGACATCACTATGTGTATTATCCTGTACTGTGACATCACTGGTGTATTATCTCTGTTTACTGTGACATCACTGGGTTGTATTATCCTGTACTGTGACATCGCTGTGTGTATTATCCCTGTACTGATGACATTTGCTGTGTGTATTATCCCTGTAATGTGACATCGCGGTGTGTATCTTTCCCTGTACTGTGACATCCTGGTGTATTATCTCCTGTACTGTGACATTCCACATGTGTGTATTATACCTGTACTGTGACCATCACTATGTGTAGTATACCTGTACTGTGACATCACTGTGTGTATTATCTCTGTACTGTTTTTTTTTTTTTTTTTTTTTTTTTTTTTTGTTTTTTTTTTTTTTTGCCATCCACTGTGTTAATATCTCTGTACTGTGACATCCACTGTGTGTATTATCCCCTGTACTGTGCATCACTGGTGTATTATCCATGTACTGTGACAAGAAAAAAAAACAAATTTTGCGCAAAAACTTCTCCATCTTTCAATTCGCTTCCTTATGGCTCAGCTGGAGGATGTGGCTTTGTAGTATTCCTGTAGCGGTGAACTGGAGGATCGCTCGGTGGATGGTCTGTAGTGATGGGAGGATTTCTGTGGCTCTTGGTCACTGTCTGGTTGGGGGGACTCTTCGTGGCTTCCATTACTCACCTGAGCGGGGGGGCGGGGGGGGGGGGGGGGGGGGTGGATAACCCAGGTCTATGGCTCATAGTAGCATCACTTATACAGGGATCCTCTACAGGTGATTGTATTGTATAATCAGGACTCAGGTTCTAGATGAGGTCTCCAAAAACTTTGAAGAGACCACCCAAGGATGAAGAAGAAGAAGAGACCGGTCATAGCGGCAGGTAAAGCTCTCTACCTCAGGAACAGAGAACCTATGGAAGATCAAAGGAAGTGTCCAGTCCTATGTACACTAAGCCTATTCCAGCGTAACCCATATCAGGAGATTTGTAGAGGACCCCCAATCCACCATCACAGCTGGATCAGAAGGGGTATTACCACAGCGATTTGTCACAGTACAGGGATAACCACACAGTGATGTCACAGTGCAGGGATTAATACACACAGTGATGTCACAGTACAGGGATAATTACCACACAGCGATTTGTTGTTTTGTCATACAGTACAGGATAAATTCCACCACAGCGATTTGTCACCAGTACAGGGGCTAATTACACCAGAGATTGGTTCCACAGTACAGGGATAATACACACAGTGATGTTCACAGTACAGGGATAATAAACACAGTGATGCCACCAGTACAGGGATAATACACACAGCGATGTCACCAGTACAGGGGTATAGGTAATACACACAAGTGTGTGACCAGTACAGAGAATAATATACACAGTGATGTCACAGTATCAGCGGAATAATACATACAGTTTGATGTCACAGTTACAGAGATTAATACACACAGTGATGTCACAGAACAGGGATAATACACACCAGTGATGTCAAAGTACAGGGATTAATACACACAGTGATGTCCACAGTACACAGATAATTACACACAGTTATGTCACGTACAGAGATAAATACACACAGTGAGGTTGTCAACAGTACAGGGAAGTAATCCACACGTGATGATGCCAGGTACGAGATAATATACACAGTGATGTCACATACAGGGAGAATACATACAGTGATGTCCACAGTACAGAGATAATACACACAGTGATGTCCAGTTACAGGGATAATACCAGTGATGTCCCAGTACGGAATAATACACACATGATGTCACAGCTTACAGAGATAATACACACAGTGATGTCACAGTAAAGTACAGGGATAATACACACAGTAGTCACAAGTACAAATATAATACCCACAGTGTGATGTCACAGTCTCAGAGATAATACACCACAGTGATTCCCAGTACATGGCTAAACACCACAGTGGATGTCACCGTACAGGGATAATACACACAGTAATGTCTCAGTACAGGGATAAATAATACCACACAGTGAGATCACAGTACAGGATAATAACACACAAGTGATGAGGTGTCACCAGTTACAGGGGGGGGGGGATAATACACACAGCGGATGTCACAATACACAGATAAATACACAGGGATGTCACCAGTACAAGGATAATAACAAGGGATGTCAAAGTACACAGTTAATACACACAGTGATGTCACAGGACAGGGGAAATACACACAGTGATGTCACAGTATAAGGGATAATAATACACTGGATGTCCACATGTACAGGGATCATACACACAGCGATTTGTGTCAGTACAGGGATAATAAATACACACACGATGGTGTCACAGTACAGAGATAATATAAACAGTGATGTCACAGTACAGGGATAATAACACACAGTGATTGTACACAGTCCAGGGGATAATACACACAGTGATGCACAAGTACAGGGATAATACACACAGTGATGTCACAGTACAGAGATAAACACAGAGTGTAGTGATGTCACAGTACAGGGATTAACTACACGCAGTGATGTCACAGTACAGGGATAATATACACCAGTTGATGTCACAGTACAGGGGAATTACAGAGATAATACACACAGTGATGTCACAGTACAGGGATAATACACACAGTGATGTCACAGTACAGGGATAATGCACACAGCGATGTCACAGTACAGGGATAATACATACAGTGATGTCACAGTACAGGGATGATACACTGGGATGTCACAGTACAGGGAAATATTCTGAATCCCCAAGCAAGGGAACATCTCTAGGTGTGGCACATGGCCCCCATCTTAAAGGCGGCCATATTGGATCTAGGCTCAATTTTTCCACTAGGAAGGTGGTCATGTAACAGTTCACAGGAGAACAGAAGAAATCGATTGCCTCCATCAGAGCAATGCAGGGACAACTGGGAACGTTCCACATGATGCACAGCTATGTGACGTCTTCTCCCTGGTGGAGAACACAGCGTTGAAGTCGCTGGATCCAACTGCAATGAGAATCTATGGAGTTGTAGATCCGATTCTGGTCTTTTTGATATATATCATGAAACTTGCCCTTGATCTAATATGGCGGCTTTAAAGATGGCGGCCAAATTCTGAACATAGGCTAAAAGATATCAACTTCACCCATTACTTTGTGATTCTGCCCCCTATATAAAAATATCCATGTATCCAGGACTGATGATCTTCCTGGTACATATGGGGTTAATAGACACCCACCTGTATAGTGTGAGTGTATCTGTCATTGTAATGTGAGGTGTGTGACTCACCCGCCCACAGAGGAGCAGCCGCGTCTCCGGTACAGCAGATGTGGCGGCTCACAAATACTCATTCTATGGAAGAACTTGAACACTCCTGGGGTCATTTATTCATCTATTTTTCCTTCAGTTGGTGTTTTTGCGCCTTTTTGCTGCCTAATGGCTGTTTTGTGCCTATTTTGCGTTTTTTTTGCATTTTATTGCGCAAAAACACAACAGTCCAGACCATGCTTAGGAAAGGCAATGGTGTGATCTGCACAACAAAATTGCGCCTTTTAAATAAAATATTTGCGACTAAAAAGGCGCATGCGACCAAGAACCAAAACAACAAAGACAAATGAGGCGCAAAAATAGACTTACAACTGGCGCAAAAGGAACGCAGAGAAGGGGGAAATAATATAAATGACCCCCTATGTGTGTAACACGGGAGCCATGGGGGTCATTATGACTAATGGAATACTGTATAACTGCGCTGTCCGTAGATGGCGACACCTTCGTGATCACATGACTCCTGCAGCCAATTACTGGCTCCAGTGGTGACAACGCCAAAAATATCATCTGAATAATTGGCCCCCAGATACAGTTTATACACACGTCACCCCTAAAACTCATAAAACCCCCGGCTTTATTACTTTTCTAAATCACCGTAGATTCAAAAAACTGTCTGCCCCTAGCAACCAATCACAGCACAGCTTACATTTCAAATTATGCTCTGGAAAAATGAAAGCTGCGCTGTGATTGGCAAATAAAAGCTGTTTACTTTTAGACGGGTTTATCCCATATAGTATTTACCTACAGAGGGGAATATAGAGAAGACGGGCCCAGTATACATACAAACATGTCATTAGGGACACTGCAGGGACACAGAGGCTGCTGCTTTCGGCTCTGCCCTCTATGTTTACATGACTGACTATTGTCGGGGCCCAATGTCAGGACCCAATTAGGAAGAAATGACATCAATAGTAATTCAATAGTAATATCCTATTAGTATGTGCTTACAGCTCATGTACACTGCTATATGTCTCCATGGTAACAGACTTCAAACAAACCCTTTGGAAAACGATCTGCGTTTTCCCGACATGTTACCCAAATATTTCTGATTTGCGCCGATTTCCCCTGAATTGCCCCGGGATTTTGGCGCACGCGATTGGATTGTGGCGCATCGGAGCTGGCATGCATGCAACGGAAATCGGGGGGCGTGGCCGAAAACCCGACGGATTCGGACTAACCGCTGCATTAAAAAAAAGAAAAGTGTTGCGGAGCTTGCACTTACCTTCACTAGGAATAGGCCGGTGAACTTGAGTGCGTTCCGATGCTCCTCAGCGCAGCAGCGCCACCTGGTGGACGTCGGAGGAACTGCCTTAATGAATCCCGGCCGGACCCGAATCCACCGCGGAGAACGCGCCGCTGGATCGCGAATGGACCGGGTAGGTAAATCTGCCCCTTTGTGTCGTCTGATTCTGTAGTCATCTATTACATCCTTCCCTTCATGGCCCAAAATCTACTTTATATGGATCACCAAGTTTGTGACCATGAAGACACATAGTTCTTCCGACGTCCACCAGTGAAGGTAAGTGCAAGCTCCACGACACTTTTCTTTTTTTAAATGCGGCGGTTTTTCCGAATCCGTCGGGTTTTCGTTCGGCCACGACCCCCGATTTCCGTCGCGTGCATGCTAGCGCGATGCGCCACAATCCGATCGCGTGCACCAAAATCCCGGGGCAATTCAGGGGAAATCGGCGCAAATCGGAAATATTCGGGTAACATGTCGGGAAAACGCGGATCAGGCCCTTAGTAAATGACCCCCATTGTATTGAATGAGATATGTATATTTAAAGTGGTTGTCCAGAGGTTGAAAAACATGGCTACTTACTTCCAAAAACAGCGCCTCTCCTGACCATGGGTGGTGCGTGGTACTGCACCTAAGCTCTATTCATGTCAATACCAGCACAGGCCATGTGTCAGGTGTGGCGCTGTTTTTCAAAGAAGCCATGTTTGTTAGCCTCTGGAATCCCCCCTAAGATGGTAGCAGATTATGGTTGCACCCTACACCACAACAGCTACTGTCACCCCTAGTGTACATGCTATATGCCGGTATAAATATACTATACAGGGGTATCTCTCTAGAGCTATACATTACACAGACGGTTTAAAGAGCTGTCCATTTTGTCCTGAAACAGCGCCTGTTCTGTCCATAAGCCGGAACTGCAGTATTCACATAAGCTGCAATACCATTAACTACCTCTGCACAAGGGTGGCGCTGTTTTGGGGAAAAAAAGATAAGACTCCCAGGGATTTTCTCCCTTCCAGCTGCTTCCTATATCTCTTCTGCAAACTCTTTGCCTTTCATAGTTGCAATAAATCTCTTTTTTTTCCCCTTTGCAGCCAGAAGGAGGAGTCGGTGATCTGTTAGAGGGGAGAATCTGTATGACACAGCGCGGCGTCCATTCACCTGGCTGCCGAGAGTTTGGAGCTGAGATTTCCATCCCCTCCTATCTATTGGCTGTGAGCGGCAGGGGAAGGGCTGGGGGATTAATTACAGAGCAGTAACTTTTTGTGTAGCTTTAGGGTACATGCTAAAAAAAAAAAAATCTGGGAGAGGCAACAACAGACAGAAGCAAAAGAAGAACCAGGAGAGGGGAATTTGGAGAGAATTTTCCATTTTTGTAATTTTTTTTCCCCCAAGGATTTTCTAATTTTCTCCTTCAGAAAGTGAATTTACAAGAAGGGGAAAGTGAAGAGGCAGAAGGAGACCGAAAGTGTCCCCCCTATCCCCAGCCTCCTATAGGACCGAGCGTGCGGTGGAGTATGCACCTACAGCAAAGGTACAGTTTTTTATCTTCTAAAGCATTGCCGTGTAGGATTCGAGGAAAGCTGGGTGGTTCATGGGTCAGTTCACACACTTGTTTGTTTCTATGACCGTCCCTTTCATCTGAATGGGTCCTGCAGGAATCCACAGAATGTCACTTTTATGGATCAGATTTTCAGCTGCGCAAATTTTGCAACAAATCTGCTTTATATGGCTACAGAATGGAATTGCAGTACCCAGCTTTCTAAGGAATGGATACGATGTGAAAGTACCGTATACAGTGATGTCCATAGAAATGAATGAAGGGGCGTACATCTGCATAACACAATTCGGGAGAGTGGGGATCCTTCTGGTGATCTTAGCAGTCGGACCCCCACTGATAAGGACAACTTATCCCTCAACTTGTGGATCAGGGATACATTAGATTCACTGGAAAGCCCCTTTAAGGTTGGGTCTATTGCAGTTATGTGTCTCTCTAGCAGTTATATTGGGATCCTGGGTTATCCCTCACATTTTGATTGTGGACATGATGATGTATAAGATGCCAGTCATGTGTGGGTACATGTGGGTATGAGACCCGCAGAGAATTTCATCCCATAAAAGTCAATGGAGTTTGGTCTGGAGTAGTAATATGGGGCTCCTGGACTGTTATGGGGTCCCACCTAGCATGTGGCACCCTCTTCTTGCATAGCATAGGATGATCATCAGGTACCATTGCCCAGGTGTAACTCCTACCATCTGCCCCCCTATAGCGTCCCACCTATACTGGAGATTAGAGCTTCCTCTCACCCATTGTCTGCACATTATCCCCTTCACTGACAAAATACAAGGACCTGCGGTGCCCGACCCTCCGCACCTGCAGCTCCTCTTATGATTCATACATTAATACTGCAGACTCCATTAGGCGGCTGTACCTCTGCTTGCTTTGCCAGTCATGTACCACTCTGACTTCTTCATAGACTATAATAATATATATTATACACATCCTCAGTGCCAGGTGAGGGCAGGTATGGATAGTACAGGTGTGGTCACACCTGTGACTGTGTCTTTCTATAGAGGTGCAGTAGATTGAATCATATGCCCTCTACAATACAAGGTACAGGCATAAGTCTCTTGTGCCAACCTCTAATGACACAAATCAGAACAGGAAGAAGAAGATGCAACGCCACTGGGGAGACGAAACTGACAAGAGGGTGGTGCCCTACAGTGCCCCAGATTGTGTTTTGCATTATGGGCTCAACAATACTGAAGGAACCTAAATGAGTTGGTACTAGATATATTTGGCCTAATATCAGTTGGCATTGTGGGCACTAACGTGTAGTCACTGTATATGGAGTAAGGAGTTTGGTTTAACCATTAGCACTTCAAAGTGTCTGGGTCTGTGAGGACCATGGTAATGTTGGCACTATGGGTACAACCGTGAGTCTGGCACTTGGTGCATGATATTAAGGTTGGCACTATGGGCACTGTTGTGATGCTGATATTAAGGGCCTCACCATCTGTCTGACACTGTGTACTATAGTAATACTGGCACTATGGGTACTACAATGCATCCGCCAGTGGCGTACCTTGAGGCTCATGGCTCCCAGCGGAGACTCTGTGCCAGCCCCGGACTATAATGTACAGTTTATAGTACTAGTCTTCTCATATGGGAAAAGGACACCTTATGGGCCCACTAAGCCTCTGGGGCCCGGGTGCGACCCCCATTAAGGTACTGTACTGTCTGGCACTGTGTTGACTGTAGTGCTGTTGGCAATATGGGCACTATGTTATGTTGGGCACTGTGAGGACTGTGGACCACTATCGACCATTGGCTGCATATTGGTTGCAAAACTACAACTCCCAGCATCCCCTGAGAGCCACAGGCTACCTCTACACACCCATACAATGAAAAATATGTTGACTCCTCCCCATCCCAAATATCCCCAAATATCTGATGGGTGTTATCATCCTGGAATGTGCCGCTGATCTCCGGAGGGAAGACCTTGGAGACATGATGTCATGATATCCAGGCTTGGGTGCTGAGGTGTGGTCATGTTTAGGCTTAAACTTCACAGCATCAAACAAGAAAGCATGAAAATAGCCTGCGCCCCCCCCCCCCCTCCCAGCTGCCCCCCTGCTGCTACTGGAGCCTAGATGTGACAAATGCAAGTGATGGGCACTGCAGGAAATTTCCACTAAGAAGGGCCTTACAAAAAGTATTCACCCCCCTAAAAAGAATAAAGAAAATGTGGCTTCATTTCCAAGCCGATGAGCTCTCAATAACAAAGCATAATAATAAATATTATTACTAACAATATTAAAATAGAAACAATAATATAAAAAAATACTAAACCAGAAAACAATAGAAAAATAATAATAATAACAATTTGAACAGCCTGTAGATACCACCAGAGGGAGCAGGGTGCCCACTATTGAGTTTAATGTAGGCTGACTAAATCTGCACGAATGGAGCTCCCCCTAGTGGCAGCTTTATTTTGTATTTTTTTTCATTATTTAAAATATTATTATATATAATTTATTATATAATATTTTACTGTTGTGTGGTGGGATCTAGAGCTCTCTATGAGAATAACAAAGCTCTAACACCTGATTTATGTGCCCTTTCACAACATAACATAATACCAAACCATGTTTAACACACAAACTATGGGGGTAAAACTCTACAACAGTGAACTCTGAGCCCACAGAATCACGAATATAATGGCACAATGACAGTAAAGACTGACAAAGAGATTAGTAGAGCATTTTACGCAAATTTCTGTCACAAGGGTCATGATCATTAGTAAAAAAAAAATCTAAAGCATAAAAATCAGTTTTATGAGTGCGTCCAGTTCTGGTTTCTAGGAGAATCCCCTTGGAATGACTTGTAGGTGGGAATCACACATGTTACTAGAGCAAGAGAATGGGAAGAGGGAGCAGAGGTGGCTGCCGCCATCAATAGAGGGAAGATGTCTCCCTGGCAGCTGCACAATGACCGTCTTCTCAAGCTCCAGCCGTGGCCTTTACAATGAACCAGAAGCGGCCTCTCAGGATGTCAAAGGGCCTGGAAAGTCTTCAGTCTGTGGCTCTACAGACCAAGCAAGAAACACTGGGACAGGGTGGGGTGCGGTCAAGAGGGGGGCGAGGGGACCGTGCACAAAAAGAGACTTTAATGACTAAATTCAAGAAAGCAACAAAAATAAAATAATAGATAGTTGTGTCACCCCTCATCCTCATAGACTGTAAGCTCTTGTGTCACCCCCTCATCCTCATAGATGTAAGCTCTTGTGTCACCCCATCATTCTCATAGACTGTAAGCTCTTGTGTCACCCCTCATCCTCATAGACTGTATAGACTGTAAGCTCTTGTGTCACCCCCTCATCCTCATAGACTGTAAGCTCTTGTGTCCCTCCTCATCCTCATAGACTGTAAGCTCTTGTGTCTCCCCTCATCCTCATAGACTGTAAGCTAGCTCTTGTGTCACCCCTCATCCTCATAGACTGTAAGCTCTTGTGTCCCCCCCTCATCCTCATAGACTGTAAGCTCTTGTGTCACCCTCTCATCCTCCATAGACTGTAAGCTCTGTGTACACCCCTCATCCTCATAGACTGTAAGCTCTTGTGTCACCCCTCATCCTCATAGACTGTAAGCTCTTGGTTCCACCACCGCCCTCATCCCTCATCAGACTGTAAGCTTTGTGTCACCTCCCTACCTCATAGACTGTAAGCTCTTGTGTCACCCTCACATTCCTCATAGACTGTACGCTTTGGTGTGTACCCCTCATCCTCATAGACTGTACTCTTGCATCACCCCCTCATCCTCATAGACTGTAAGCTCTTGTGTCACCCCCTCATCCTCATAGATGTAAGCTCTTGTGTCACCCCATCATTCTCATAGACTGTAAGCTCTTGTGTCACCCCTCATCCTCATAGACTGTATAGACTGTAAGCTCTTGTGTCACCCCCTCATCCTCATAGACTGTAAGCTCTTGTGTCCCTCCTCATCCTCATAGACTGTAAGCTCTTGTGTCTCCCCTCATCCTCATAGACTGTAAGCTATGTCAAAATTATTATATCACAGAAAGTTACTCATTGCTACTCTGATGATGGACTATACAAAAGGAACTACAGCTGGATCAACAGGATCATAGGGACCAAAGTTTAAAATCCACATTGAGACCCTGTGGTCTCAGTGTGTCAAGGGTATAGATCCAATGTAACTCACGCTTTTTTAGAATAGCTACTCTATCACCACCACGTATAGGAGGTGGCACGTGATCAATGAGACGGAAACTGAGATGTTTCTCTAGATGTCCAGCTTCTGAAAAGTGTTTCGATATCGGGAGATCTTTGCGGTTGGATCGTATCGTATATCTGTGTTGGTTGAGGCGCGTCTTAAATTCAAGTGTCGTTTCTCCCACATATAATAGCCCACATCCATTTATTACGCTTGGTAAGTTCTTGTTCAGATTTGCCAGTTTTCACATGCGTCTGAACCGTAGCAAAAAAACGTTATACTCATCTGTGGTCAAAATCGACTTCAATTGTGTGTCCATCTCAGGAAGATTAGTTTCCAATGCAGTGATCTCCTTAATGTGATGAGATGCAACTGTAAGCTGGTGAGTCTTTTGGATTCATTTTCAAATTTACGTATGAGTTCAGCCGTTCCAGGCGTAGTGAGGAAAGTGGAATCACCTGTTAGGCCATGTAGAATCCTTTCGCCGTCCGCATCAGTGTAAGCAAAACTCTGGAATCCATAGCTGTGGGTAGACTGTTCCATTGTGATGAAACCGAAGAAAACAAAGAAAAAAGTTCTAGGGTGCACGCTTTTAGCAGCCAAAAAAATACAAAAAGAAAGTCCAAGCAGCACAAACCTTCAGAGAAAAAGAAAAAGAAAATTGGGTGCAGGCAACCTAGGACCGGGCCTCAGGTCCTCCAGTAATAGTATAAAGAAAGCGGGCAGCACTCCGTTGTAGATAAAAGTAAAAAAGTGTCTTTATTCCATAGTGAGCAACTGTGACAGCGACGTTTCGGCTCTGCAAGAGCCTTTCTCAAGCCATTCAAACAGTGAAATGGTGGCCATATTTAAATACAACAGGTGATCACATGACAAATTGGGATACTCCCACCATTTTTGTATAACTGTGATATAATGCATATTACATAGTCAAATTACATATCGTGAACATTAAACATAGTGCACAATGTAAAATACATGTATATGTATGTGATAGACATTAAAATTGTGTTATATATAACAAACAGCTTTATTAGTGACACAGATTAGTCCAGCCATTGGTCTTGTCTGTGTAAGGGTGCTCAAGTGCTTCTGTGTTGACAGCAATGCTTCCCAGTTGTTTCCACGTGTCGACCTTCCCTGATCAGCAACAATGTACTCCGATACATGTAAAAAAAATTTTTTTTGAAAAAAGGAAAAAAGGAAGAAAAATGCTACATGGAACGCAAGCTGAGCGCCAAAATGTGCGCATAAAAAATATGTCGCACGGTGGGACACACACTATGCGCCTGGTTCTGCGCATGTGTATTATGCCCCAGCAAGAGCGTCTGGTGCTATGGAAACCAAAAATGAAAATTTATCAGATAAAACATAGATGATTCTGGAATGCAATATTCATGCAATTTACATAAAGGAAAAGTCCACGATGTGTCAGCCATAAATCAGGACCAATTGGCTGTGATAACAACCATGTTGGATGCACGTTGATATTGATTCACCAACGATTGTATAACTCGCAAATATAAGGGACGACCTTGCTGAATATACCCCTAATAATAAACGGGGCAGACGGCATCATCAATCCCCTAAGTTTTTGACTGTACTTGTATAAAAGACAGTGTGGTCCCTGGCTAGACACACCAACCGTAACCTATGAAAGAACAACAATATACAAAATATAAGGGAATGGATGGAAATACGTTTACCATAGCACTTGACAATTGCATGAACGGCGCATCAATTTGCGCTCTTGAAGCACCAAATGACAAAAGAATATTTTGGGAGTTGTGTAGGGAGGCTTCCACGAGGAGACATCTGGGATAGGCTCATATTCTAAAAGAAAAAAAAGACATATAATGTCAAAATTATTATATCACAGAAAGTTACTCATTGCTACTCTGATGATGGACTATACAAAAGGAACTACAGCTGGATCAACAGGATCATAGGGACCAAAGTTTAAAATCCACATTGAGACCCTGTGGTCTCAGTGTGTCAAGGGTATAGATCCAATGTAACTCACGCTTTTTTAGAATAGCTACTCTATCACCACCACGTATAGGAGGTGGCACGTGATCAATGAGACGGAAACTGAGATGTTTCTCTAGATGTCCAGCTTCTGAAAAGTGTTTCGATATCGGGAGATCTTTGCGGTTGGATCGTATCGTATATCTGTGTTGGTTGAGGCGCGTCTTAAATTCAAGTGTCGTTTCTCCCACATATAATAGCCCACATCCATTTATTACGCTTGGTAAGTTCTTGTTCAGATTTGCCAGTTTTCACATGCGTCTGAACCGTAGCAAAAAAACGTTATACTCATCTGTGGTCAAAATCGACTTCAATTGTGTGTCCATCTCAGGAAGATTAGTTTCCAATGCAGTGATCTCCTTAATGTGATGAGATGCAACTGTAAGCTGGTGAGTCTTTTGGATTCATTTTCAAATTTACGTATGAGTTCAGCCGTTCCAGGCGTAGTGAGGAAAGTGGAATCACCTGTTAGGCCATGTAGAATCCTTTCGCCGTCCGCATCAGTGTAAGCAAAACTCTGGAATCCATAGCTGTGGGTAGACTGTTCCATTGTGATGAAACCGAAGAAAACAAAGAAAAAAGTTCTAGGGTGCACGCTTTTAGCAGCCAAAAAATACAAAAAGAAAGTCCAAGCAGCACAAACCTTCAGAGAAAAAGAAAAAGAAAATTGGGTGCAGGCAACCTAGGACCGGGCCTCAGGTCCTCCAGTAATAGTATAAAGAAAGCGGGCAGCACTCCGTTGTAGATAAAAGTAAAAAAGTGTCTTTATTCCATAGTGAGCAACTGTGACAGCGACGTTTCGGCTCTGCAAGAGCCTTTCTCAAGCCATTCAAACAGTGAAATGGTGGCCATATTTAAATACAACAGGTGATCACATGACAAATTGGGATACTCCCACCATTTTTGTATAACTGTGATATAATGCATATTACATAGTCAAATTACATATCGTGAACATTAAACATAGTGCACAATGTAAAATACATGTATATGTATGTGATAGACATTAAAATTGTGTTATATATAACAAACAGCTTTATTAGTGACACAGATTAGTCCAGCCATTGGTCTTGTCTGTGTAAAGGTGCTCAAGTGCTTCTGTGTTGACAGCAATGCTTCCCAGTTGTTTCCACGTGTCGACCTTCCCTGATCAGCAACAATGTACTCCGATACATGTAAAAAAATTTCTTTGAAAAAATTTTTTTGAAAAAAAATTTTTTTTGAAAAAAGGAAAAAAGGAAGAAAAATGCTACATGGAACGCAAGCTGAGCGCCAAAATGTGCGCATAAAAAATATGTCGCACGGTGGGACACACACTATGCGCCTGGTTCTGCGCATGTGTATTATGCCCCAGCAAAAGCGTCTGGTGCTATGGAAACCAAAAATGAAAATTTATCAGATAAAACATAGATGATTCTGGAATGCAATATTCATGCAATTTACATAAAGGAAAAGTCCACGATGTGTCAGCCATAAATCAGGACCAATTGGCTGTGATAACAACCATGTTGGATGCACGTTGATATTGATTCACCAACGATTGTATAACTCGCAAATATAAGGGACGACCTTGCTGAATATACCCCTAATAATAAACGGGGCAGACGGCATCATCAATCCCCTAAGTTTTTGACTGTACTTGTATAAAAGACAGTGTGGTCCCTGGCTAGACACACCAACCGTAACCTATGAAAGAACAACAATATACAAAATATAAGGGAATGGATGGAAATACGTTTACCATAGCACTTGACAATTGCATGAACGGCGCATCAATTTGCGCTCTTGAAGCACCAAATGACAAAAGAATGTTTTGGGAGTTGTGTAGGGAGGCTTCCACGAGGAGACATCTGGGATAGGCTCATATTCTAAAAGAAAAAAAAGACATATAATGTCAAAATTATTATATCACAGAAAGTTACTCATTGCTACTCTGATGATGGACTATACAAAAGGAACTACAGCTGGATCAACAGGATCATAGGGACCAAAGTTTAAAATCCACATTGAGACCCTGTGGTCTCAGTGTGTCAAGGGTATAGATCCAATGTAACTCACGCTTTTTTTAGAATAGCTACTCTATCACCACCACGTATAGGAGGTGGCACGTGATCAATGAGACGGAAACTGAGATGTTTCTCTTTTCCCTGGTGGTCTAGGGTTTAGTAGTAGGGGTTACATCCTTTCCCTGTGAGTCTTAGAGTCGTAGAGAGTTTACTTCCCTTTCTATTGTGGTCTAGCGGTAGCAGAGTTGTACATGTTGAATTACACTCATTCTTCCAGGATAGTGAGGAGTGCCTTCCTTTCCCTGGTGGTCTGAAGCAGTGTTTTAACCAGTGTGCGTGGCACAAGTGGTGCCCGCGACACATGGTCGGGTGTGCCGCGGGGAATGGTCCCCAAAACATTCCAGGTTTCATAATGAGTGAGTAAAATAAATTTAGAATCATATGATTAACTTATCAGTGGGCGATACCCATGGCAACGGGTGCAGAGGTGGCACTTAGAGCCCTTTCGGGGCACTCAGGCCATGACCCCAGACAGGTCCCAAACAGACCAAATCCCCAATTTCTGCAGACCAGGCAATTTACAGATGCTGCAATCAGCGCTATTTTAAAATGACACTTCATGGCCGTTTTGATGGCGGGAAAAGTGAGAATGTGTTGCTTAGAACTGCAGTATCTTTGAACGTCATCCTACGGGACTCCTCATTCTTACTGTACAAAGAGATCCTGGTGAGAAGTACAATGAGAGTCGAATTTGCTCTCATTCTTGCCAGATGTCGGCCTCAAGGGGCCCGAAGGTGACAGTTGAAGAGCAGGTAGCAATAAGTTAGCTTAAATTCAATTGTTGGCACTTGCGGTAAATAAGTGGTATTTTGGTTCTAGTTTGGGACACTCGGTATCTAAAAGGTTGCCATCACGCACTATATGTATAATATGACTGTTTAGTGTCATTTTGTGCATTGTGGTGGTGGTGTGCCTTTCTGGATTTTCGAAGTATAAAAAGTGTTTGCCGCCGGCCTCCAAAAAAGGGTGAAATCACTGGTAGAGTAGTAGAGGGGTTACTACCTTCCTGGGTGTCTAGAGTGCGAGGGGTTACCTGCCTTTCCTTGGTGGTTTAGGGTAGTAGAGGGGTTACTACCCTTTACTGTGGTCTTAGAGTAGTAGAGGGGTTACCTGGCCTTACCTTGGTGGTTTAGGGGTATCAGTAGAGGGGTTACCTCCCTTTCCTGGTGGTATAGAAGTAGTAGAGGGTTATACCCCTTTCCATGGTGGTCTAGAGTAGTAGAGGGGGTACTACCCCTTTCCCTGGTGGTCTAGAGTGTCGAGGGGTTAATACCCCTTTCCATGGTGGTCTAGAGTAGTAGAGGGGTATACCCCCTTCCCTGGTGTCAGAGTAGTGTAGAGGGGTTACTCCCCTTTCTGTGAGTCTAGAGTAGTAGATGGGTTACTACCCATTTCCCTGGTGCGTCTAGAGTAAGTTAGTAGAGGGGTTACTACCCTTTCTCTGGTGGGTCTAGAGTAGTAGAGGGGTACTACCCCTTTCCCTGGTGGTCTAGAGTAGTAGAGGGGTTACTACCCCCTTCCCTGGTGTTCTAGGTAGTTAGAGGGGTACTACCCCGTTCTCTGTGGTCTAGAGTAGTAGAGGGGTTACTACCCCTTTCCCTGGTGGCTAGACAGGAGTAGAGGGGTACTGCCCCTTCCCTGGTGGTCTAGAGTAGTAAGGGGTTATACCCCTTTCACTGGTGGTCTAGAGTAGTAGATGGGTTACTACCCATTTCCCTGGTGGTCTGGTCTAGAGTAGTAGAGGGTTGTTACTACCCCTTTCCATGGTGGTCGGATAGTAGAGGGGTTAATACCCTTTCTCTGGTGGTCTTAGAGTAGTAGAGGGGTTACTAACCCTTCCTGGTGGTCTAGAGATAGAGGGGTTCCTACCGTTCTCTGGTGTTCTAGAGGAGTAGTAGGGGGTGGTTACTACCCTTTCCATGGTGGTGTTGTAGGGTAGCAGAGTGGTGCAGGTTTATTCCCCTGGCCCGCTAGGATAGTCGGGGATATGAAGGGGGGTCAGGGTGGGTAGGTAGTCCCTTGGAATAGTTGGGGTCTCAAATCCTCTGTCCAGCAATACCCCCTCAGTCTTGTATCTGCCAGAAGGTGTCTCTCCACTTGATGAGACCCACCCGCAGCCCCGCAGGTTTGCCCCAGGAGCTGTACACTGTGAGTGTTAAGTTCTGGAGGTTCTGGATGGCAGTGTCCGGGCAGGAGCAGAAACTGTAGCAGCAATGTTTCCGGTATTCCAGGAAGGATTGTTGGCCTCATCCTCCGAGATGGTAGCAGGTTGAATCCAGAGAGACTCAAATATTACTGTATGTCTCACCCATACGCTCATGATATTAAGCATGGAAGGCTTCACACCCTGCTGTAGCTAAAGCGTATCAAAGGCCTATCAATTCTATCATGTGTGATTACTGTCTGTGAGATGTATCTATATCAACATGTGTGATAATGTCTGCTGAGCTGTGTATCTATCAGTATGGTGATACTGTCTGCTGAACTGTGATCTAATCCATTTTCATTGTGATACTGTGGCTGGTTGTTATCTAATCTTATTTCCTGTGTGATACTGTCGCTGAGGATGTGTATCTACTCATATCCTGTGTGATACTGTGCTGAGATGTGTATCTAATCCTGCACTGTGATTACTGTCGGATGAGCTGTTGTATATAATTCTATCATATGTGATACTGGCTGCTGGCGGTGTATCTAATCCTATGATGTGTGTCTGTCTGTGAGCGTGTATCTAATCCTCTCCTGCGTGATACGTATTGTGGAGCTGTTATCAATCTCTCCTGGGTGATAATGACTGCCTGAGATGTGTATCTAATCGATCCTGTGTGTATGTCTGCTGAGCTGTGTGATCTAACCTATCCTGGGTGATACTGTCTGATGCAGCTGTGTATCTAATCCTATCATATGTGATTACTGCTGCTGAGCGGTGTTATCTAATACTAACCTGTGTGATACTGTATGCTGAGCTGTGTATCTATCCTATCTGTGTGTGATATCAGTCTGCTGAGCGGTGTATCTACTACTATCCTGGTGATACTGTCTGCTGAGCTGTTGTATCTCATCCCATCATGTGTGATACTGGACTGCTGAGCTGTGTAACTTAATCCCATAATGTGTGATAACTGACTGAGAGGTGTAATATAATCCCATACATGTGTGATACTGTGGCTGCGATGTGTATCTAATCCATCATGGGTGATCGTCTATGCTGAGTTGTGTATCTAATCTATCCAGGTGTGTTTGATTACTGTCTGCGTGTTGTATCTTTGTTATCTTAAGTCTGTTGTGCTGCTGTATCAAACCCAAGGGGGAAAAGGGACAGAATATTCAGAGGAACTTACTGCACAGATAGATTTCTTCAGGGGCCAGATGGAAAGGTCTCACTGTGATTAAAATAAAAATATTAAAGCAAGATTTATAAGGAGAAAATAAATAGATATTGATAGATAGATAGATAGATATACTAGATAGTGAGATAGATAGATAGATAGATATGGATAGATAATAGATAGGATAGATTAGATTAGATATTGAGATAGATAGATAGATAGATAGATAGATAGATAGATAGATAGAAGAGAGATAGATAGATAGATATGAGCTAGATCGATAGATAGATCGTATTAAAGAAAGCGGGCAGCACTCCGTTGTAGATAAAAGTAAAAAAGTGTCTTTATCATATAGTGAGCAACTGTGACAGCGACGTTTCGGCTCTGCAAGAGCCTTTCTCAAGCCATTCAAACAGTGAAATGGTGGCCATATTTAAATACAACAGGTGATCACATGACAAATTGGGATACTCCCACCATTTTGTATAACTGTGATTAATGCATATTACATAGTCAAATTACATATCGTGAACATTAAACATAGTGCACAATGTAAAATACATGTATATGTATGTGATAGACATTAAAATTGTGTTATATATAACAAACAGCTTTATTAGTGACACAGATTAGTCCAGCCATTGGTCTTGTCTGTGTAAAGGTGCTCAAGTGTTCTGTGTTGACAGCAATGCTTCCCAGTTGTTTCCACGTGTCGACCTTCCCTGATCAGCAACAATGTACTCCGATACATGTAAAAAAAATTTCTTAAAAAATTTTTTGAAAAAAAATTTTTTTTGAAAAAAGGAAAAAGGAAGAAAAATGCTACATGGAACGCAAGCTGAGCGCCAAAATGTGCGCATAAAAAATATGTCGCACGGTGGGACACACACTATGCGCCTGGTCGCGCATGTGTATTATGCCCCAGCAAGAGCGTCTGGTGCTATGGAAACCAAAAATGAAAATTTATCAGATAAACATAGATGATTCTGAATGCAATATTCATGAATTTACATAAAGGAAAAGTCCACGATGTGTCAGCCATAAATCAGGACCAATTGGCTGTGATAACAACCATGTTGGATGCACGTTGATATTGATTCACCAACGATTGATAACTCGCAAATATAAGGGACGCCTTGCTGAATATACCCCTAATAATAAACGGGGAGACGGCATCATCAATCCCCTAAGTTTTTGACTGTACTTGTAAAAAGACAGTGTGGTCCCTGGCTAGACACACAACCGTAACCTATGAAAGAACAACAATTACAAATAATAAGGGAATGGAGGAATACGTTTACCATAGCACTTGACAATTGCATGAACGGCGCATCAATTTGCGCTCTTGAAGCACCAAATGACAAAAGAATATTTGGGAGTTGTGTAGGGAGGCTTCCACGAGGAGACATCTGGGATAGGCTCATATTCTAAAGAAAAAAAAGACATATAATGTCAAAATTATATTATCACAGAAAGTTACTCATTGCTACTCTGATGATGGACTATACAAAAGGAACTACAGCTGGATCAACAGGATCATAGGGACCAAAGTTTAAAATCCACATTGAGACCCTGTGGTCTCAGTGTGTCAAGGGTATAGATCCAATGTAACTCACGCTTTTTTAGAAAGCTACTCTATCACCACCACGTATAGGAGGTGGCACGTGATCAATGAGACGGAAACTGAGATGTTTCTCTAGATGTCCAGCTTCTGAAAAGTGTTTCGATATCGGGAGATCTTTGCGGTTGGATCGTATCGTATTCTGTGTTGGTTGAGGCGCGTCTTAAATTCAAGTGTCGTTTCTCCCACATATAATAGCCCACATCCATTTATTACGCTTGGTAAGTTCTTGTTCAGATTTGCCAGTTTTCACATGCGTCTGAACCGTAGCAAAAAACGTTATACTCATGTGGTCAAAATCGACTTCAATTGTGGTGTCCATCTCAGGAAGATTAGTTTCCAATGCAGTGATCTCCTTAATGTGATGAGATGCAACTGTAAGCTGGTGAGTCTTTTGGATTTTTTCAAATTTACGTATGAGTTCAGCCGTTCCAGGCGTAGTGAGAAAGTGGAATCACCTGTTAGGCCATGTAGAATCCTTTCGCCGTCCGCATCAGTGTAAGCAAAACTCTGGAATCCATAGCTGTGGGTAGACTGTTCCATTTTTTCTTGAATAGAGCTACACAGAAGTTCGTGAAGGCTCCGCTACACAACTCCCAAAATATTCTTTGGTCTTGGTGCTTCAAGAGCGCAAAGATTGCGACGTTATGCCAATTGTTCAAGTGCTATGGTAAACGTATTTCCATCCATTCCCTTATATTTTGAATTGGTTTGTTCTTTCATAGGTTACGGTTGGTGTGTCTAGCCAGGGACCACACTGTCTTTTATACAAGTACAGTCAAAAACTTAGGGGATGATTGATGCCGTCTGCCCGTTTATTATTAGGGGTATATTCAGCAAGGTCGTCCCTTATTGCGAGTTATACAATCGTTGGTGAATCAATATCAACGTGCATCCAACATGGTTGTTATCACAGCCAATTGGTCCTGATTTATGGCTGACACATCGTGGACTTTTCCTTTATGTAAATTGCATTGAATATTGCATTCCAGAATCATCTATGTTTATAGATAAATTTTCATTTTTGGTTCCATAGACCGACGCTCTTGCTGGGGCATATACACATGCGCAGAACCAGGGCATAGTGTGTGTCCCACCGTGCGACATATTTTTATGCGCACATTTTGGCGCTCAGCTGCGTTCCATGAGCATTTTTCTTCCTTTTCCTTTTTCAAAAAAAATTTTTTTCAAAAAAATTTTTCAAAGAAATTTTTTACATGATCGATCGGAGTACATGTTGCGATCAGGGAAGGTCGACACGTGGAAACAACTGGGAGCATTGCTGTCAACACAGAAGCACTTGGCACCTTTACACAGACAAGACCATGGCTGGACTAATCTGTGTCACTAATAAAGCTGTTTGTTATATATAACACAATTTTAATGTCTATCACATACATTACATGTATTTTACATTGTGCACTATGTTTAATGTTCACGATATGTAATTTCTATTGAATATGATTTATCACAGTTATACAAA
>CM033649.1:94100647-94319847 GCA_019512145.1 Engystomops pustulosus | reverse complement strand
GTCTCTAGTGTCCAGCTTCTGAAAAAGTGTTTCGATATCGGGAGATCTTTGCGGTTGGATCGTATCGTATATCTGTGTGGTTGACGGCGCGTCTTAAATTCAAGTGTCGTTTTCCCACATATAAACGACACTTGAATTTAAGACGCGCCTCAACCAACACAGATATACGATACGATCCAACCGCAAAGATCTCCCGATATCGAAACACTTTCAGAAGCTGGACATCTAGAGAAACATCTCAGTTTCGTCTCATTGAACGTGCCACCTCCTATACGTGGTGGTGATAGAGTAGTATTCTAAAAAAGCGTGAGGTACATTGGATCTATACCCTTGACACACTGAGACCACAGGGTCTCAATGTGGATTTAAACTTTGGTCCCTATGATCTGTTGATCCAGCTGTAGTTCCTTTGTATAGTCCATCATCAGAGTAGCAATGAGTAACTTTCTGTGATATAATAATTTTGACATTATATGTCTTTTTTTTTTTAGAATATGAGCCTATCCCAGATGTCTCTCCGTGGAAGCCTCCCTACACAACTCCCAAAATATTCTTTTGTCATTTGGTGCTTCAAGAGCGCAAATTGATGGCCGTTCATGCAATTGTCAAGTGCTATGGTAAACGTATTTCCACATGGGGAATGGGAGTATCCACAATTTGTCATGTGATCACCTGTTTATTTAAATATGGCCACCATTTCACGTTTGAATGGCTTGAGAAGCTCTTGCAGAGCCGAAACGTCGCTGCTCACAGTTTGCTCACTATGGAATAAAGACACTTTTTTACTTTTATCTACAACGGAGTGCTGCCCCTTTCTTTATAACTATTACTGGAGGACCTGAGGCCCGGTCCTAGGTTGCCTGCACCCAATTTTCTTTTCTTTTTCTCTGAAGGTTTGTGCTGCTTGGACTTTCTTTTTGTATTTTTTGGCTGCTAAAAGCGTGCACCCTAGACACTTTTTTCTTTGTTTTCTTCGGTTTCATCACAATGGCCAGTCTACCCACAGCTATGGATTCCAGAGTTTTGCTTACACTGATGCGGACGGCGAAAGGATTCTACATGGCCTAACAGTGATTTCCACTTTCCTCACTACGCCTGGAACGGCTGAACTCATAGTAAATTTGAAAATGAATCCAAAGACTCACCAGCTTACAGTTGCATCTCATCACATTAAGAGATCACTGCTATGGAAACAATCTTCCTGAGATGGACACACATTGAAGTCGATTTGACCACGATGAGTATACGTTTTTTTGCTACGGTTCAGACCAGGAAAACTGGCAAATCTGACACAGAACTTACCAAGCGTAATAAATGGATGTGGGCTATTATATGTGGGAGAAACGACACTTGAATTTAAGACGCGCCTCAACCAACCAGATACGATCGATCCAACCAAAATCTCCCGATATCGAAACACTTTTCAGAAGCTGGACATCTAGAGAAACATCTCAGTTTCCGTCTCATTGATCACGTGCCACCTCCTATACGTGGTGGTGATGAGTAGCTATTCTAAAAAGCGTGAGTTACATTGGATCTATACCCTTGACACTGAGACCACAGGGTCTCAATGTGGATTTTAAACTTTGGTCCCTATGATCCTGTTGATCCAGCTGTAGTTCCTTTTGATAGTCCATCATCAGAGTAGCAATGAGTAACTTTCTGTGATATAATAATTTTGACATTAATGTCTTTTTTTTCTTTTTAGAATATGACCTATCCCAGTGTCTCCTCGTGGAAGCCTCCCTACACAACTCCCAAAATATTCTTTTGTCATTTGGTGCTTAAGAGCGCAAATTGATGCGCCGTTCATGCAATTGTCAAGTGCTATGGTAAACGTATTTCCATCCTTCCCTTATATTTTGTTATGGTTGTTCTTTCATAGGTTACGGTTGGTGTGTCTACCAGGGACCACACTGTCTTTTATACAAGTACAGTCAAAAACTTAGGGGATTGAGATGCCGTCTGCCCCGTTTATTATTAGGGGTATATTCAGCAAGGTCGTCCCTTATTTTGCGAGTTATACAATCGTTGGTGATCAATATCAACGTGCATCCAACATGGTTGTTATCACAGCCATTGGTCCTGATTTTGGCTGACACACTGTGGACTTTTCCTTTATGTAAATTGCATGATATTGCATTCCAGAATCATCTATGTTTTATCTGATAATTTTCATTTTTGGTTTCCATAGCACCAGACGCTCTTGCTGGGGCATATACACTTGCGCAGAACCAGGCGCATAGTGTGTGTCCCACCGTGCGACATATTTTTTATGCCACATTTTGGCGCTCAGCTTGCGTTCCATGTAGCATTTTCTTCCTTTTTTCCTTTTTTCAAAAAAAATTTTTTTTCAAAATTTTTTCAAAGAAATTTTTTTTACATGTATCGGGGTACATTGTTGCTGATCGGGAAGGTCGACACGGGGAACAACTGGGAAGCATTGCTGTCAACACAGAAGCACTTGACACCTTTACACAGACAAGACCAATGCTGGACTAATCTGTCACTATAAAGCTGTTTTGATTATATAACACAATTTTAATGTCTATCACATACATATACATGTATTTTACATTGTGCACTATGTTTAATGTCACGATATGTAATTTGACTATGTAATATGCATTATATCACATTTATACAAAAATGGTGGGAGTATCCCAATTTGTCATGTGATCACCTGTTGTTTTAAATATGGCCACCATTTCACTGTTTGAATGGCTTGAGAAAGGCTCTTGCAGAGCCAAACGTCGCTGTCACAGTTGCTCACTATGGAATAAAGACACTTTTTTACTTTTATCACAACGGAGTGCTGCCCGCTTTCTTTATACTATTACTGGAGGACCTGAGGCCCGGTCCTAGGTTGCCTCACCCAATTTTCTTTTTCTTTTCTCTCTAGTTTGGTCTGCTTGACTTTCTTTTTGTATTTTTTGGCTGCTAAAAGCGTGCACCCTAGAACTTTTTTCTTTGTTTCTTCGGTTTCATCACAATGGAACAGTCTACCACCAGCTATGATTCCAGAGTTTTGCTTACACTGATGCGGACGGCGAAAGGATTCTACATGGCCTAACAGGTGATTCCACTTTCCTCACTACGCCTGGAACGGCTGAACTCATAGTAAATTTGAAATGAATCCAAGACTCACCAGCTTACAGTTGCATCTCTCACATTAAGGAGATCACTGCATTGGAAACTAATCTTCCTGAGATGGACACACAATTGAAGTCGATTTTGACCACAGATGAGTATAACGTTTTTTTGCTACGGTTCAGACGCATGTGAAAACTGGCAAATCTGAACAAGAACTTACACAAGCGTAATAATGGATGTGGGCTATTATATGTGGGAGAACGACACACTTGAATTTAAGACGCCCTCAACCAACACAGATACACGATACGATCCAACGCAAAGATCTCCCGATATCGAAACACTTTTCAGAAGCTGGACATCTCGAGTTTTTTCTTTTAGAATATGAGCCTATCCCAGATGTCTCCTCGTGGAAGCCTCCCTACACAACTCCCAAAATATTCTTTTGTCATTTGGTGCTTCAAGAGCGCAAATTGATGCGCCGTTCATGCAATTGTCAAGTGCTATGGTAAACGTATTTCCATCCATTCCCTTATATTTTGTATATTGTTGTTCTTTCATAGGTCACGGTTGGTGTGTCTAGCCAGGGACCACACTGTCTTTTATACAAGTACAGTCAAAAACTTAGGGGATTGATGATGCCGTCTGCCCCGTTTATTATTAGGGGTATATTCAGCAAGGTCGTCCCTTATATTTGCGAGTTATACAATCGTTGGTGAATCAATATCAACGTGCATCCAACATGGTTGTTATCACAGCCAATTGGTCCTGATTTATGGCTGACACATCGTGGACTTTTCCTTTATGTAAATTGCATGAATATTGCATTCCAGAATCATCTATGTTTTATCTGATAAATTTTCATTTTTGGTTTCCATAGCACCAGACGCTCTTGCTGGGGCATAATACACATGCGCAGAACCAGGCGCATTCCTATACAGATTAGTCTATACCTGTCCTGGCCCAGAATTATTCTTTGGGGGTCATTTATCTTATTTCCCCCTTCTCTGCGCTCATTTTGCACCTGTTGTGAGTCTATTTTTGCACCTAATTTGTCTTCATAGTTTTGGCTCTTGGTCAAATGCAGGGGGGTTTTTTGCGTAAATTTCAAAAAAGGCGCAATTTGTTGTGCAAATTGTACCATCGCCTTTCCTTAGCATTGTCAGGACTGGCGCGTTATTGCCAATATAGGAGCAATAGTATAATAAATTGGGCGCAAACATCTATAAAGAGGCGCAAATAGGGGGCGCAACAACACACGGCGAATTGAGCCGTAACATTCCCAAAAAGCACGAAATTGGCGCAAAAGAGCCATTACGCTGCAAAAAGGCGCAAAACACCAGCGGAAGGAAAAGATAAATGACCCTGCAATGAATAAATAAATGTAACTAATTTATTAGACTCCTAATTACACTGATTTACATTGATGTCAAGGGGATTTTTAACTGTTACGTTTTTTAAACTTTTTTAACGGAGGGAAGGAGCAAAACTCATTATAAATGATCCGCAACAGTTCTGCGCCAAAAAAAGATTAAAATCCTGGCATTTTTTTTGGCGCAGATGCGATAATAAATGTGCACCAGTGTCTTTCCTATACATCTTAGTCTATACCTGTCCTGGCACAAAATTATTCTTTGTATGTCCGAAATGATATTCTAATATACAATATATATTATAATTATCTAACCTCTTTTTGATGTATTTTCAGATTTCTCAGTAGTTTTGTGTATTGTAGAATGAGCTTGTAGTTCCCTCTCTGTCCAGCGGGTGGCGCTGTCTACCTGCTCATGGCTGCACTGTGCCATTCCCTTGCTTGGTGTCAGCAGGGCTCCCAGGCAGAGATGAATAGATAATGCACTCTAACTATTAAAAAGGCTAAGGAGGGGAAAAAAAAAAAACAATTGTGTCTTTCCTCAGTTATTAATCATAATTTATTGCTTAACATTTTCAGAGTCGAAGCAGCAGGAAAAAAAAAAACCTCCATCCTTCTGTGGATACTGAAAGGCCAAAAAAAAAAAAAAAAATCCAGTGTACATAGATTCTAAATATTTCAGGTTGTGTGACTTTGTGTTTGACCTTATGAGAAGATGAACTAATCCTGCAATATAATAGACTTTTATAGAGATATGGAAAATGGCTGCGCTTTATCTGCTTTACCATAGCAACCATCAGACAGCGGGGCCCAGGCGAGATGCATGGGAGGTTATTAAATGTGCTGCTGCGGATTGGAAAAAAATACCGCGTTTTGTCATTTGTGAGTCACTCAGAGAGTCTTTAATACGTAATATTTGGGGTTATTAAAAAAACAACATGTTCCGTTCTTTTGACAGGAAACCGGGAATTCAAGCTGCAAAATAAAAAAAATATATACAAAAAATTATATATCAATGCAAAAAAAAAGAAAAAACCCAGGTCGGGGGGGGAACATATACAGCCGGGGATTTCAAGGTTTTTCTATTTATAATTGTAACAATGTAACAATATATTGTAACAAGGTGGGGAAAAGCAAAGATTAAATTGTAACATTCTAACAGGGATACATTGTAACATCCACTAAACACGTAGAGGGGCTCATAGCTCTCCCTACACCAACCCTACTGAGGCTAAGCCCACATTTTCTAATATACAGCCCTAAAATGGGCGGGGCTATGCAGGCCCAATATTATAACTTACTATAACAATATTACATATGAATTGGGGGGGGGGGGGGGTTAGATATGATATCAGATTGTGGGTTTGCGACCTGGATGAGTGTATTTTGTGGTTAGCACCTGTAATGCAATGCTTTTATATTCCTATGAAAAAGCAGCATCAAGAATGCAGGTGTGAACAGGGGCCTTTGTTTTCAATTGTTTTTATTGGAATTTTTTGAAAATTTAAAACATTTTAAAACATTTAACATTGTTTGTCAGTTATGTAGCATCATAATGAACAGGCGCCTTTGAAGGACACACATGCATTACATATAAATGATGTAAGGTGTACACAGAGATATAGTGCAGATCCATAGATGACTTAATGACATGTATAGTATATACCATGTGGCTGCAATGGGGTTCTTGGAGAACTGGGGCTGCCCTTCTGCCCAAGAACCTCATTGCAACCACATGGTATGTGCCATCATTGTTGTTTGGACTCATAATCTATGGATCCGTACCATACTTCTGTGTACACTTCACATCCTTTATGCAAGTGCATCAGGATTTCAGAAGTCCAACTTAAAAAAAAACAACTTGGAGGCTACTATAGTCTATTCTCTAAGGGTTGTTGGAGGGTGGGTTCATGTAGGACCAAGTAAGGAGAATAGTCTGACATTTTTCTTCTAAGATGAAATTATTGTTGTTGTGTTTTATCATTTGTGTTATATTCTACTTTTCTATGCATGTGGAATGTCCCATAGGAAAAATCTGTATATTTATTCATCTTGCTGGGGGTGAACCTAAACTATCTGCCACGTGAGGTGCGCTATAGAACAATCCAGTAGATATATATCCGGTTGTTTTTTTTAGTAATCAGGTTCTCAGTGCAGTTCTCCAGACCCTGTTTTTAAGAGTCAGGTCCTGCTTTGTAGTAGGTGACTGCTACCCTGATGCTGACCCCCATTTTGCTGCATTTGGTGCTGCCTGAGGCAAGAGGCTCAACTTGCCTGGTGCACCCCTGGTTGCTATGTATAGATTGAGGAAGGTTGAGCCCCCAGAAGGGTTTCATCTGGTCAGCCCAAGCAATTTCATTTGGACACTTCTGGTCCTACATCTTTTTCTTCTGCATAGCAAAATCCTGTACAAGACTGCCCTCTTATAGGGAGGAAAACCGGGCGCCATAATGGGGCCACATCTTGCTCTGTACTTCAGATGTATAATACTTATATAATGTTGCCTAGATGTGTCCTCACTGCCCAAAGCAACCAAGGTTGAGGACTATTCTTCTAAACATAAAGAGAATAAAACACAAAATCTCATTGGCCACTAAAAGCAACATGGCCGTTTTGTTGCGGTCCCATACGCATATCCCATATACACATCTTCATTCCAAACAAATAAGACATCTCCGAGGTTTGTGCAGCCTGATAGCAGTAATAAAGCGCCGGCGCCTACAAAGCAACATCCTCAAATTCATCAAGCAAAATAAGACTTATATTTTGGTTTCTTTCCTGGGATAAATCATAAGTTGTTCCTTTTAATTTTGCAGGGGGCAGAATACAATCTATCATCTGTGAGATATGCTATGGCCAAAGCCACCAGTCAAGATCCAGTATCTTCATTACAAGGCACCATTTTTTATGATGCCCTTCTAATGGGCCTGGAATCTATACGTCCCGGGCTGAGAGGTTAAATGCTGGATAATTGTTTCATAAAATGTATAATGATATGACAATAAAGATGTGTGTGTAGTCACATAGCTAGTAATATCCATATGAATTCAAGGCTGGAGATTAGGGAATATTAATGGCAAACAGCGCCACCATTACATTCTGAGGGCAGAAAGAGGTACTGCACCTCCAAATAGACTGCTGCAAAATTCATTACAACTGTATATAAAAGTGATTGGTTACATAATATAAGCATAGTATAACTACAACACCCATTATAATGGAAGAACATGTCAGATCACATTTTGGGGTACATAAAACACTCTGTAGACATATAGATGGAGAGAGATAATAGAGTGAAATAGATAATAAATAAAGATGATAGATAGATAGATTGGTTTGAGATAGGATCACAGATAACTATTTGGAGGAAGAAAGTATTGCTTACCAAAATTATTAGACAGATATATATAGGACTGATTTGGCAATCTCTGTGCAGCAACGCAGAATCTGTAGGCGCTATATAAATAAAGAATTATTATTATTATTAGAGCAATTAAGACACCGAACAAATCAGTAAACATAAAACAAATAATAAACAAATATATAAGAGAATATATGAGTTAAATAAATAGATAGAGAGATAGATAGATAGATAGATAGATAGATAGATAGATAGATAATACATGGGAATTAAGGAGTAAGCACATATTGTAGCGTTCTGTGCTGTATAATGGATAGAAAGAGATAGTTATGAAAACAGGTGAGATATAAGTAGTTGGATAAACAGGAAGATGGATGGATGGATAGATGGATAGATAAATAGATAGATAGATAATTGACAGATAGATATTTAGTGCTACAATTCTAAGTCCCTTGCTCCTCCTCAGACTTGCCATAGACCCATTGACACTGCACAATCCAGGGCATCTTATCTGGGTAGCACAAGGTTCTTTGGCTGCAATTAATACTGGTCATCCCTCAATTAGCTGATGTGCAGCAGCCAGTCAAGTCCCAGGCAGACACTAGGAGAACAGGCAGCAGGTTATCTTGTCTGGGGGAATACTGAATGTTTATGGTGCAGGAGCCACAGAAATAGACAATTCCTGTATCTTTGCCAAATCCCCCCTTCCTTTTCAACCAAATAACTTCACCTCTTCCCTGTATTTAAAATCAATTAACAAGTAGATATTGGAGGGAAGGGAGGGGTTGTGAAATTACATTCCATAATATTCCAGTTTTAGGTGTATTTTGAACACATATGTATTGAGTTTACATCAGTTTTGTATACACAAGACAGAATTTTGCTAATAATTACATTATAAATACTTTTTTTTATTCATTTTATTTTGACAAGTTCAACAGATCTAATATAAAATGCATTTGCTACATTAAGATTTTAACATTTTTCCAAATGTCACAATACACCAAATATTACAATTTATACACTGTATCTAAACGTCACCCATATAAATGTATCCAAATATTACAGTATTGCAATTCCTATAATGGAACCCAGTGTGTGTCTAAAGTGAACATGTATCCAATGTGTAACCCATAAAAATGTATCCAAATACTACAGAATTGCAATTGCATTTAAACCCAGTGTGTGTCCAAAATAAACATTTATCCAAATTGTACAATGTATCCAAATATTACAATTACTATATGGTATATAAATAATACAATGTGTTTATAATGCAATGATGCCCAATGTGTGTCCAAGGAAACAGTGTTTTCAAATCTTACAGTTTATCCAGATCTTACAATGTATTTTCTATATCCAAATATTTCTGCATTTCTATATAACACATTGGAACCTTATGTGAGTCTAAAGTAAACATGTATCCACCTATTATAGGATTGTATGTTCCATATACTACTATTTAGCCTGCATTTCTATCATGCATTGATTGGAACCCAGTGTGTGTCTAGAGTAAAGATGTATCCAAATATTACAGTTATTATATTGTATCTAAACAATACAATGTGTTTTATAATGCAATGATGCCCAATGTGTGTCCAACATATAATCTTACACTTTAACTAAATCTTACAGGATTGCAATATCCAAATACTACAATATCTGCATTTTTAAAATGCTATTGAACCTTATGTTAGTCTAAAGTAAAGATGTATCCAAATATTATAGGATTGCAATTTCCTTCTACCACTAGTCTGCATTTCTATAATGCATTGGAACCCAGTGTGAGTCAAAAGTAAAGATGTATCCAAATATTACAGTATTGTATGTTCCATTTACTACTATTTATCCAAATATTAAAATTACTATATTGTATCTAAATAATACAATGTGTTTTATAATGCAATGATGCCCAATGAGTGTCCAACGTATAATCTTACACTTTATCTAAATTTTACAATGTATCTAAACCTTACAGGATTCCAATATCCAAATACTACAATATCTGCATTTCTACAATGCATTTGAACCTCATGTAAGTGTAAAGTAAAGATGTATCCAAATATTATAGGATTGCAATTTCCTTCTGCCACTAGTCTGCATTTCTATAATGCATTGGAACCCAGTGTGAGTCTAAAGTAAAGATGTATCCAAATATTACAGTATTGTATGTTCCATTTACTACTATTTATCCAAATATTACAATTACTATATTGTATCTAAATAATACTATGTGTTTTATAATGCAATGATGCCCAATGAGTGTCCAACGTATAATCTTACACTTTATCAAAATTTTACAATGTATCTAAACCTTAAAGGATTCCAATATCCAAATACTACAATATCGCCATTTCTACAATGCATTTGAACCCCATGTAAGTGTAAAGTAAACATGTATCCAAATATTATAGGATTGCAATTTCCTTCTACCACTAGTCTGCATTTCTATAATGCATTGGAACCCAGTGTGAGTCTAAAGTAAACAAGTATCCAAATCTTACAATGTATCCAAATATTACAGTATTGCAATTTCCTTCTGCCACTAGTCTGCATTTCTATAATGCATTGGAACCCAGTATGAGTCTAAAGTAAACATGTATCCAAATCTTACAATGTATCCAATGCACAGCCTAAAGTAATGAATGAATGAGCTTCTAATCTGCTCTTAGGCTAATATGGTAAATGAGATGTCGGAGCTTTCTGGCTGCAGAGTCATTATAAAT
The DNA here is from genome assembly GCA_019512145.1 of Engystomops pustulosus. Taxonomy (NCBI): domain Eukaryota; kingdom Metazoa; phylum Chordata; class Amphibia; order Anura; family Leptodactylidae; genus Engystomops; species Engystomops pustulosus. The sequence continues at coordinate 94,309,295 of CM033649.1, read as the reverse complement.
CCAATATTCCCCTTCATATTCGTGTGTTATTTATTTATTCTGTATCATTCTTGTGTGTAGTGCAGTTATAATATATTAGAGGCGCAGAGCCCCCCGAGCCCTGCCTCTGCTGCCTGCCCAGGAGAAGAAGAAGAAGAAGAGGAGGAAAATCCATAGATGTTGTCTATATGGCCATCAAACGGCGAGATCTGCTCGGGTAAATGATGCATGTGATGCTGGGGACGTGCTGTTTGTTGTGTGGCTTTTGAAAGGCGCAGATTATCTGCAAGGTGGAGATAAGCAGCGCCATTTATTTCTGCAGCACTTTGGAGCCAATTTTCAACCCCGCTCAACTCTATTCTCCAGCAGCCTCCAGGAGCCCGAGAGATAACGATTAGTCAATTTATTATCTTCCCCAGGAACAAAGATTAGCTAGCAGAGATGAAAAATTACCCCTGGATCCCAATAATAAGAGCAAGGGGGGGCTGCTAGAGACCCTCACTTACCCCCCTCCCCTGACTAGGTGAAGGCACAGGGGGCAAAGCTGTCAACTCCTCCTGCAGATGAAGAATATACAAGACAATGTTACATTCTGAGGATGACATCTTTACTGCAATAATAAATAAAGAAGGGGACATCATTATCCCGCAAATACATTCACCTGATACATTGTGTCCTATAGGAAATCATTTATAGCGGGGAAATTGGATTTTATGAGACAAGATCCTCATGCAATTCTGCAGAGATGATCGCTAATAAGATGGGTCATTTCTTAGAAAGTGATCTTGGATTTCCAGAATATTAATAAGACTATTACGACTACTAATAACTTCAATGGTGATATGAATATATAATTTAAAAAAAAGGAGCCGACTGATCAATAATAAGATGAAAGTGATCATAGATTTCTAGAATATTGATAAGACTATCACTACCACGATTATTAATAACTGTAATGATAATATTAATATCATGGTACAAAAAGGAGACGATTTTTATCCAGAGATGATCACAAGATTACAAAGTGATTTGATGGATATTAACAAGACTACAACTACTTCATATCGACTTCTATGCAGAACTGACCACCAATAAGATGGGTAATTTGTTAGAAAGTGATTTGGAGAATATTAATAAAATTATTACTCCTACATCGACTACAAATATTAATTAAAAAAGAAGCCGACTTTTACGCAAATATTAAGGTATGTTTGGGTACAACTTAAAACAGAAAATCTGCTATTTATTACAATGTATCAAAATTGTATTAATTCAATACTTTATTAAGAGCTATTATCGATTAATCACTGATCAATGTATTTACCGTTACTCATTTGAGACCCTTTGTAATAGATCATAATATGATATTATGGGTCAATGGAGTCTATTGTCCTGTTATCAGCTGTTTGAAGATCACTTCTTCCAGAAATGATCCTATAGGGGGGACAGATTGCAGTTAAGGCTCCTGCACTATTATAAGCTTTAGGTGAGGTGTAAATATCTAGTATATGGGAACATACCTGCACTAGGAGTCTGCATAATACAAGTGTAGGCCCAGTGTCCATCTCCTTGTACACATCTGATAATGGAAGGGGAGTAATTAGGCCGCTTATTCTGGATCTGTGCTGCGTGATACAGATAAGGCTTTATCTGCACAATATCAAGAGCTCTTTCCCTGAACCCTATCACAAAGCCAGGCAGAAATGCCAGTAGAATAGGCCTCATTCTGCTCCTGTAACATCCTCACCCTCATTATTATGATAATTTTTTCCTATTAAAGTTTTTTTTCTCTGCAGGGCCTTTGCCTTTGAATTGATTCTTCTAGAGCTGTATATTTTCTATGTGAAGAAGAGAACAAGATAGCATTTTGGCAATTTTTAATTGTGTGGGTCTCATATTTTAATAATAGTGTTTTCAGGCTGCAGGATCCAGATTTGCATGTCTATCTGGCTGATGGGACGAGCCTTGTTACTTGCTATCAGGGGCTGAATGCTCAGGTTGCTGATACACAAGCACACCTTCCCTTTTATATATTAGTTATGGCTGGCTTCCTTAATAGGACTTAAACATTTGGAGGGTTCTTTCTTCTAAACAATGTCTCTGCTGATAGCTGGATCTTCATCCGCCTGATTTTATTTGCTGTGTGTTCAGCAATTTAAGGCAAATAAACGCAGAGCAAAATAAAAATGGAGAATGGGAAGAAGCAGATAAAGAGGGAGCGGGGGATGCAATGCACTGATCAGCCATGAAATACGGGCACCCTCATCACTGATGCCAGGGAACAATGCTCTGCAGATGGATTCTCTATGTGCTGCCACTTATGGGGTTGGAGGGGGGGGGGGGGGTCTGTACACAAGTGATGAGCAAAGATGGAGTCATAATGAGGGGGGAATATATCAACAGGCAAATGGCTCAAATGATTGTGTTTATTGTACTTGACAAATATTTCATCTGGAGTGGAACACATTATCGGTGGCAAAGGATAGGAGAAGGATAGGAACATATGAAAACATATATGAGAAAGATACAATATCGATCGGTCGATAGGATGAATTTTATATATATATATATATATATATACATACATATATATATATATATATATATACAGATTTGTAGAAAATGGCACAATATATATGTTGCATACAATGTTATGGGTATTTTAGATATTTATTAAATATAATATATAAGAATAATATATAAGAATTTAATATAGAGAAAAACTGATAACTGATTGAAGATAGATTTTTAGGGTGGACATATCAGGTCCAATGGATGGCAAGATGTTTACAATAGAATAGAACCATATGGACTAAAAGCTAATAAATATGATAAAGCTAATAGATAGATAGATAGATAGATAGATAGATAGATAGATAGATAGATAGATATGAGATAGATAGATAGATAGATAGATATGAGATAGATAGATAGATATGAGATAGATAGATAAATAGATAGATAGATAGATAGATAGATAGATAGATAGATAGATAGATAGATAGATAGATATCCCATGCACATTTTAACGATATTAATAACGAGTATATGGTATGTAAGATTAAATGCACAGCTCACAAAAAAAAAATCTTGAAATGGAGACAGAGAAAGCAATCTATATATACACAGACATATATGTCAGATACAGGAGTAAAAACGCGGTATGAAGTTGATAGAAACAAATATCAAACATAGATAAATGTTGACACAAAGATAGATTCGAGATTGGTACAACATATAAATGTAAAAAACTACCTTTATACACGTCAAGATAATTAGAGAGAGATAGATTAATAGATAGATAAATAAATAGATAGGAGATAGATAGATAGATAGATAGATAGATAGATAGATAGATAGATAGATAGATGGATAGATCCTGATGTTGATTACTTCATTCCATTTTAACTTGCATTGGGAACATGTAGTTGTTGGAGATGCACAGGTGCCACATTGCCCGGGCAGCAGTAGTAGCCTGGGATCTGTAGTCCCTCTGAGCTTTGAAGCCACAGGTTGCAGTATGTTGTTGCCTGCACTGCGCCTGCCTGGGACCTGCCTCTCTTGGATGCCATAATATCAATCCACAGCAAATATCAAAGTCAAGTCGCGTAGGCAGTGACAGCAACCAGTAACAATAGGTGCAAGAGGCAGACAATGCGATGAGCTTGTATAGATATTGTAACAATGCAAATGAGGGCCAGGGGCAGAGCGCCTTATTATGTACATAAATACACTCAGCCTTCCTTGTGCCATCCCCAATGCAAGTGAGAGAAAAAAAACCTGCTGCCAGCTGTAGAAAGGCACAGACACTGCTTGGCATCCTCTGTGCTGCTGGTGTATAGGATGAGAGTGTAAGCTACAAGAGGGTCCAGGGATCCCCCAATGTGTCACTACAAGATTGGGATGTGAAGCCAGACAAGGTAAGGAACACACCCTCCATGGACAATGATTTATCATATCCATATGAGCTGCACATATGGACTGATCATACAGATGTGTACTATATGTATACAATAACAATTCACGGATGGAGATGAATTTATTAGGTAGGTGTTTCTGTTGTGTACTCAATAGGTTTGAAAATCACATCTATTATATTATAATATTATGTCAGTAAATATTAATTTAGTTACTATATATATTTATAGGAAGAATACAATGTATATATTAATATGAGGGCTGTGGCTTCTTTCTATATACAGATGTGATGTATGTGGCTGTAGATACACAGGGATAGTTATATATATATATATATTTATATTTATATATATTTATGGGAAGAATATAATGTATGTATAATATGCATAGCTACAGATGAGGGTTTTGGCTTCTTTCTATATACAGATGTGATGTATGTGGCTGTAGATACACAGGGATATGTACAGCGCAGAGTATATTGCTGCAGGCAGGGGCTTCTCCTGGGGGACAGATTTTGGTGAAGTTAGTAAATGAGAAGTGACAGAGAGCGGCTGGAGGCTGTGCACATACTGCGATATTCACAGCATCTCCTGCTTCATCATCATCATCATCATCATCCTGCTGCTGCACACAGATGTTGATCTACAAAGAAAATATATATTTTATTTCTTGTTATTCATTATTATTTTATTTATAAATGGACGTCGTCGCCTGCCATCAGTTCTCAAATTTGCAACTATTATTATATAAACGAATAGTAACGTGAAACATAGGTTGTTTAGCACAGAAAATTCTGCACATTTTTTTTAGCCTGATATAATCTAATATCTCATCCGTCTGCAATGTGTCTGTGCAGGGGTTTTATTAAACCGGTTCTGTATTACAGGTATAATGTGCACATCATTTACTATGTGGTTATAGTTATTTACCCAAACTAATATTTAAATGACATTTTATTTCTCAGTAGAAATTGTTGCAGAATTTATTGAAGAATATTTGTGTAGGGCTGCATGGAAAAAGAAACAAACTGATAATAGACACATGGAAATAGATGGTAGATAGATATGGATTTATTTATACTCAAATTTAAAGGTTAATTTAAAATTTTGTTTATATAAACCCAATTTTAACTTACCTTTAATTGAGTATAAATAAATCCATATCTATATATCTCATATAGCTATATATATCTTTACTTTGAATGTTGCATTTAATATGCTGTTTTATGCTAATATATGGAGAGTTGTAAAGTGTCCTGTCGTGCTCTATTCACATCTAAAGCTGCATTGAAGCTGCATCTAGGACATGGATCCGCCTGAGCCTGCAGTGTTTACCGGGTAGAGGGATAATGTTGCAGGCAGCACCTGCTCTATGGGTGCAGGCCGGTCCCGTGCAGGAGATTTACAGCTTTGCATGTTTTAAGTCCCCCCTCCTTCCCCCCAATAGTGTCAGGATCCCCCACCCTGGCATTAGGGTGACTGATCCCCTCCACCGTGCCCAGGAGCTGAGGGGTCTCACAGATGAAGCAGGGGGGATAAAGGGATTTTCCAGGCGCAATGACTGGTTAGCGCCGGGTGTTAGTGCAGCGCAGTGAGAGGTGATATCTATACATCTCCAGACCCATCCTAAAATCATCATCATTATGTTATCTGGAGGAGGCAGGAGATATCCCTAGTGTAAACACAGGGACAAGCCGGGGAATGTATGGAGGACATTGATGTGGAACATGGGGTATCATTACTACCAGGATTCCTTCAGTGCAAGAACTACAACATGTAAGGAAAAACACAGAGAATAAATCATATTGGAAGTGCAGGAAAAATTCCAAACAAAAACACAATATTATGGAAGTAAACAAATGCCATTATGTAGAAAGAGGAGTTTATCTTTTAAAATCGTAATTAATCTAATCTATCTAATATTTTCTATCCATCATCTTTTCCAAAGTCAGTTTTATTTTTTTGTACTTTTTGTGCCCATTGACTTCAATATCACTGTTCCATATTTATTTTATCTATGTATCTAGATATCCCTAATATTTATTTCCTAGGTCTAATATAAAATTATATTATATTAAATTATTATAAAATCATATTATATAAAATAAATATATATATACAATAACGACGATTAGGATTTATTTCTCTTATATTTATCTGATATATCTAGTTATTTTTTATAGATCTATATGATCTTTCATATCATCATAGTTTTATTCATCACTCTTCTCAATATTTATGTATCTATATTGATTTTTTTCATGCTTCTCCATACAGCTATCTTTAATATTACTTCATCTCGATACATATTATGAGACAGGGCTATATACTAGGTGTGTTTACAGCCAGCTACAAGGTCTTGCGGTGTCTATGTGCAATGGATGGATGCCTAAGTGCACATATTGTGCATACTGTCCGCTCCATATTCTCATCAGCAGTAAGTGTGTGAGCCGGGTGTGCACAGCTGTGAGAATGAGAGCCTGGTGTGCACAGCAGTGTGTGAGCCGGGTGTGCACAGCAGTGAGTGTATGAGCCGGGTGTGCACAGGAGGGAGTGTATCACCCGAGTGTGCACAGCAGTAAGTGTGTGAGCTGGGGGTGCACAGCAGTGAGTGTGTGAGCCGGGGGTGCACAGCAGTGATTGTGTGAGCTGGGGGTGCACAGCAGTGAGTGTGTGAGAGCCTGGTGTGCAGAGCAGTGAGTCTGTGAGCCGGGGGTGCACAGCTGTGACGCCAGTGCTACGTGCCTGCAGTGTCTGTACCTGTGTAGAGGGAGCTCAGCTCACACTGCAGACACTGAGCTGGAATGAAGGCTGCTTCCCACTGAACCCCAGGATCCTGCAGCAGGGTGTCCAGGCAGGTAAGTAGCCGTCACCATGCACCAGAGATGAGTGTGGATGCTGCTGGAGGATGTAATGAGGATGATGGCACTTGGTGTCCTCTATCCTTGTCATAGAAGCACATAGGAAAGGCTAGAAGAATGGAGGCAAACACAAGAGAGGCATATACCGCCCATGGGGCTCCTCTGCATGAGCAGCCATCATCCACTACCCAGATCTCTGCAATAAAGCTACATTCTAATAACCTCATCCACGATAAGAAAAGCAAATGTCAGAATTATTAATGTTCCTATACAAAATAAGAGCAAATATCAATATTCCCATACAACACACAGGTGGCATCTGCACCCTCAGAGCTGGACACACAGGTGGCATTTGCACCGTCAGAGCTGGACACACAGGTGGCATCTGCACCCTCAGAGCTGGACACACAGGTGGCATCTGCACCCTCAGAGATGGGCACACAGGTGGCATCTGCACCCTCAGAGATGGGCACACAGGTGGCGTCTTCACCCTCAGAGATGGGCACACAGGTGGTATCTGCACCCACAGAGCTGGGCACGCAGGTGGCACCTGCACCCTCAGAGATTGGCACACAGGTGGCATCTGCACCCTCAGAGATTGGCACACAGGTGGCATCTGCACCCTCAGAGATTGGCACACAGGTGGCATCTGCACCCTCAGAGCTGGGCACACAGGTGGCATCTGCACCCTCAGAGCTGGGCACACAGGTGGCTTAATGCACATACACTAGCAGGACACTATCATGATACAATTATTATTTTGCGATTTATACTGTCGCTTCTCATCTTTGCTGTGTTCTCCTTCATCGGATTATAACATATTTAAAGCACCGTAATATTTTCATTTGCTTCTGCTGTATTTATATAGTAATGACCATCAGGATGATAATAATGTATCTTATAAAGCGCAATGTGTAGCAAATAGATCAAAAATACATTATGCTTTTGATGTCTGAAAGGAGCTGGTTGTATCTTATGTGTACATCAATATTATATTAATATCTTTTATATATGTGTATATTCTGCATTGTGTGTATAATATAAATATCGCTATCTATATTACAATATTTATATATAAGTATAAGTATGTACAGTACATTTTGGAATTGATGGTGGCGATTTTACAATATAAAATCATGAGTTGAGCAAATATTAAAGTCAATTCAGAGCTCCATCCATGTGCATAATAGTGTGTAAATATAGTTCAGTGATACAGAATGTATATATATGTTATGATTTTATATATTCTGTATTGTGTATAGATATATGTATCTACATCTCTATATTACGATACTTTTATTACTGATATTACGATACGATACAATTCTATACAGTAGATTTTAGAGCAGATCTTGAACATTGCAACAATTTTTAATAGCATGAGATGTACATATTACTAAATTCATCCTTCTCCATCTATGTGCCTATAGATTATCCAGTTATACAGATGATACATCTGGTATATATGTGCCTATATATTGCATACAATTGGCTGAATCTCCTCCTATGTGAGCCGTGCTATGGCCGCTTTTGCACAGGGTGCTGAGCTGTTCTCTGCGGATAAATTGGGCAGAAGACGTGTGTAAGGAGCCGTGTGAATAAGGCAGGACAGGGATAAGCCGCCGCAGACGGTCGTGTGCCAGATATTTCATGTCCCGTTGAGTGAATGAATGGAATGGATAAAGCCCCAGACTGGTGCCCTGTCATCTGCCACCCCATGGATAGAGGACCGGCGGAGGGAGGGTTAACAATCTGGGAGCGAGGAGGCTTTAATTCCAATCTAAACATGTAATCCAAGCATCACTTATCAGGGGGCAGTGACAGCTCCCTGGCACATAACCCGGCGGCACTGGTGACTTTATTGTGGAGGGTGACACAGAACAATATCCACCTAAACCCCCTGTATCATGATAACACAGGGAGGGCACTGCCAGGAGCCCCCTATGTGTCACCTATAACACCCAATGTTATGCCTCTGACTTTTGAGCAAACTCAAGAAATAAATAACCAGGATCAGCTTTTCCATTATCACATTTATTGTGCATTTCATTCCAGCATTTGTTCATTCAATAGGCGATGTTACAACAAGAGGGGGCTATGGCTCAGGCTTGGGTGGGTTGTATTGTCATTGTTGTGTCAGTGTTTATGCGGTTACAATGAAGTGACAGCCTTGAAGGAGAAGCTGATGCGTAATGTCTAAAGTCCCCTATATAATATGAAGTTTATATTATATTTACCGCATATTCATGTTGTATCATCAGTATTGCGGAACTATGTGCTGTCAGGCTACAAAGTAACGTTGGGACAGAGGAGTCTGACACATTGTAACGCTGGAGCAGAGGTGGATACATTAGTCTAATATCAAGGCATACAATAATAGTCATCTACAGCCTCACAGTCCTATGCACATCTCTGATATCAGTTACTTACCTACATACTGTAGATCCACATGTGTTTGCATTGCCTACATGTTGTAGTCTCAAGTGCACTTTCATATCTCAGGACAGAAGGGTCTGATATATTGTAATACTGGAACAGAGGTGGATATACAGTGCAGCTATCCTAATTGTCTTTATCTGGAGCCTCACAGTCCTATTAGTTACTTACCTACATATCCCATATATCCACATGAGTATATACTCCCTTCATGCTGCAGTCTCTAGTGCACTGTCTTCATGCTACAGTCTCCAGTGCACTCTCTTCATGCTACAGTCTCCTGCTTCTCAGTGCTAAGCTCTCTGCTCCTATGCTACAGTCTCCAGGCATCTCTTCATGCTAAGTCCCAGTGCACTCTCTCATGGCTACAGTCTCCAGTGCACTCTCTTCATGCTACAGTCTCCAGTGCACTCTCTTCATGCTACAGCTCCAGTGCACGCTCTTCATGCTACAGTCTCCAGTGCACTGTCTTCATGCTACAGTCTCCAGTGCACTCTCTTCATGCTACAGTCTCCAGCACTGTCGTCATGCTACGTCCTTCCAGTGCACTGTCTTCATGCTACAGTCTCCAGTGCACTCTCTTCATGCTACAGTCTCCAGTGCACTCTCTTCATGCTACAGTCTCCAGTGCACTCTCTTCATGCTACAAGCTCTCTCCTCATCCAGCAGTCTCCACTGAACTTCCTTCATGCTGCAGTCTCCAGTGTATTCTGTTCATGCTGCAGTCTCCAGTGCACTCCCTTCATGCTGCAGTCTCCAGTGCACTCCCTTCATGCTGTAGTCTCCAGTGCACTTTCTTAATGCTGCAGCCTCCAGTGTATTCTGTTCATGCTGCCGTCTCCAGTGCACTCCCTTCATGCTGCAGTCTCCAGTGCTCTCTCCTCAGTCTCCAATGCACTTCCATACCCCAGGTTAGAGGGTCCAGTCCAGGTCTCAGTGTGTGTGAGTGCAGTGTCCGGAGGTCCCTGGTTCTCCTTCCTTCTCCTGAACACAGAACCTCTGTCTGTCTGCGGCTGCATTTCCTCCTGACTCTATGGGGAGTTAACCTCTGCAGCGCCGGCCAGTCCTCCCAGAATAATCCTAATAAAGCTCACATCATACAAATATGACTCCTTCCTGCTCTTATTACCACGACAGTTCATGCTACGTCGCTGCAAGCCCCTCCATGCCATAGAACTTTTGTAATGCGATAGATTTGCAACTACAAGCACTTCCAGTAGAAAAGCCTCCAACAGCTAAAAAAAAGTCTATATAACAAATTGCAACTTTTTGGAAATAACAGAGGCGCTGCCATTATGTAATTATAACAAAAACAAAATCACTATATACTACCAGCAACATCATCATAATTCCCATAATCATTAATAATTGAAATGATCTTTCTCTTGTAGCCAGAGGCTGATTGGAGATTTATTAAAAAAGAGGAGAAAAACTTCATTTCCTTGTAAATTTGGCAGCAGATGGTGACGTCAGGGAGCAGGCGTCTGGATGGCTGCATTGGCGAACTAGAGAGACAGCATCAAAAGCCAAACCAGCCTCCTATTACCTAATTACTAACTTTCAGCCCTTTAAATCCCCCCCCCCCCCCCCCCTTTACAAATCAAACAAAGGGTCCAGTCCGGCCCAGAGAGTAGTGTCCCTGTCTCCAGCCTATACACACCCTGCATTGATCATCACCCTACAATGCAATCCACTATTAGCATTAACCCCTTCGCTGCTTCCCTGTCTGCAAACAACATCACCAGGCCGGTTTAATGGGTGAATTAACATGTTTTTCTTTAATTAGTTGTGTGTTTTTATGTGTTGGGGGGAATTGGACACTACAAAGCGTCAATTTGCATATTCTAATACTTCTTTGTGAGGGGTTTGTCCAGACTTTACCCTCATGACTAGATTGTTTATTTTACTATTTATGTGGTAATCCTTACATGTCACAGCCCCACTCACTGGCTGCACAGGGGCTTATGGCCTGGACCCCACAACACACTGATACTTCACCCCACATCGTGTGTGTATGAATCCAGGGCTACAGCAGGTCACTATATGGAGTGACTGTACTGTGATACGCAAATGTAACATATCAAGGGGCTGTTTGGAAATATTAATATCTCTAAATCTATCTAATATATTAAATTTTTAAACGAATTTTATGTTTTTATTTATATCACTTTATATTTAATTTTTATATTTTGTATTTGCTAATTTGTCAACCTTTAAACAAATTTTTATGAATGCTCAGCCTAGTTTATATATCTAACCGGATACATACGTAAGAAAAGTGTTTGAATGTTATAATTCATGTAGAAATAAAATATTCAGACGTATATTAATAGGAAACTAAATGTTTTAGTAAAAAAATGCAATCGCTCTAACCTTATGCTTGGTTTAAAAAATGAGATAGATGTGAGAGAAAACAGATTAGATAGATATGAGATAGATAATAAAGACGAGATAAATAATAGAGGCATATGAGAGATTAGACAGAAATAGATAAAATATAAAACCAACAATTTCTATCTCATATTATCTATGCATATATCTCTATCTATTCGTGTGTATGCATAGATATATCTATAGACACACACCATTTAAGATCCTATTGTACAAGTCTACTATGTGCTTTGTATTGCATGTGTATCCATCTACCATCTACATCCATCCCATCTATGTATTTACATGTTTAATCATCCTGTTTCATCTATGTATCCATCTGTCTTTACATCTATCCATCTTTATATCTATGTATTGAATGTGTATCCAACTTTACATCTATGCATTGCTTGTGTATCAATCTTTACGTCTATGCATTGCTTATGTATCCATCTTTATATCTATGTATTGAATGTATATCCATCTATGCATTGCTTGTGTATCCATCTTTATATCTATGCATTGCTTATGTATCCATCTTTATATGTATGTATTGAATGTGTATCCATCTTTATAGCTATGCATTGAATGTGTATCCATCTTTACATCTGTGTATTGAATGTGTATCCATCTTTACATCTATGTATTGCATGTGTATCCATTCTGACACCCGCCCACATACAATACATAAATGATCAGCCCCCATAATGATGCATGATGAGTATACATGGAGAAGTGCAATAAACATTTACAGCATGTATAGTGTATGTAAATCCTGCAGCAGACAATCCCTCCCATTAGTGGGCTCACTAATGAACCCCCCTCCAGTAATGAAGCCCCCCTCCCCCCGGGGCTCTTTAGATGTTTGGAGTGAATTAGGGAATGTGGATTTTCAGGGGAGTGACCAATGGCAGCAGCTGGCTGAGTGACTGTGCCCTGTGATTGGCTGGCCGGGGGTTATTAGCTGTGCGAGTCGTCCTAGTTCATGTCTAGTGAAGGGAGTCCAGCTGGCGCCAGGGCTGACATAGGATGCTGCGGGATGTTACAAGGGAGGCCAGAACCAAAGAGGCTGCCATCTGAGTAACAGCCTGCACTCACTGCTCTGCCTGCACTGCTGACTGCTGTAAGTAACCCTCCTGCATCCCCTGTACTGGATACAATGTAACTTCTATTGTTTCACTATTATTCTCCCTGCTACAACGTAACGTCTCTAATTATTCTACTCTGTGTTGCTACTTTACAATGTATCTACAAGTCATAGGGATACAATGTAACTTCTCCAACTATTCTTCACTCTGCTACAACGTAACGTCTCAAATTATTCTACTCTGTGTTACTACTTTACAATGTATCTACAAGTAATAGGGATACAATGTAACTTCCATCGCTATTCCACATTGTGCTACAATCAGTAAGTGTGATGTTGCAATGTGTTTATCAGCTCTGATACAATGTATTTACTTATTCCATCTAGTCTCACGATGTTGTGATTATTACAGTGTCACTGCTCTACATCATAATAATAATAAGAGCAGATGTTATCAGGGTGTGACGATGTGTATGTTGGTGACTGGCTACATATTTGCCCCTGGCTGGGGTATTTGCTGGCATGTGGGGCTGATACGATCAGAAAAGTGAAGTATAATGTGCTCTGTACTTTTTACAGGTGTTCCTGCTTCTTCTCTTCGTTTGAGGACTTAAAGGGGATTCACTTTCACTTTCAGAAGCCTGAGTGATAGAAGGCTATAGGGATTTGGGTGTATTTGGGAGAGAATCTCTACTATGATGGAAGTGGCCACCGACCAGCCTCGCTGGATGGCACACCACGCTGTGCTTAATGGGCAGCACCCAGAAAGCCACCACCCAGGACTGGCACATAACTACATGGAGCCAACACAGCTTTTACCTCCTGATGAGGTCGATGTGTTCTTCAATCATCTGGATTCTCAAGGAAATCCTTATTATGCCAACTCTGCCCATGCCCGGGCCAGGGTGTCGTACAGCCAGGCACACGGTATGTATATGCCCTGTATGTGGGTGATGTGTATATGTGGTCGTGTTTAGGGGAACACTAAACTTTAGCGCAATCTTCGAAATACTTCCTTCTGCATTGGATGCTATCTTCTATTAACCCCTGCTTCGCCACTGTCAACAAGAGAGGGTCCCACCAAAGTTCATACCTGTTGCAGAAACTTGCTTCTTTTTGACTAATAGAAATAAATCTATTGTTGCTCCTCTATCCCAAAAAGAAACATTCGGCCTAATATTAGATTCCGGAGTAGGGGTAATGTCTGTATTCTGTGGGGGCCTGTTGAATTTTGTAATATACTATATATAATCTCAGGGTATTAGCAAGTTCTTAATCTGAGAAGGGGGTCGCAGGCGTCTGCTATTGATATGTTTATAGAAATATAATATATTGTCTATTCTTCGCATACGATATAATGTAGTTAAATATTATAAGATAATAGACATGACTGGATCAGGTTGATCGGGGACATGTTATGGTGCAGATCATGTGAGAGCATGATATTCGGATTTAGCTTTTCTCATGTGAGAATACTATGAAGTTATTGTTTATAAACAATATATTGTATATGTTTTCCTATATACCACGACTAATGCCAGGGTCTTGTGTCTACAGCTCGTCTAACCAGTAGCCAGATGTGTCGGCCACACATCCTGCACAGCCCTGGACTGCCCTGGTTGGAGAGTGGCAAGTCTGCCCTGTCTGCTGCCCACCATCACAACCCCTGGACGGTCAGCCCCTTCGCAAAGACCCCCCTGCACCCTGCAGCCACCGGTGGCTCCCTGTACCCAGGTGGGGGCTCCTCAGGGGCTACATCCACCTCACACTCCAGCCCGCACCTGTTCGGCTTCCCCCCGACCCCTCCCAAGGATGTATCCCCGGATCCGGGCAGCGCTGCCTCCCCCACATCCTCCAGAGCAGAGGACAAGGACAGTATCAAATACCAGGTGTCCCTGTCTGAGGGCATGAAGATGGAGGGGGGAAGCCCCTTGAGGAGCAGCCTAGGACACATGGGCACTCAGCCCTCTACCCACCACCCCATTCCCACCTACCCATCCTATGTGCCCGCTGCCCATGACTACAGCAGCAGCCTCTTCCATCCTGGCAGCCTACTGGGAGGCCCAGCCTCAAGCTTCACCCCAAAACAGAGGAGCAAGAGCAGATCCTGTTCAGGTAAGAACTCCAAACAGCTATAAATTATTAGTAGTCACTATATATAGAGGTGCCAGAATAACTTCCAATAACCTGCACATTGATCAAAGATGATCCATAAAGTTTTCCATCCCATCCCAAGAATTATTAGGACCTCACTTATAATATATGCATCGTGTGACGTAAGGATATCTACTTATACCGCCCCCCCTCTATGTAAGGAAACAATGTAACTTCTGTTGTATATGCATATACTATATCCATACGGCTCAGGAACACACACTGGCACAAGCTGTATGGATTTGTTAAACATGGCAGGGATAAATAACTATCAATCGGTGGGCTACAGACCCTTCAGGGGGAACTGGCCACACTACAAACATGACCTCATCCATTGGGGAAGCTTAGTGGGTGACTGTTGGCTCGGAGACTTGGGCTAATAGATTAAATATGACTTTACCATTACATTCCACTTCATGAATATACATGAAGATCCACAGTCTGCAGAAAAAAAATTAAAATTCCTGCTCAAATAGATATGTAATTATTTTTTTTTTCGTAATTAACAAAATATGAATGCATAAATATATCTATATCGAAAATAGAAATCTTCTATAAAATTGTGGTATAGAATTCTAATCAAATGATCCATATATCATTGCAGACGTTTTCTATACAGAAGTAAAATCGCGTTAAATTAATTTCTAAAGTTTTTAGTAAAATCTGCGCCATAGTTTGGGTTTTAAATATATTTTTTTAGAAAATCTGCAGAGATTTATTTTATTATGATATATCCCACATAGAATATAAGTGGCTGAGGATGATGGTCTGACAGTAGCAATCGCTATCGGAAAGGTTTTATAGCGTTATATATTATTATAAATGTATTTGTCGCACTGCTTGTTATTTGTAATCAAAAAAAGAAAAAAAAAAACACAGGAAAAGTTTTAATTAGGAAATTCTAAACCTTAGGACGAGTCCTGCTTCCTGTGTAGACCGGGAGGAAATCTCTTCTCTGGTCTTTTATCCGTGTCACTACTTTTATTATTGGGTTATGGATCTGTTTCTATTCCTTTTATGTTGCGTTTTTAGATGTCTTGATTGCTTTGTTTTTATTATTAAAAATAAAATATTAGTAAAAATATCGTTATTGATGGGGGTCAGAAGTTTTTCGTTACAATGTATCTGTAATATCTACAGCCTATTACAAATAATACATTTCCTTTACTTGTATACTGTGAAATAATTGTTTTGTACTATATTTGGATACAATTCTCACTATTTCGGAAATAAGGGGGTGCACTGATTTTACATTGATCTGGATGCATGTATTTTATATGTATTATATTTTGGTGTTCCCCTGTGATTTCCCCTCTCTCTCTCCCCATTTGCTTCTGTATGATTTGTGTCTGGAGATCAGTGCAAAAATATTGTGAATTTGTTTTTAAAGAAAGAAATCCGGTTTCTTCGTGTTTCCATTTAGAAGGGAGAGAGTGTGTGAACTGTGGAGCTACAGCCACCCCGCTATGGAGGAGGGACGGCACCGGCCACTATCTGTGCAACGCCTGCGGCCTCTACCACAAAATGAATGGTCAGAACAGACCACTCATTAAACCCAAGAGGAGACTGGTAGGTGCCATCCTGGGTGCTGGGGTGGGGGTTATCCTAACAATGCAACCTGAGCACTTGTAACACTACAACTCCCAGCATGCTGGTCACAGCAGCTCTTTAATATCACTGACCTCTCTTTAGTTTTACAAATGACTTATCCTGATGTGATTAATAGTTTCCATATCTATTCCAATATTGGCAGAAGAGCTTGCGATCTGTTAGTGAGGGGATGGGATTGGAGAGTAAAGTTATGACATCACCTTTCTTCATATCCTGATGAAGTGGTTTTGCATTGTCGGGTGGAAACTTTGTATCTATGTATTTGCTTAGTTTCTGTAGATGACAGTCTCGTATTGCCCATGGGGTAGGGGCATTGCTACCATGATGAGGGCAGTCATAATAATCTTTGAGGACTGTGCAATGGTTAGTCTATCTATATATACAACCTTCTGTATCATATCTCTAACACTGCTGGGACTTGTAGTTCCACGGGTTAAAACTCAGCTTGAAAAGAATGCAAAAAACTCCCTTGCCAGCAGCTCCTATCCCTTATCAGCCCCATAAATCAGGGGAACACCCTGGCTGTAATGTGGCTGGGTGCAGGGCATGGAGTCTCTAGTCTTGTGTAGTCTAGGGCAGCACAGTGACTCTTTAGTCCCCCTCTCTTAGCTTTTCCATGGAGTCACCTCTCTCCACTTTGCCTTTGTTGTACAGGGCTCTATGTGAGCTCATGATGGAAGCTTCCTATCCGGATATCTGCATTGTGCTGATAAGGAAACCTCGACTCTCTGTTTCCGGACATAAAATAAAAAGTTTAGAAGAGTTTACCCTAGGCGAGGCTGGCCAATACTTTACAAATAATGCCTCTGAGGTTAATAATAATAAATGGAGGAGCGTTTTCTTGGAAAGGTTAAAGAGAGAAGGAGGTGAACATGAAAACAAAAAAAAATATTAACCCCTAAAGTACCAGTCAACTCTTAGCCTTTGCACTGACCTCTAAGTCATCCTGCTAGAAGGTTACTCAGAGAAGGGGAATTCCTTTGAGTCACCTAGAACATTAAGCTCTTCTGCCTAATTGACTTTCAGGCTTAGAATAGGGAACTCCCTGGTGGCTGCATTGTTAAGAAGCCTGAAAAACAAATTATTAAGGGTATTAAAATAATGCACAGAATGGCAGACCCCAGTGTGAAACTATATCAACATGAAGGGATGGGATAAAAGTTTGCAATTCCATTGTACATTGGATTGTAATGTTCAATGGTAAATAATTGAGGGAACATCTGAAATGTGTGTAAATTAAACCATTATAAAATGTATAGCTAAAATAGGGCAAGGGCTAATGATGTGATCATGAGTATTCAACTGGGTGTTGGGGCATGTTCTATCATATTTTAGGACATGTATATCTCTAGCGGATGTTATCTGTAAATTAATCTTGAACCTACGACTAATCCAAAAAGAGAATTGCTGTTTAGTCTGCAATAGAAGGGTCTCTTAAAGTTTTATATGCAAGAATATTATATTATGGAAAAGGCGCTAGGTAAACTATGTATTGGGCACCACTACTTATGTATATATGTAAAAAAATTGAACTTTAATGACATTTTGCTAGATGAACATTGCTTATAAATATTTGCATGTGACATGTTGACATTTGGTAATATTGTAATTGTTACATTGTTGTTAAGGCGCATACTGACCGCTCTTGATCTGTCTTATTACAGTCCGCAGCTCGGAGAGCAGGGACCTGTTGTGCGAACTGTCAAACCACCACCACAACCTTATGGCGGCGCAATGCAAATGGAGACCCAGTGTGTAACGCCTGTGGACTGTACTTCAAATTACACAATGTAAGTTGCCCCTGGTAATGGGATGCATGCTATGGTGGAGCTTGGCTTGCTTGGAATTCAATGAGATTGGTTTCTGTTAGGTGCTCCCCGGGGTAATGCCTCATTCATCCTCCAGCAAAGCAATGCCACATCCAATGTGACCTAACAATGCAACAGCTTGGCTACTGCAGCCCTGTAAAAACCAAGGGGAGATGGAGAGACAATAGCCGCACAATCATCCCTTCTCTTTCAATTTGTTGAATTAATCTGGATGACGACTGTTTAACCCCTCGGCTGCTTATCCGAGTGGTTAAAGTCTATGCATCAAATTGGTGACCTAATAATAAAAACCAGCATCTATCAATTCTATAATTCCCTTGTGTCAAATCCCTATAGTAATCCATCCCCTTCCTGCAAGAGAACTTGCCACTTTGTGCCAAGTAATACTCATATAGCGCCAATTTATTCCACCACTTATAATGTAGCCATCAGTCAGGACCTGCATGGGATAACTACGTATTATTGACCTAACGGAGGCACGAAGCACAATGTGGCGCTTGTCTCAACGTGATGCACTCTTGCCTCCGTACAATCTTGAATGCTGGTTTGGTCATCACAAAACGGGTGCGAATATTTTTCCAAGATAATTGTTCGTCAACCAACGATAAGATGGTCTTTATTCAGGAAAAAAAAAATATCGGATAAATAAAAACCAGCTGTAGCCCCCGCTCGGTAGAAGGGATGTTATTTGCCATCCATGTTGTTTAACATCTTAATTGTCAAGGAAATAGCATTAACCTAGCACATCTATTCCGCAGGAGTGCAGATGTATTGTACATGGTTTAAATTAGGCCGAGTCTGATGTTCTTGTATTCTGTTACAGGTGAACAGGCCCCTGACCATGAAAAAGGAAGGAATTCAGACCAGGAATAGGAAAATGTCCAACAAGTCCAAGAAAAACAAGAAAGGCTCGGAGTGTTTTGAGGAACTTTCAAAGTGTATGCAGGAGAAGGCCTCCCCCTTCAGCGCAGCTGCCCTGGCTAGTCACATGGCTCCGATGGGGCATTTGCCTCCTTTCAGCCACTCCGGCCACATCTTGCAGACACCGACACCCATCCACCCTTCCTCTAGTTTGTCCTTTGGGCACCCACACCCATCCAGCATGGTAACAGCAATGGGATAAATATAATCCATGTACAGACTATACAAGAGCACGTGGGCATTGCCTGGGTTGGCGCCCGGAGTCCTCCGAGAAGACAATGTAGAACTGGCTTGCACCTCGCCTGTTGCATCTGATAGGCATTCACATTGGACTTACACAGGACTCTTTGGTGGGACCAGATAAGCACTTTCCCCCCCCCCTGGACTGGAAATAGGAATAATCTGTTTTCCACTTGCTGACCAACCCGCAGTGAAGGTAAAAAGGTGGAAGTAGTGAGATTTTATCTTGTTACTTTCTTTTTTTGTTTCTTAATTACTGTGAATATTGTAAATACATTAACGTCTCTTGAGGGTGGAAAAGACCCAGTGGTAGTTGATGCTGGATTTATACTGCAGACTTGTTACAAATGGACTCCTTTATATATAGAAAAAACAAAGTTAAAAATCTAAGACTTAATTTTAAAAAAAGAAAAATATTTATTTTTTGCTCCTGGAATTTTTTTTTTTCTCTCTCCAAATCCGTCTATGCCATTGTCCTGGGGGGTGTAATCTGTTCTGAGCTTTTTGCGCTGTTGCCGCTTTTTGGACAAGACCACTGTTCCGTCTTTGACCTGAACTTAACCCTTCTGCTGCTGGTGGAAGAGTATTTGGACTCAACGACCATGAAAGCAAACAAACATTTGAACATTTGTTTTATGTGGTTTTTCCGTAAGTGATTTCACCTGGTCCAAGATTTCTAGGGCATTTTATTTTTTAAGGTTCATTGGCTCCAGTCCCCGACATTCTTTGTTGGCACGTGCCAGATTTCCTTTAATTTCAGATATTTCCCATGCAACAAAGAAAAACTATATTTATACTCCTGACAGGTTTAAAAAAAAAAAAAAATTTCAGAATATCTTCTACGTGTGGCCTCCAGTATTTGATCAATAGTAGCAAAACTCCATCTTGGATCCTATTAAACATTTCAGAATATGGAGGCAAAAATGATTTTTAAAAAAAATCTTTTAGTAAAAACTTAGAAAACTGGCAAATCATAAATTTTTTAAAAAAATATCTTAATGTGAAAATGTAACATGCTTGCCCTTTTCCCAAATATCTTAAATGTTAACAATTTAATATCACATTGTTATGTATATATTATTAATCTTAGGGCAAAGCTGGGTGGAGGATACAATACAGCAAATAAACCCATCCGTGTACAAGGAAATTTTTTTTTTTTTTTTTAATAAATATTACTGATATTCACATGTTATAAATACAGAACACAAATATTTGGACAAAAAAATAAAATAAGGGCCAGGTTATATAAGGGGAAGCGTGAATAATCAGGACAGGCATAGATGCATCCATTACCAAGATGGTTGATGGAGGAAAAAAATAATAAGGGGTTTGGGATTGCGCCCTAAGGTCCTTTAAAATTTCGTTAAACTCTTAGCAGCCAGGAAACACTTCAGCAATTGTCCTGATTTCCTGGCTGCATGAGGGGTTAATGTTCATGGTACAAGTTGTACATTATTCTGTACCTTTTTTATTATTTTTTTTTTTAACGGGTTTGGGAGGGAAATCTGAAGAAAAAGATATTACTGATACAAGAAAAAAAAAAGTGCAATATCTTGCCAGCCTGCAGTTCAGTCTGAGGCCCGGAATATAAATTATTTTGTATCGGTAGCCGCATAAAAAAAAATATTATACAGTATTTTTTTTTTTTTTTTTACCTTGTTTTGTTTAGTGACCTTAAGTTATTGTTGATTCTGTACACCATGTTTATATTAATGTCTGTAAAAAGTGTATGCTATCCTCCTATTCAATGAAGGTGAATATTAAGAATAATAATAAAAAAAAATTTTTGTGGAATTTTTGGATGCTCGGTCTTTATTTGGACGTTTCATTTGAACTTTTTGTTTTTAGATTCCAGTTGAATATGTTAACAAAAAAAAAAATTGAAATACGGTATTTGATAAAATCCTGAGTATCAGGATAATATCCTGAGTAACGTATAAGCTTTTGAGGATGTAGAATATTTTGTTGGTAAATCCTTATTCAGAAAGATCAATAAATAGATAATTGATAATAATTTCTTTATTAATGCAACACTAAAGAACACAAAGGCTTTGTCACACACTCATTCACTCCAGTTGTTGTAAAACAATGGAAAAAATCCCGTAGGATTGCAACATTTTTAGTGGCAGCTTTCAATTTGGTAACCTTTTTTTCTATGTGCATTTTATTTTTTTAATTAAACTCAATTGTAGAAAATACCAAAAAACCCCTTCCTGACCCCAAAGATGAACATCAAGTCTGTAAACAGATCGCGTTTGTCCGATTTCCATTTTTGTTATGAAGATTTATTTGCTGATAAGATTGTAAAGAAGAGGTTGTTCACCAGGGGCATTTACTCTGCAGATCTGCGTCACATATTTGTCTGTGTATAAAGAGGTCATTACAATATTTACTATCATTCTAAGAAAAATAAACTGGAAAAGTGAAAATCTCCAAAGAAAAGCAAAGCTTGGCCTTATTCACTTACTCGCGAAGTTACATCTCGTGCTGTAAACCTTATCAGTGCAACATTTTGTTTTATTTAATTAGCTTATTTCTTGTTTTGATTAAAAAGTTGCTTTCAAGAGAATATATAGGGGCCTGCCTGCCAGGGATGGGGGGTGTATAGACAGCCCCTCCCCCTCCCTGGAGCAGTCACACTATTTTAGTTCATACAACACATTCAGGTTGATAATATGAAATAATTACTTATGTTAGAAATTATTATAATTTTACAAGTCCTATTTGCATATATTCAAAACTGGGATGATCGCCAAAAGTTTTCAAAGTTTCAAAAGTTTGGTTGTGACTTCTGAAAGGGGCCTTTACATAAGACAGAATGTAGCTACCTATAGGATACATCTTCATACAGTAACAGTCTACTTAGGGCTGGATACATTTCTATCTCTTGCCTATGTTTGCCCTTGCCTTGCGTTACACTATCTCCTATCACCATGTAGTCTTGCTGTTGACCAGCACAGGGTTCTCCGATCACTCATACATAGCCGCAGCCTATTAAACATGCCGGGACATTTGCAGTATTTTGTTTCCAGGTGGAACCAGTTTAACAAGATCCATGGGATGGGTATTCCGGAGTCAGACCTCCGTTGTCTTGAGCTTGTATCCCACATACAATTGTCCTAAATTCCCTGAACTAGAAGTCTCTTATTGCATATGTTGAATGGACACTTATCTCTGTCTCCGTGACCGGACTGAGATCTGTCATTTAGACTATAGTAAGACGGACGTTCAGGATTAACTCGATGCAGTAATGACGGTCTATAGCATTTATGGCAGGGGCCAACTTGGGGTTTGGCGATAGCTCACAGCAAAGGTATCCGGAGGTAGTAGAGACATTTCGGCTATCAGTTTTATTTTTTTTTGGAGGAAGGATTAGGTTTTTTTTTAAAATTTTTTTTAATACAGATTTCTTTTAATGCTGTGGAATAGTAGTTGAATCAGAGCAATCCCATGGACATTCACTAGGTTGCTGCTTAGGTAGACTATTCCTAAAATATACAATCTCTAGTAATACAATGATTTTTAGCTGATGGGTTAGAGGGATATTCTGGTGTCTACAAGCAATTTCATTGTTTTCTTTTTATTTAGTTTATACTGGGCCTCATGACTCCTGCATATCCAATATAAGGCCTCTTACACGTGAACGTGTAACGCTTGGGTAAGCATACAGCCGCACACTGGAGAGAAGAGCAGTGCTCACCCCTCCCCTCTCCATAGGGAGCAGTGCTCACCCCTCCCCTCTCCATAGGGAGCAACAATGCTCACCCTCCCCTCTCCATAGGAAACCCTGCAGACCGGGCATACATATTGGAACAGATAGATCTTGCTCTATCTTTATCCCCTTGAAGTTACGTAATGGTGACACTCGTGTGTGCTCAATGTACCATGTCCGTGAGCCAAAGGCGTCTATATCGTCAATATCTGGTCGAAAATTCTGCACACATACATTCGTTCGAAAAGGGTCTAAGGAAGGTGTGAGTACACAGTATGATGTATATGATTACATTGGTTTCCATATGATGTAATTGCATTGATTGTATCATACATCTCCATAAGAAATCACAAATTATCACAATTACTGCAGATGATTAGAGCGGCTCCTGCCACACAGAGTGGATTCACATTGGCGCGTATGTTACGCGCCTGTTGTGCGTTGTGTCTCTGTTTTGCTTCCAATTTGTATCTGCATCCGAAAAAAATGAAGGTTCAACATTGCTTAAAAAACACACCACCTATTTCCCAGTGTCCTCAGTTAAAAAAAAAAAACGGACTTGTCACCAGTTTTTTTTGCAGACCTTTAGACTTACATTCGTAGTCTTCATCCTAGAAAAAAAAATAGGGCAGGCTTAAAAAATTTTTTTTCCATGGACATCGGGTTATAAAAAAAAAAAAAAAGCCAATGTAAAAACACCCATAGAAAATAATGGCTCAGTAAGGCATCCGTGAAAAGCATGTTAAAGGATCCGTGAAAAACATGGATGTGAAAAACAACGCCAGTGTGAGGCCTTATCATGCAGAAGAGGACACCTCAGCTTCCACAAACTAGATATTTTAAGGGAAATGTAGAAAAGGATAACCATGATGTCACTCCAGTGGTCAGAGATGGGCTAGTCTGTAGCTGCCCATGTGATGCTGTGCTGAGGCATCATGGGATAGATAACAGTTTGCACTAACAGTGGTGTCAGAGCAGAGGGAAGGCTACACTGCAGGAAAATGAGGATCTCTCTTAGAAGCTGCAGGGAAATGAGGGTCTTTTACGCTCCGTCCTTCTATTGTGTATAGTATAACGAGTTTGGAGGAGCAGGGATGAAATTTTTTTTTTTCTGTATTAATTCTTTTAATACATTATCTTGGTTTAATAAAGTAATTAGCTTCTTAGTGTTTGTGACCTGTGACAGGTCAGACTAAACAGCCAGCGCTACATTATGTCATCCGGTGTAGAACTCATATACAGGTACTTGTGAAATTTGGAGATTAGAAAACACCAGAGTTTTTCCCAAAGTCTAAGAAAGACGTCGTAAGTTGGAGACCTGTAGTTTAGAGTAAAAAAGCCTCAGTTTCACTAATTGCCGGTCTCCTAATTAATCATAGTACAATTATATTGTCCGGCATTCCGTTACTTTCACGGCACTTGGAGGATTTACAAAGGAATAAAGAACATAGTTCCCCTAATTGTCCTCTGTAATTGTGACAAATTAGTGGGTTGTTTTAATTGGAGCGCGATCTAGAGGTTTTTGTAGGCTCTAACTCCGCAGAGAGAGACAAATACATCCCTGTCTGAAGTTTATCTACTGAGAGACTATCGCCATAGTGCACAGTCATTTAACAAATGACCTTCGTCCCAATAATTGTAGCATGACATGTCTGTCCTATCATTAATCCCCCAACGACACTGCAGATCCTGGATTCTCTGAGCTACATGCTTACATCTATAGACTAGCACTGCTGGCAGTCCTTAAAGGGTCTATCCATAATCATCCACAAGGCAAATTTGCATTACATAAGCTTTACAGGCATACCATGCCCGATCACTACCCATCCATCAATTTAGAGAAAATAGTGTTCATACATTTATGCTAATGAGCTTCCTGGTGCATAAGGGGTGGGGCCATAATTGCCGGTGCACCGGCTTACTTTTTTTTTTCTCACTACACAGCACTGACACTTTACATAATACGTTTGTAGAAATAAGGGCCGCCTTTATCAGGGCTTGTGCACCAGTTTTCTGGCTTAAAAGCCATGAAATTAGTGAAAATTATGCCATACAGCTAGAAATTGTACCAATTTTCCCCCTTACGCCAACCCCACATGAAGGGGGTGCGGCCGGTGGCCTGCTCATGCCCTGCTCCTGCACACTTTCTATAGGGTGCAATTGTACGCCAGGCTGGCCCTAGCATTGTGCCCCTCCGGCACAGTGATGGAGCCTCCTGATAAATCCATCCGGTGCCAGTGGGCAAAATCATGCCCCAAGGTGTAGAAAGAAGTAAACAGGTGCATAGACAAGAGCCATTATGGACCACACTTGTCCATGTGGATATTGCTGTGCGGCTACCGGTAGTAGAGGCCATAGGTTTATTTTTTTTCCTACATACGTTTTTTTTAACATTAAATACAGCAACGTTCATCAAAAATATATAATATTCTTATCATTACACATGTGATATGTCTGGTATGTACGCATTTTACTTTTTAATCCGAGCTCTACTTAGTCATATCTTTATATGTGCGCTGTTTCCTTTATATAGTTCATGCACATCGCAGTTGCCCCAAACCCCATAAAACATACCTAATCTGCTGCAGAACCACATAATACACACATTAACTGCAGGAAAGCCTCATAATACACACCTCAACTGCTCCAGTACCGCATTATACAAACCTCAGCTGCTGCAGAACCCCATAATACACACCTCAACTGCTGCAGAACCCCATAATACACACCTCAACTGTTCTAGTACTGCATTATGACAGGTCAAAAAAGGGTAAAAAAAAATAGTCTAAAAGTCTTCATAAACGTGTCGTAACACGGTTTTTGGTGTAAATGACACTAGAAGTCCAGCCAAAGGGGCTTCATGAATTTCCTCCACTGTATCTTGTAGCAGCATACAAAGTTAGATTAAAACAGAAGAGAGAGGCGATGTGGGCGCCACATGTGTGAAAAACGTTTACAGAAGGGATTTGGTGATAGTCTGAGAATAATGCTCACCTATCCTGGTTGTACAGTCGGTACAACACGTGAAACCGCTTTTGATGTCGAGTCTTTTAGGCAGCCGTCCTGGATTTAGTGGCATAAGCTTTATGTAAATGAGGAAGAGCCTTGTTCAGGCTCGAAACGCGTATTGCACAGCTTATTAATAAAAGAATTGAACGGTAAACATCTGGAATTAGAGTGATTGGCGCCGACCACAATCCTGGGAATTACCACTACCAAGAGCATACAATGTTGCAAGTTCTTAGAACTGTTGCTATCAGTTAGTTACATAGCTATATCTTCTTACAGTCTACAAAAGTCCCTGAAACCATACAAAAAATAGATGTTTATCAGGGGTGAATTTCTGAAAAAGTCACAGAAACCATACAAAAAAAATAAAAAAAAATATGGCTGTTTATCAGGGGTGTATTAAGACTGCCACAGGTCCTGGGCTGTATGAATATTACAATTCTAGGAGTCACTTCCTACATCTGGTACTAGGATCAGCTTCTTGGGGGATATGTCCCTTCTGCTACTTTCAGTCTGCGGTTTAAGGACCTTTGGAGGAACTTCAAAGGTCCTAAAATGGGTCTTGTGTACACATGTATTCAGAATAAGAACAGAAGTACAAGGATTTCATGGGTGAAGGTCCTTCTCAGTATAACATTTGCCTATATTATAATCCACCACAGCTTTTTATAGGTTTCTCTTCCTGTACGGTGGACCTTTGGGCAAGCGACTTTGACTACTCGCTCTGCCTGACCCCTTGGTACCACGTTCTGGTGTCACTGTTACCGCTGGGACAGCTGCTATCTATACTGGGGCCATCACAAGAGGTAGTGGCCTTGCCATCTCTCTGCTGATCCCTGTATAGGGGTAAAAAGAGTGAATACCGGAGCAGTCCAGGGATAACGCCCATAGTGTGTGACCCAAACCCATTGCCCGATCTGTTCACAACCTGCTGCTCAATACAATATGTCACAGAGACGCTGGAAAGATTCAGTGATGACTCACTAATGATATCCCTAAAGTCTTGCAGAATTACTGAACCATATTCAGTAAAAGTGCCACCAGCGCAGACTAAGGAGATCAGATCTACAGCCGATTTTAAGAAAATAGAACAAAAACTTGAAAGATGCATTTATATGACCAAAAAAGTCACACAGTAGCAATATGGACAGTAGTGAAGTCCTGTTTTTAATTTAATAATATATTGTAAAAGAGGAAGGACCTTGAAGATGACAAAACACTGCAGAAAATGACAGTGTTACAAAGCAGACCACAACGAAAATACAGTCTAATCCAGCCAGAGCTCTCCAAACACTGCCAAAGCTGCATCCACACCTAACTACTGAGGGAACAGAGGCTCGAGCACACCGGTAATAAACAGGGGCTCATTTAATAGTTCTCCCATTTGGCTCTTTTTTTCACTGTGGAGTATCCCTTTTTTTTTTTGCGCCTCATTTGTCTTTGTAGTGTCAATTCGTTGCCAAATGCAGTTTTTGTAAAGCACTTTTTAGGCGCACATTTAAAAAAAAGACGTATATTTTTGCACAACGCATAACATTGTCTTTCCTACACGTGATCAGGACTGAAGTGTTTTTGCTCAATTATGTGCCCCTTTTTTAAGCACAAACAATGTAAAATCGGGCGCAAACATCTGGAAGCAGGAGAAATAAAAAGACAAATTAGGCACAAACCAGGAAACTGCTACACGGCGAACTACTTTAAAGGGCACCTACCACCACGATTCTACCTATAAAGGTAGAACGGGTGGTAGGTGGATGAATGGGACGTAAGGATAGCCCTTTTTGGGCTAATCCTTACGTCCCGGCTATCCTTTTGTAAACTTTAATGAGTTTATATGCTAATTTATTTAAGCGGCTACTGGGGCGTGGAGTAGCCGGACATGAGGCTACTAGTCGCGGCTACTCCACGCCCCAGTAGCCTCGTTCCTCCGCCTACCAGGTAATCTTAGGCGCACAGCTCCTCATAGCTGCGCGCCCTCGTCCGAGTACCCGGCGTTCTGCGCATGGGCAGTAGCGCCAGCCTCGGAGCTACGGCCGCGCACCCATAGGCCTGCGTTCTGCGCATGCGCAGAACGCAGGATATTCGCACGAGCTGCGCGCCAAAGATTACCTAATGTATTACTATAATCATATAAATACACAGGATAGTTGAGATGCTCTATGATAAATATATGTATAAATTACAGAGAGGATACCTTGTCCAGCACTACTTATGCAGGGTCTGGGGGCCCACTGGTGGATCCACCTGTTCACCTGTGGAACATTCCGAGCCTGCCACCAATGCACCCAAAATATCACTAAAAACCAACCAAAAGGCCAGCATCGTACTAAGATAAATCTGTTCCTTCCTTTTACTTGCTGTTACAGATTTTTTCTTGAATGGAGTGGATAGATAGAAGGAAAGACTGAACGAGAGATATGAAATAGATACATTTTATAGACAGATAGATTGACAGATATGATTGTTAGAATTACAGGCAGTCCCCGGGTTACATACAAGATAGGGTCTGGAGGTTTGTTCTTAAGTTGAATTTGTATGTAAGTCGAAACTGTATATTTTATAATGGAAGTTCTAGACAATTTTTTTTCTTTTGCCCAAGTGACAATTGGAGTTTCAAAATTTTTGGTGTAATTGGACCAAGAATTATCAATAAAGCTTCATTACAGACATCTTACAGCTGATCATTGCAGTCTGGGACTATAGTAAAGCATCCAGAGAGCTTCACCAGAGGTCACAGTGGGCAGAGGGGTCCGTCTGTAACTATGGGTTGTCTGTAAGTCGGGTGTCCTTAAGTAGGGGACCGCCTGTATAGAGAGATATGAAATAGATATATAACAGATAGATAGAGATATAGGAGATATATATATCTCTCTCTCTATATATATATATTATATATATATGAGATAGATAGATATGAAATAGATAGATAGGAGATAGAAAACAGAAACTGGCAGCACTCCGTTAGTGTGAAAAAAAGGGTGTTTATTCCATCCTATGCAACGTTTCAGCTGTATCCCAGCCTTTCTCAAGCATCATGTGCAGTGTTACAACCAAACATATAAAGGCACAATGTAGTGACATCATCAGTGAGTCATTAGCATATTAGTGCAACAATGTAGAGAAACAATCAAAGAAGTGTATATATACAAATATACAAGAGCATAAAAATCACGTCATCATAGTTGTATGTACCGCAAATCACATAAACAGTGGCAGAACAGTGCATAACCATGTATACATAAAAACTAATGTATGCAATCACCTGTGTGGTGAGAAGTGACGAGGACCCTCCTGACCAATTCGGAGCTAGAATAGCATATCGCGTCAGAAAGGCGTGACTAAGCATGTCTATGTTATCGTAAATAGCACAAACGTAAACAAACGGGCGCGTGCGCCAAATAATGAAGGGTGCGCCATATTGTGTCCAAGCTTTTTTTTAGATAGGAGATAGATAGATAGATATAGATAGACAAATATGATATAGATATGAGATAGATAAATATGAGATAGATAATACGTCGATTATTTTCTAAAAACAGAAGAGGCAGAACAACAAATGGAAAGTGAAAAAGTTGTGGTTCCTAAAAATGATGTTTTAATCTCTATACAGGATCTTTCTAAATACTTTTGAGATAAACAGAAAGATAGATAGATCTGAGATAGATACATAGGAGATAGATAGATAGATAGATAGATAGATATGAGATAGATAGGTATAGCTATCTTCTACCTGCGATCTATCTATCTATCTATCCTCACTCTATCTATCTATCTATCTATCTATCTATATCTCTATCGATCTATATTATCTATCTCTATCTATCTATCTATCTAGCTAGCTATCTATCTTATCTATCTATCTATCTATCTGTCGTCTAACATATCTATCCTAGCATCTACTCTCCTTCTCTATTCGATCTATCTATCTATCTCTCCTCCTATCTATCTATCTATACTTCTATATCTATCTATTCTATCTTCTATCTCGCCGTTACTACTCTAGATCTCTATCTTTTCTGTTATCAACTCAAGTATTTAGAAGATCCTGTATAGAGATTAAAACATCATTTTTAGGAACCAAACTTTTTCACTTGCCATTGGTTGTTCTGCCTCTTCTGTTTTAGAAATAAATCGACGTATTATCTATCTCTATATTTATCTATCTCATATCTATATCATATATTTCTATCATATCTATCTATCCTATTCTATCTAAAAGCTTGGACACAATTGGCGCACCTCATTATTTGGCGCGCGCCGCGCGTTGTTTACGTTTGTGTATTTACGATCCATAGACATGCGTTCACCGCCTTTCTGACGCGATTGCTATTCTAGTCGCCGGAATTGGTCGGAGGGTCCTCGTCACTTTCCACCACACAGGTGATTGCATAATTAGTTTTTATGTATCATGGTTATGCACTGTTCTGCCACTGTTTTATGTGATTTGCGGTACATACAACTATGAGACGTGATTTTTGCCTTGTATATTTGTATATATACACTTCTTTGATTGTTTCTTCTCACATTGTTGCACTAATATCTAAGACTCACTGATGATGTCACACATTGTGCCTTTATATGTTTGGTTTGTAACACTGCCATGATGCTTGAGAAAGGCTGGGATACAGCTGAAAACGTTGCAATAGGATGATATAACACCCTTTTTTCACACTACGACGAGTGCTGCCAGTTTCTTTTTTCTATCCCTACTATCTATTTCATATCTATTATCTATCATATTTATATATATATATAGAGAGAGAGTATATATATCTCCTCTCTCTCTACTATCTGTTATATATCTATTCATATCTCTCTTACAGGCGGTCCCCTACTAAGGACACCCGACTTACAAGACAACCCATAGTTACAGAGACGCCCTCTGCCCACTGTGACCTCTGGTGACGCTCTCTGGATGCTTTACTATAGTCCCAGACTGCAATGATCAGCTTAAGATGTCTGTAATGAAGCTTTATGATAATTCTTGGTCCAATACACCAACAAAATTTGAAACCAATGTCACTTGGGCAAAGAAAAAAAATTGTCTAGAACTTCCATTAATATACAGTTTCGACTTACCTACAAATTCACCTAAGAACAAACCTCCAGACCCTATCTTGTTATGTAACCCGGGGCTGCCTGTATTCTAACAATGCATATCTGTCAATCTATCTGTCTATACAATGTATCTATTTCATATCTCCTCGTTCAGTCTCTTCCTTCATCTACCACTCCATCAAGAAAAAATCTGTACACGCGTAAAGAAGAACAGATTTTCTTAGTACGATGCTGGCCTTTTGGTTGGTTTTTAGTGATATTTTGGTGCATTGGGTGGCAGGCTCGGAATGTTCCACAGGTGAACAGTTGGATCCACCAGTGGGCCCCCAGACCCTGCATAAGTAGTGCTGGACAAGGTATCCTCCTGTAATTTATACATATATTATCATAGAGCATCTCAACTACCCTGTGTATATTATAGATTATAGAATACATTAGGTATCTTGTGCGCTCAGCTCCGTGCGATATCCTGCGTTCTGCGCATAGCGGGCAGAACGGCCAGGCTATGGGCTGGCGCGGCCGTAGCTGCCGAGGCGGCGCTACTGCCATGCGCAGGAACCCGGTACTCGGACTGTAGGGCGCTCAGCTTGAGGAGCTGGGCCAAGATTACCTGGTAGGCGGAGAGGGGAAGTAGGCTACTGGGCACAGGCGTGGAGTAGCCGCCCGACTAGTAGCTCATGTCCCTACGTCCACGCCCCAGTTAGTCCGCTTAAATAATTAGCCATATAACTCATTAAAGTTATACAAAAGGATGCCGGGACGTAAAGGATTAGCACAAAAGGGCTACACTACGTCCATTCATACACCTCCACCTTCTACCTTTATGGTCGAATCGTGGTGGTAGGTGCCCTTTAAAGTAGTTACGCCGTGTAGCCGTTTTCCTGGTGTTTTTGCCTAATTTGTCTTTTTGCTATTTACTCCCTGCTTCAGATGTTGCGGCCCGTTTACATGTGTTTGTGCGTAAAAGAAGGGGGCACTAATTGAGCAAGAAACCTTCAGTCCTGATCACTGTAGGAAAGACAGTGTTTATGTCGTTGTGCAAAAATTGCGCATCTTTTTTAAACGTGTATTTGTCCTAAAAAGCGTTTTTAACAAAACTGACATTTGAAACGAATTGACACCTACAAAGCAAAGTGAGGCGCCAAAAAAAAAAAAGGGATATCCACAGCGTGAAAAAAAGATCCAAATAGCTGAGAACGTAGATAAATTGAGCCCTGTTATTACCGGGGTGTGAGCAGTGCGTGTATGTTACTCTTGCCGATGATTCCCTCATGGTAGTTGGGTCTGTGGGATTGCAGCTTTTGGCAGGTGTTTGGCAGGCTCTCTGCTGGATCTAGACTGTACTTTTCGTTGTGGCTCTGCTTTGTAGCACTTGTCATTTTCTCGCAGTTTTTGTCATCTTAAGGTCCTTCGCTTTGTACAAGTATATTTATCTAAACTTAAAAAATCAGGACTTCACTACTGTTCCAATTGTATGTGTGATTTTTGTGGTCATATAATGCATCTTTGCAAGTTTTGTCTTCTATTTTCCTGTAACACAGGCTGTAGATCTTATCCCCTATGTCTGCGCGGGTGGCAATTTTATTACTGATATGGTTCATAATTCTGCAAGACTTTAGGATATCATTACTGACGTCATCACTGAAGCTTACCCACTCGTCTCTGTGACATATTGTATTGAGCAGCAGTTTTGAACAGATCGGGCAATGGGGTTTGGGTCACACACTCTATGGTCGTATATCCTGGACTGCTCCGGTTTCCTCTTTCTACCCCTTACAGGGATCCAGCAGAGAGAGTCAAGGCCACTACCTCTTGTGATTGGCCCCGGTATAATAGCAGGCTGTCCCAGCGGTAACAGTGACCACCAGAACGTGGTACCAAGGGTGTCAGGCAACAGCGAGTAGTCAAGTAGCTTGCCCAAGGTCCACCGTACAGGAAGAGAAACCTATACAAACTGTGTGGGATTATATATAGGCGCATTTATAATGAGAAGGAACCTTCACCCATGAAATCCTATGTACTTCTTTTCTTATTCTGATACATAGTGTACACAGACCCACTGTTTAGGACCTTTGAAGTGTTCCTCCAATGTCCTTAACCGCAGACGAAGTAGCAACGGGACTATCCCCAAGAAGCTGTCCTAGTACCCAGATGTAGGAAGTGTACTCTGAATTTGTACATATTCTACACTCCGACCTATGGCAGTCTTAATACACCCCTGAATACACAGCCTATTTTTTATTTTATTTTTTTGTATGGTTTTCTTTGACTCTTTTCAGAAATTCAACCCCCTGATAAACCATCTATTTCATTTTGCCATGGATTTCAGGACTTTGTAGACGTAAGAGATATCGCTATGACTAACTGATAGCACACGTTCTAAGACTTGCACATTTATGCTCTTTGTAGTGGTAATATCCCGGATTGTGTGGTCAGGCGCCCATTCACTCATAATTCCGATGTTTACACCGTTCATATTCTTTATTAACTAGCTGTGCAATCGCGTTTTCGAGCCTGGAACAAGGCTCTTCCTCATTTACATAAGCTTATGCCACTAAATCCAGGACGCTGCCTAAAGACATCAAATAAGAAAGCGGTTTCACGTTTGTAACCGACTGTACAACCATGATATGTGAGCAATTTTCTCACGACTATCACCAATCCTCGTCTGTAAACGTTTGTCACCTGTGGCGCCCCACAGTCGCCTCTCTCTTCTGTTTTAATCTAACTTTGTATGCGCTACAAGATACAGTGGAGGAAATTCATGAAGCCCCTTGGCTGGACTTCTAGTGTCATTTACAACCAAAACCGTGTTACGGCACGTTATGAAGCACTTTTAGACTATTTTTTTTAACCACCCTTTTTTGACCTGTCTGCAATGGGGCGTGGCCTAGAAAAAGGGGAGGGGCCGGGTGGAAATAGTTGGGATGTGTGCCGAATTGTTTCTCACTTAGACCCGGTAAAAGTACAATTCCACAGCTACAGGCAACAATTCCATCCACCGTAGATAGATGGATAGATAGATAGATAGATAGATAGATAGATATGAGATAGATATGAGATAGATAGATATGATAGATAGATAGATAGATAGATAGATAGATAGGAGATAGATAGATAGATAGATAGATAGATAGATAGATAAATAGATAGATAGATAGATATGAGATAGATAGATGGATAGATAGATAGATAGATAGATATGAGATAGATAGATGGATAGATAGATAGATATGAGATAGAGAGATAGATATGAGATAGATAGATATGAGATAGATAGATAGATGGATAGATAGATAGATAGATAGGAGATAGATAGATAGATAGATAGATAGATAGATAGATAGATGTGTAAGTGTAAGATAAGGCAAAGGCTATTGGTGCTTAGTGCGTGTTACATGGGTGATTGCATCCAGTGTCACCCAGCCTCTCGGCGCTCTACCTTCATCAGCCTTGTGGTTGACGCGGGCATCTTGCCCAGAACTGAACAGAATAATTAGGCTAAGAAGAGACAAATTTATCTCTCTTCCTAAGCTCTTTAAAGCAGAACAAGCCGGCTCTTTTCTCTTCGCCGTACAAGCAGCTCCAGTGAGTAATAATGTGGTAGAAAAAGAGAAAGTGGAAAAAAACCCCCCTGCGATGCAAATGAGAGGCTCAGGGTGAAACGCTGCCCTGTTATTGTGGATCAGTCTTACATACTAGAAGAGCATGTTCCTTTCACACTGCTGTAATCCTAGAAGTTCACTGGCCTAAAACCCTAACAAGGAGAAGTCTTGTTAGGAGAAATTAAGTGAGTGCTCCGACTGCCAAGCTGTACGGTGCGCTCACCTGCAACTCACCTGTGATGGGGCTTTTAGCATCTGTTATCAAAATAATAGGCACAAAAGAAAGGCTTTACTTATGTGCATCTCCACCCAGCAAATTATTCCCGGTACCTGCAGGCCTGGCACCGGGGCCTTGTTGGCCTCAACTTTTGTATCTTGTGAATAGAGTTTGGCATGGAGACGTGTGAGAGATTTCCTGAGCATCACACACAGTATCAGTGTAGTTCCCAATAGTCACTGCTATGTATAGGAAAGTGGCAACATAGTTACATCTCTGTACTTATTGTCATATTACGCAGATTACTTTTTATTTAGTAATTTTAAGTAATATTTGGCAATTTATTTTACAATATTCCTTTACAATGGAAGTGGCCATTTATAACTCAAACCCAATAACATGATGCACTTTGATATCACATGACAAAAGGCACTGAAATCAACGGGAAACATCAAGTCCAGATTGTAACTGTAACTGTTTACTTAAAGTAAACCTGGCATCAAAATCCATTATGATAAACCAGGGACATCACTCATAGATTCAACTACCGTGACTGTGGAATCTTCTTTTATTTGTTATCCATGGCCTCCTTCCTTCTATAATCAACTTTTAGAATTATGCTAATGCGCCTGAAGGGCTCTGGGGGCATTACTAGACCCCCTCGGTGGCCTCCTTCCTTTTAAAAATCAACTGTTATAATTATGCTGATGAGCCTAAAGGGCTCTGGGGGCATTACCAGAGCCCCTCATTGTTGCAGATTCACAGGTTGTTACCATGATCAGAACAGAGGCACCCAAGTCTTTTTATATAATGAAACTAAATGTATACTGGTTCCTTGGCTCCTGCCACACCCTTCCAGAGTCCCGAATTGCGTCACATCAATCAAATGTGGAAGATCTGAGAAAGGTGGGTTCTCAGATTGGAGCATATAACCTTTTGGTGACGTGACAGAGTGAATAGTGTGTAATAATGTGTGTAATGGAGCGAATAGTTCTTCTTTATTATATCTTAGGGAACTATGACAACTGCATGTGGCCAAAGCCATGACAACCCCAGGTGATCAATGCATGATTTTCCAGGTAGCACTAAAGAATTTCTGCAAAACTACTCACCCACTGGGTGCCATAGATTAGTAGGAATTTTGGTGTGCGGTTGCACAGAACTTCTAGGCACAAAAGTAACTTGAAGCTGCTGTGTTGCAATGCAAAATCTGTACCAGGTCCCCATCTTTAATATATTTTTATGGCCGTGATCTTTTCAGGTTGAGAAGAGACATTATATAAGTAATTGTACCCCCACCGCTTTCAGGTAATTCAATTATTTAGCTTAACCTAAATTGAAATTTAGTTTTGTTATAGTCATTGATTCAGAGGTAAATTCTTTATGTCTTGTTTTTATGTTTAGGCCTTTTGGATGCATCTAAAAATAAGTCTCCTAATCCAAGTTAAAAAGAAAAGTTTGCCACACATGCTCAATACTCGTCCTGTTTTATGAGGAAAGCTTCATTTGTTTTGTAACCAAAATCTATGTCCTGTACATTAAAATGATGGCGGCGACTGATAAATCTGCAGACACCAGTTAATAATTAGACTGAACAATGACTCGCAGCATGAAAAGGAAACAGAATTTACATATTAAACAAAGTGTCAATTGTACTGAGATCCAGCACAACAAAAAATAACAATATTTTAATATTTTTCATTTCACATTTTTCACTTTATATTTGTTATCCATGGCCTCCTTCCATGTAAAATGCACTTTTATAATGATGCTCATTTGCCTGAAGGGCTCTGGGGCATTAGCAGACCCCCTCAGTGGCCTCTTTCCTTCTAAAATCATCTGTTATAATTATGCTAATGAGTCTAAAGGGCTCTGGGGGCATTACCAGAGCCCCTCAGTGCTGCAGATTCACAGGTTGTTAACATAATCAGAACAGAGGCACCCAAGTCTTTTTATATAATGAAACTAAATGTATACTGGTCCCTTGGCTCCTGCCGCACCCTCCCAGAGTCCCAAATTGCGTCACAACAATCAAATGTGGAAGATCTGGGATCTCTTTATATGTAAAACAACAGTGAAAAGGTACAACATATAATAACAGAACAAGTCTTCTATAACAGAATGGCCTGACATTCCTAATATCCTGACAAAAACTGGGAAATTATTGGCAAACTGTAACACATCACATGTCTTTAGACGGATAGAAGGAAAAGATAGGAGAGATCATGGATGCATCAGGGAGATAAGATCGATAGATAGTAGTAAATAATGGATTGATGGATAATACATGATAAATACAATGTTGATATATTTGTACAGATCCATCTTTTCTATAACTTTCCTTTGCAGTAAATTGTGGATGAAGAATTAACGTATTTGTATTAAGTAAATTCTGGCTGAAAAATATATTTTCTGCAAAGATGACATCATGGTAAAGTACTCCAGTGTCTGCGTGTTAAAGGGGATTTCCAGTCTCACACAAATCTACAAGAACAATAGGGAGTGATGGTGCCTTGGTGTATAGGGAGTGATGGTGTCTTGTGTATAGGGAGTGATGGTGTCTCGGTGTATGGGGAGTGATGGTGTCTCGGTGTATGGGGAGTGATGGTGTCTCGGTGTATGGGGAGTGATGGTGTCTCGGTGTATGGGGGGTGATGGTGTCTTGGTGTATAGGGAGTGATGGTGTCTTGGTGTATAGGGAGTGATGGTGTCTTGGTGTATAGGGAGTGATGGTGTCTTGGTGTATAGGGAGTGATGGTGTCTTGGTGTATAGGGAGTGATGGTGTCGTGGTGTATGGGGAGTGATGGTGTCTTGGTGTATGGGGAGTGATGGTGTCTTGGTGTATAGGGAGTGATGGTGTCTTGGTGTATAGGGAGTGATGGTGTCTTGGTGTATAGGGAGTGATGGTGTCGGTGTATAGGGAGTGATGGTGTCTCGGTGTATAGGAGAAGTGATGACTGTAGAGGTGCGATCTTTTTGTGTGATATGGGGAGTGATGGGTGTCTCGGTGTTATGGGGAGAGTGATGTGTCTGGTGTGTATAGGGAGTGATGGTGTTTGGTGAGATATGGGGGTGATGGTTGTTGTCTTGTTCTAGGTTGTGTATGGGGAGTGATGTGTCTTGGTTGTAAGGGAGCTGTATGGTGTTGTCCTGGTGATAGGGAGTGATGGTGTCGTGGGGTGTATGGGAGTGGATGGTGTCTTGGGTATAGGAGTGATGGTGTCTGGTTGTAATAGGGAGTGATGGTGTCTTGGTGTATAGGGAGTGATGGTGTCTCGGTGTATGGGGAGTGATGGTGTCTTGGTGTATGGGGAGTGATGGTGTCTTGGTGTATAGGGAGTGACGGTGTCTTGATGTTACTGTTGATACTGTAGCAATGCCATGATAGTCAGCTGTTAGGAGGTTAGAGCCAAGGACGGGGCATATCTAGTCTATAAGTTATTCCAAACTATCCAAAATTTTTCAATGAATATATTGATGAAGCTATTACACGTCCAAATCCGTTTCCCCTGGAGCACAGAGACACATTGGTTTGGACAGTGCGGTTTGGTCAGGCTGGGCGAGTCTCTTTTGAAGTCTTACAATTACTGTCCATAGCTGGGGTGTGGTGGGTGAGGCTGTATTATCAGGGCTGCAGTGTCTGGCTCTCGCAGACCGTCTACCTCTGCCCGGTGTTGGGAAGGTCCTAGGGTCAGAGGCTGATTTGGAAATCCCTCTGTTATTGAGGCCATGTCTTCCAGCACCACCCTGATACTTGCTGCACTTGCATCTTTGTAGCCAAGTCTTGTATTGCAGGTCTGATTTGTTTGCCCCATAGACATGGGGGTGCAAAATGAAAGGCACATTTCATGCCCTATACAAGGATATCATAGCAGGCTACAAGAGCCAAAACACATGCAAATTGACTCAATGCAGGGGAATAATTCTAAAGGGTGGAGATGTTGCCTTAGGGAGACCTTAAAGGGATAGTCCCATTTCAGCAAATGAGTGTCATTGTTTGACTAATGGAAAGTTATACAGTTTTCCAATATACTTTCTGTATCAATTCCTTATGATTTTCTAGATCTCTGCTTGCTGTCATTCTGTATGAAGCTTCATTGTTTACTTCCAGTGGACAGAAATCTGACCATGGTCACAAAGGTGCACGGCTCGTTATATCACACAGGTGCACGGCTCGTTAGTATCATAGAGAGTAATCAGAGCTGTCTGTTACAACGAGCCGTGCACCTGTGTGACCATGGTCAGATTTCTGTCCCCTGGAAGTAAACATAAAAGCTTCCTATAGAAGGAAATCAGGCAGAGATCTCGAAAACTGTGAGGTATTGATACAGAAAGTACATTGGATAAAGTTATAATTTTTCATCAGAAAAACAATAATATTAATTTGCCGAAATGAGAACACCCCTTTAAGGTGTCTCTTTACAATAGCTGTACTATACATCATACATTATAGTTTGATTTTGCATTAAGCTACTTCAGGTTTAGGTTACATGTCTTGTCCCCTTCTGGAAGCTCATCAGAAATGGGCTCTGTTCACACTAGAATCATGGATATAGTTAGATGTAATAGAATATCTCAGTAACTCCTCATCTATTGGGGCTCGGCTTGACTTTTTCCTCTTGGATCCCATATGCCTTTATGAAATCATACGTATGCAGAAGATGATAACTTAGTGGTGCCCAACACTGGTCAATCACTATTTCACATAATATGCCTCTTCTGTGCCTCTTCTAGGTTCAGCCGAGCATGTATGTGCTCTCATGTCTGCTGAAATATAGCATTCCCAATCCAACAGGTCAATAATAATAATTCTTTATTTATATAGCGCACACATATTCCACAGCACTACATAGAGCTTGCCAAATCGGTCCCTGTCCCCAATGGGGCTCACAATCTAATCAACCTACCAGTATGTTTCTGGAGTGTGGGAGGAAACCGGGGGACCCGGAGGAAACCCATGTAAACACGGAGACAACATACAAACTCTTTGCAGATGTTGACCTGGATGGTACTTGAACCCAGGACCCCAGCGCAGTAAGGCTGTAATGCTAACCACTGAGCCACCGTCCATTCAGTGCTAATTGTCTGACTATAACTTTTTCATATCCATAGTAAAGGATTGTCTTCTTCAGGGTAAGGGGAGGGGTGACAGTACTAGCCCACAACCCCCCCCTACATCATCTCCACCATCCGCCTCCATACTGTATCAGTGACTCAACACAAACAGGGACAGATCATCATTTGCTGATGGCGTTTCTTCAGAAAGCAAATCATCTGGATAAATATAGGTTTGCGGACTTCATGCAGCTATAAATCTGGCAGCAGAATGTCTGACGTCTCTTCTCCGAGGGAAGACGCCGCGATGACCACCCAGGCTCCACTAATGAGACATCAATCATATCAATAACTCATAGAAGGAATGTCAGGCCGTACAGTGTTTCCCCAGGTGCTCTGCACACACCGCCTTGTATCCTTCTCTTAATACATTGTATCATTATTGTCGCACGTTACAATGTTTTACCCCATAAAGTTGACACATATGAATTAAATTGTTAATGGGTTAGATGTGCGCCGGTGATTTGTCTCGGTTAAACTTGAGCTTTTACGTTTGAACTACCTTTACAAATTCTGACTACAGCCAGTGCCTCCATCCACACCATACCCATTCTATAGCTTCACAGGCTGTTACACTGTCTCCCCTCCCCCTGCTCTCCCAGCACTGCCCCTCCTTCTGCCTGCTGTAATCTCACACAGTGAGACAAACTGTAAAGTGTAACAGCCTGTGAAGCAGTAGCACACAGAGATTTTCTAACTCATTAGCATAATCAAAGTCATTTTTAAAAGGAAGGAGGCCATAAATAACAAATATAAGAAGATTACAACAGTCACGGTGCCTTCACTGGTCCCCCTTCCCTCTCAAAAGACTTCTATGCAATCTTCATTACTCCCCCTTCCCTCTCTAAAGAAGTCTATGTAATCTTCGCTGCTCCCCCTTCCCTTCCCAAAGACTACTATGTAAAGTAAAATATACTTATGAGACAGAAGGGCTCTGGGGTGGGTGTTACCACAGCCCCTAAAAGTTCATTTTAGGGGCCCCTAAAAGTTGATTTTAGAAGGAAGGAGGCCATGGATAACAAATATAAGAAGATACCACAGTCCCGGTGCCTGGATCAATGAGTAAGTGCCCCCCGATTCATGGTGGATTTTGATGGTAAATTTCTTGAAGTCTCTGGATGCATGCAAAAAGATGATATCAGAAGAAGGCTACCCAAAGAGGCAATAGCTACTATAAGAAAAAGTAAAGGGTCCTGTAAAAATCCATATCGATATCCATGCTATACATATGGAGGGTGTCCCTATGTGCCCTAATGGTAAATGTCAATGTATAGGAGAGTTAGGCATATTGAATTATTAATAGCGATAAGCCACCAGCAGTAGTGACTTATCCCCCTTGTCTCCAGTGAGAATACATGCATGCTCAGCTTGTATATGGGGGCCATAGGTGTCACACCTTCTCTAAGTCCTAGGGTCAACATCTGCAAAGAGTTTGTATGTTCTCTCTGTGTTTGTGTGGTTTTCCACCGGGTCCTCCGGTTTCCTCCCACACTCCAAAACATACTGTTAAGATGATTAGATTGTGAGCCCCATTGGGGACAGGGACCGATTTTGAAAACTCTGTGCAGCGCTGCAGAATCTGTAGGCGCTATATATATAGGAATTATTATTATTATTATTATTATTACTGCACTTACAATCTACACAAGTGATGACGAGTGATTCCAAAATTACAATTGACAAAGCGAAGTTCACATCCAGCAGTCACACTGTTCCCCACCCCTGTGTTGTGAATCCAGTGGTTAATTATTCAGGTCCATTAAGAATACAATAGTATTTACACTTCCAAGGAGTCATGTCTCCTGCTATTAGAGAATGTCCAAACAAAAATAACTCACCCCCTCCGCCCCCCAGACCCCCGGAAACTAAGATGATCCAGCCGTTCTGCATACAATGCACCAACAGGTTCAACTTAATAATTTACTGGCGTCATTGCTTTAAAAACAAAGGTATAAGGCGAAATAGCAAGTGAAAATATAAATCTGAAAACTAAATGGTGAGTAAACAATCCACTGGCAGGAGGACAAAGGAAGACGCAACGCCGCAAAGAAGAACTGCACTTCAAGCGCGTCAAGGCCTCGGAGCAGATGTTTTCCTGGGATACTTGTGGTGAAGTCACCGGGATAAATCACACAGGGGCAGATCCTATAATATGGAATATGAACATGATGTATCATGACACATGCTCTGCATCAAATACTGGGAGATGGACCCCTGATCTCTCCATCGCTGGCGGATCTAGTGATCGGCCCCCAATTATCAGACCCTCATCCCCTATTCTGTATGGGATAACAATTCTAATTCAATAATAACAAATCATATACAGTCAGTCCCCAGGTTACGTACAAGGTAGGTTCCATAGGCTTGTTCTTAAGTTGAATTTGTATGTAAGTCGGGACTGTATATTTTTTAATTGTAGATACAGACAAATTATTTTTTTTTGCCCTGTGACAATTGGAGTTTCAAATTTTTTTGCTTTAATGGGACCAAGGATTATCCATAAAGCTTCATTACAGACACCTTACTGCTGATCATTGCAGCCTGGGACTATAGTAACATCCAGAGAGCTTCACCAGATGTCACAGTGGGCAGAGGGGTCCTTCTTTAACTAGTGGTCGTCTGTAAGTCGGTTGTCCTTATGTAGGGAACTGCCTGTATATTAGATAATTATCCAATCTCTAAGGAAAAAACCCAAGCCAACTGCCCTTGTAGAAGATATCTGGGGAAAAACTAGTTCAGGGATTAACTTTTAACATGT
Organism: Engystomops pustulosus; assembly: GCA_019512145.1. Classification (NCBI taxonomy): domain Eukaryota; kingdom Metazoa; phylum Chordata; class Amphibia; order Anura; family Leptodactylidae; genus Engystomops; species Engystomops pustulosus. The sequence goes on along the minus strand of CM033649.1, from coordinate 94,266,415 downwards.
ACTGCCCTTTATTCTCAAAGGAAATCTACTACCAAAAATCATATCATGATAAAACAGGGACACAGCTGACCATGGTATCTGCTTATATGTGTTACCCATGGCCTCCTTACATCTAAAATCAGCTTTTATAATTTATGCTGATGAGTCAGAAGGTGCCATAGCTGCACAGGCTGTTACACTGTATCCCTTCCCCTCTGCTCCCTCAGCTCTTCCCCCTCCCTCTGCCTGCTGTAATCTCACACAGTGCAACAGTCTGTGAAGATACAGTAAAGAGGGGCTCTGTAAACGCCCCCGAGCCTTTCTGGTTCATTATAATTATAATAGTTGGTTTTAGAAGGAATGGGGCCATAGATAACAGAAATAAAACGATTACCACAGTCACAGAGCCTGGATCACGGTGACTCAGTGGTTAGCACTACAGCCTTGCAGCGCTGAGGTCCTGGGTTCAAGTCCCTGGGTCAAAATCTGCAAATAATTTGTATGTTCTCTACGTGTTTGTGTGGATTTCCTCCGGTTTCCTCCCACACTCCAAAACATACTGGTAGGGTGATTAGATTGTGAGCCCCATTGGGGACAGGGAACGATTTGGCAAACTCTGTGCAGCGCTGCGTAATCTGTTGGCGCTATATAAATAAAGAATTATTATTATTATTGGATCTGTGAGTAATTGCCCCTGGTTTATCATGATGGATTTTAGTGGTAGATTTCCTTTAAAAACAAACCAGAAAAGCTCCTGGTTTTTGATTTTTATTCTATTCTGAACTGGGGTCCGACAACTTCCCCATTAAGATCCATTGACTTATAAACTATATATTCTATCAGTGTAATAATCACTAATGTTCTGCTGCAAAGTCATTCAGTTCCTGGCGTATATGTTCATATAAAGAAAAGGAAGACGATTACAATGTCCAGAAAATATGGACTCCTATGGCCGATACACTGTACCATGAGTCGCCAGCGTTAGATATTCTCCCACACATTTATTTTCGATGCTCAATAAGATAAAATGATTAATCAATTAACCCCGTTATCCCCGCGGGTGCTACACAGTGTTGTAAAGTCTGATAAAATCCCCAACAATAGGTTTATCTGCAGTGAAGAGATGTTTCATTGCCTTCCCACGTCCTTCACATCATGGAGGAGCCCGCTGGGACCTTATAAGAATTTCTATTACGGGCACCCGAGAGTAATAGCAGAAAGATTACATTCTAGTAATCGATGCATGATGAGGACAGGGTGCTGGGGTCCATATGCTGAGGCTGTGCATGGAATAGCTATGAACCAGAAGGGGACACGACTCTGGACCATATGGAGCTGTGTAATTACACCACCAGCAGCAACAGGTAGCTTCTACCACAAATCACAACAGTATCCGCTTCCCTAAGCGCTCATTACTTCAGGGACCGGACCTATTTATGAATACATTCTGTTCATTTAACGAAGCTTAAAGGGGTCAACAATCGCATTCCCGTGGGGGGGCCATACAAAGCACTGATTTATGCGCCCCCGAATCAACATGCGAAGCCAATAATGACAAGCGGATAGAATAGAGACACAAAGTGATTAATGGATCACTCTCATCCGGATGTCAATTGGACACATTTGTATCTATGAATTCATTTTTTTAATTTTTTAAAAAAAATATTTAAAATCATTGTATAGAGTTGAGATTTTGGAACCGATTCCAAGTATTGGGCACTGTGCTGTTAATAACGGAGCTTTGAGAGGGATAGGAGACAATGTTATTGGTATGAAGGGTTTTCATTCCATCAAAAATCCGAAGAATATACTCAGACGCGGCAGATTTGTGGCGGAGACTGTAAAATCCTATGCAACAGAGTGGGCAGAAACAACCTCATCTACGAGCATGGTATGGATCGTATAGGGGTTTCGTGGGATTTTATAGGTTTACAATGACCTCGGCAATGAAAATATTTCTAGGAGTGGGCAATCTAAATACTGGATTACATTCATCCCTTGGGTACATGAATGCTTAAAGGGGTTGTCCAGTTACATCAAGTTATCCCCTATGCACAGGAATGGGGCTAACTTGCTGATCAATGGTGGGACCTGCACAAATCATGGGGTCCCTTGTACCCCCACTGAACAGAGCTGATTTATTGCTCTGTATGGTGCTGATGGAGATAGTTGGGTTCCGGACCTGTTCCATAGACAGTGAATGGAGCACAGCACCCATGTGTGACATGCCGCTCCATTCTTTTTGGGTGCAACGGACCACCGTTCTTGTGATCCATAGGGGTTCCAGCTCTGATCAGCAAGTTAGCCAGTATCCAAATTGTTGTGACTTGACAACCCCTTTAAGCCATTCACTGGCCTCAGTGATCATGCGTTGCCTATGCGGCTAGTGATTGGTTGCTGCAATCACGTGATTGAAGCTGTATATATAATGTCATGGCTACATTTATTGTTATGTTGTCTGCACTTGCCTTGGACATGAATACATGACATATTAGGGCACTTTTTCCTGAAAGTGCATTGTCCGTGTATAATGCCCTGTGCCGCGATTCACTAAGATCGTGCGCCCGATATCCTGCATGTGTCGTTTCCCCGCTCAGGTCCCCGGAGTTCACCTTCTTCTTCCTGGTGCATGTAAGTGCATTGTCCGTGTATAATGCGCTGTGCGGGGAGTCACTAAGATCGTGCGCCCGATATCCTGCATGTGTTACTTTCCCTGCTCAGGTCCCCGGAGTTCTCCTTCTTCTTCCTGGTGCATGTAAGTGCATTGTCCGTGTATAATGCGCTGTGCCGCGATTCACTAAGATCGTGCGCCCGATATCCTGCATGTGTCGTTTCCCCGCTCAGGTCCGCAGGAGTTCACCTTCTTCTTCCCGGTGTATGTAAGTGCATTGGATGTGACACAATTTGAAACTTAAATCCCGCGCTTAAATCCCGTTGCATGAAAGCAGCGCGGCTGCGCCACAATCCGCTCGCGTGCGACACAATCCCAGCGCAGACACCTGTTAAATACCTGTCACAGCCGTGCAAAATTTGAAAACGTCGGAAAGTCAGACGAAAGTGCGATCCACGACCCTTAGTTAATAAGCTCCATTATCACCATCTATACACAGCTCTGCACCTTTATCTCTGCACGGTACCTGCCATTCGCCTCTGTACTGGACTTTCTCTCCTCCGGGTTGTAAATGACCCCCAACTACATTTCATTTTCCCATGGCACAAGCCCAATGACGGAAATTTACAGAGTTGTACCCCGCACCACTATTCCCAGCAGCATAAATTGCTCGACCCAGCCATGAACTTGTGCTTTCACATTGTCCCCTCCACTTTGTTAGTTTAAATCAGAAAGCAGTGGGCCTATTCTTAGCGGGAGCATTAAAAAGGACATTTTATTTCACTTTCTTGGCAGTTATGCAAAAATGTCAAGAATGCAGCCAGTTTGAGCTGCAAACCCTTTAACACAAGTCACTAATGGATTTTATAATGCAGTTTTACTGAATGTAAACGGACCATTTTCTCCTGGCTGGTAACACGCCCATACAGTCACATTGTATTCTGTGTGCGGACAAAAGACTCCTGTTTAGGTACAAAGCTATAAAGGTGCACAAAGACCGTCCACATGTCATGCAAACTTACTGTAAGGTCTCAGATCTATATGTGAAGAGATGCAATGAAAATAAAAACTTTTTACCTTAAAAAAATCTATCCTGATAAACCAGGGACATTACTCATAGATCCAGGCACCGGGACTGTGGTATCTTCTTATATTTGTTATCCATGGCCGCCTAACTTATAAAAGCAACTTTTAAAATGATGCAAATGAGCCAGAAGAGCTCTGGGGGTGTTACCAGAGCCCCTCTGTGCTGTAACTTCCAAGGCTATTACAATGTATAGGAGCACTTTTTCCATCCCAGTATGTGAGATTACACCAGGCAAAAGATGAGGGGGAAGTGCTGATGGAGCATGGGAGAGACAGCATAACAGCCTGTAAAGCTAGAGCAGAGAGGGGCTCTGGTAATGACCCCAGGAGCCCTTTAGGCTCATAAGCTTCATTTTAAAAATAAATTTTCAAAGGAAGGAGGCCATGGATATCAGTATCCATGGACATAAAAATATACTGGTGTCTGGATCTATGAGTAAGCGCGTAATGGTAAATTTCCTTTAAGGAAATGTGCTATAAATTTATTGGACAGCTGTCAGCTATGGCCTGCCGCTATTCCTTCTGACTGCCTTATACACATGCATGCTTAGAAAAGTATGCAACGATTCTCACTGGGGAGAGGGAATAAGAAGCTTCATGAAACCTCATCTTTTCGTCCAGAATATTGAAATCAAACATGTTCATCCCTTTCAATATCACAGAAGATCTGAAATCAAAACTAGTTACAATGTTGCTGCACTTTGTATTGAGAAGATGTTACGGCAGACAAAGGTGTAAAGGTGCAGAGTCTTAAGAATTGCAGGAAATGTTCTATATGCAGCAGGAACTGATGAAAAATTGTACTTTTATGCTTTTACTGAGATAATAATAAATTTATATAGCGCACATCAGTAGAGCTTGTCACATCAGTCCAAACACAGAGAGAACAGACATGTACACACATAGGTGGCTTAGTGGTTAGCATTACAGCCTTGCAGCGCTGGGGTCCTGGGTTTAAGTCCCAGGGTCAACATCTGCACGGAGTTTGTATGTTCTCTCTGTGTTTGTGTGGGTTTCCTCCGGTTTCCTCCCACACTCCAAAACATACTGGTAGATTGATTAGATTGTGAGCCCCATTGGGGAGAGGGACCAATTTGGCAAACTCTGTGCAGCGCTGCGTAATCTGTGTGCGCTATATAAATGTATATATATATATATATATATATACGTGTATGTACGTGTATATATGTGTGTGTGTGTATATATATATATATATATATATATATACACACACACACTATCAGAACTCAGGGAGGTGCTACTATAATAGGCATTTTTAGGACATCATACAATAAGAATTAACTCAAGGGGCTTCATTCATAACCAATATTCTGGTACATACATACAAGGGATGCCATAAATTAATGTCAGATATAGATAACAGGAATTTCTGGAATATTCAGCAAGAGCCCAAACATCATCATAGTGGACAGTAATATTATATGTGAAGGCTTTGTGATTGATGAGGTAATGGATGCTGCTTATTGACTATATTGATTTGTGTTATCAGTTTGCTGTTTGTTCGCACACAATAGCAGCGCCTGATACTGTGTTATATTGTGTCTTATCAGCGGTGACATCTTGGCTGTCAGTGTAATAAAGCCCCCCGAGCGCTCAGATACTGCCCCTGGCTGGGGCCACACAGCTGTATTTGCCATGTATTGGAAATTTCCATGGACTCACTCGTCTGCTCTTTGGTTTCCTGACGTGAAATCTTGTTTTATGTTTCGTGTTTCCGTAGCGGTGATGTGAAGGTGTCGCTTACAAGCAAAGTTCAAGGTTTAATAACAAGCGTGTAAAAAAAACGCTGAACTATAATGAATCTGGTTGGGTAAATGGTAAAAAAAAAACCATATACGACTACTATGGTAGTACTGATACAAGTTATGGGAAACAGCAGGGGTGATCATAGGATAAAATGTAAATGAGCAGAGATAAGTCACTTTTAGAGGCTAAAGGGGGAGAGTCACATCAGACTCTCCTGCCTCGGGCTCTATAATAGCTAGAACTAGGTTTGTGATATCATATTGAAGATGAATATCTCCTCTTTTAACTGGCACTAGGTGCTTAAAGGAATCTACCATCAAAATCCATCCTGATAAACCGGGGGAACTTACTCATCGATCCAGGCACCGGGACTGTGGTAACATTCTTATATTTTCTATCCATTGCCTTATTCCTTTTAAAACCAACTTTTATAATTATGCCTATGAGCCTGAAGGTCCCTAGGGGGTGTTATCAGAGCCCCTGCAAGCTGCAGCTTTACAGGCTGTTACACGGTGCACTTCCTACAACGTACTGAAACTGGGATTTTGGGGACATGGGAGTTTTTCAAAACTTTAAATCCATGCATGAATGGACCGTTTTCCCAAAGTTGTGTGTGTGTGGGATGGGGAAAGGATTGGGGGGGGGGAACCACTCCTCACTGGCCACTCCCATGGGACTATAGACACAGCTCTGAATACAGAAAGATGAACTTTGAGCTAACTTATCTTTTTTTCCGTAAAAAAAACCGAAACAAAAACAAAACAGTTTTACTATAAAAACTCGTTGGCAATATGTACACTATTCTCTATGGGGAGCCCGAAAAAGGGCTCCTGATGACAGCTTCCCTTTCATAGACAAGTATCGATATTTATTGTTTATTCCCTGAATGTCTTTCCTGGGAAAACCTCTATAATAACATCCCCAAAATGTAATCATTCGTCCAACCGATACTTTAGTTTTTCCTCCAGGTCCTCCGGTTTCCTCCCACACTCCAAAACATACTGGTAGGTTGATCAGATTGCGAGCTCCATTGGAGACACGGACCGATTTGGCAAACTCTGTGCAGTGCTGTGTAATCTGTGTGCACTATATAAATAAAGGATTTATTATTATTAATAGCAAACGAGTGGGAAACTTGCTGCCCCCTCCCCCCCACCAATACACAGCTGGACCACATATTGTCTGGCATCAGTCTGCCATTCTGCGGAGACGTTTACATACCACCACATCCATGTAAGTAGCGTATATACTCGAATATATACAATATGTATGATTCTAAATATGATTTCTATTGCCGACCACCATGACATTACATCCAAAGCCCCAATATAAATGATGTTCCCAGTTGGTACCAGAGTTCGGATGGACTAATAAACCCGCTGGGTGGGACACGTCAGGAATGAGCGAAATCACACGATTTCGTGATCTTTGCCAAAACTCGTCTCATTTTGGAAAAAGAAGAATGTTTCACACAATCATTGATTGCTCTAATTTCCCCCTAACGATCTCCGGTCATGGCACAGTGACTTACATTCACTTGCACACACTGTTATCTTTGTGCAGAATAGCAATAAAATGTAAAGCAGGCTAAACAATTGTCAAAATAATTTTCACAGCCTCATCTGAGTGGACCATGGCTGCTTTGTGCGTCTGCCAGTGTCATGTCACTCTTGCAGCCAGTGTTTATGCACTATAATTATGGCAGCGCTGGCCCAGAGGCTACATATCATTCCACTGATATTCACCGTGTCCTGTTACAGCCCACAATTAATTAGGAGCAGAGCTAATTTCTGAAGTTACATATCTCCGGGTCAGAAAACACTGCGGAAAGTTACATGTCAGCATTGTGTATATAAGTGATGGGAAATATCCCTAGGAGGAATCTTGGGTGCAGTAGGTGTGGATTGGACATACGTGGGCAGATTGGGGCTTTTTTACTAAAGATCTGCGGACTACACTTTCGTCGGATTTTCAGAAGTTTCCGGGATGTGCGCCGCTGTGACAGATATTTAACTGGGGGTGTGTGTCGCACGCAATCAGATTTTGGCGCAGCTTTCATTCTACACAAATTGGTGGCGTGCCGTCGGACGATCCGACTGATTCGGACTAAGCGCAGGATTTAACTTTCAAATTGTGTCGCAAGATCAAACACTTACATGCACCAGGAAGAAGAAGGTGAACTCCTGGGACCTGAGCGGGGAAGTGACACATGCAGGATATCAGACGCACGATCTTAGTGAATCGCGGCACAGTGCATTATACACGGACAATGCACTTACATGCACCAGGAAGAAGTAGGTGAACTCCTGGGACCTGAGCGGGGAAGCGACACATGCAGGATATTGGGCGCACGATCTTAGTGAATCGCGGCACAGTGCATTCCGGTCGGACAATGCACTTTCGGTGAACGCATCAGGACCAAGCAGGGGCCGAGAGCTCTGGAGCAGGTAAGTATTAATGTTCATATTATTTTACTTCCCCCACCTTGGAACTAATACAGGGCGATTCTGAACACTAAACCAAAGGTCCATAAAAACCTGTGGGTGGTTTAGTGTCCCGCATTGCCCTGACAGGTTCCCTTTAAAGGACATCTACCACCAGGATGAAGTATTGTAAACCCAGCACACTGACATACTGCTGTGTGCCACCTATTGGAGGATCTGCTCTTCTTTTAGCTTCTTTTGCCCTGCATAATTAAAAAAAAAATTTAATTATGCAAATTAGACTGAAGGGCATAAAAAGCCAAAAAAAAAAGATCCTGATCCTTCCAGCGAGTATGTAAGTGTGCTTGGTTTACAATCCTTCATCCTGGTGGTAGATTTCCTTTAATATAAGCATTATGTTGTGGATATGACTTTCTTTTCTAGTACCACAGTGAAAAAGACCTTGAAGAAGCATGTTGTGTACATTGCTTGCCACAGCTCCATTAAAAGTAGATGCGTCTGTATCCTTCACATGCTACGTTATTTACTTTCTGGTTTATGTGTATTCTTCTACTGCGCAACTGTGAAAATATAACCAACCACAAATCATTCCCAACTAAGTGTGGTACCTGGGGGTGGGGGGTGCCTTCCTCTACAATACAGAAATACTCTGCAGGTCAATAATAAATGAGAGAATTTACTATTATTTACTTAGAGACTGTGGGTGTCATTGGGCGCATGCATAACTTTGCAATGATGTGATTTGGAGTAGTTTATCAGTACATTCAGAGCGGCGCACAGGTTTTAGCGTGCAATCAAACACTTACATATGAAACTATATACCGTATATACTCGAGTATAAGCCGACCCAAGTATAAGCCAAGGGCTTATTTGAATGAGAATCGGCTGACATCTAGCTATTACCGAGTGTTCAGTAGATTTTAGAGAAGCGGTAAGGGTCTATCGGTGCCATTAGAGAGAAGGTTGAATGTGGTATCAGTGATGCTTCTTCTGGTCATCGCCATTTGTTGCAATGGTTTGGGTTCTGGGCACTTACAACCGTAAGAACAGACCAGATTTAGAGGAGAAAACGGAGACTAGTATGATTTATTGTTTTTCTGGATAGAGATCTTACGGCGACTAATCTGTGAATAATTATGCATGTTAAACAGGTTTCTGATTGTCTTGCTCTGTCATATATTGTGCCCTCGCCACATCTGTTGCCCCCAGTTCCTCTCTGCTAGTGGCATGTTTGTTTAATGGAGGGGAAGGTTGGCTGTTCTGTTTCCTTTTAGGAACAGAAGAGAAAAGAGCCGATGTCTACTCTGGGGAGGGTTTCTGTAGGACAATAAGCGTCTTCTCTCCCCCCTCCAGCCCAAAACACTGCCTTTTCCAAGAGCCAGACGCTTCTGAGTGCCATTGTTCATGCTGATGTATAGAGGCTTCGCACTTGTAACACCAGTCTTGATCCCTCTCTCCCTATTGTGTGCCCAGAATAGGCTGGAAAAGGAGACTGCGGCCCATTATCCCCGGGTAAGAAAAGAAGGCTGCACTTGAAGAAAAAAACAGCTTTATCCAGCTGCAGAGCTAACAAAATGCTGCTTAATGAAATACCCAGAAGAGCAAAAGCCTAAATAACAGGCAAGCGCTGTGCCAAGGAGATATCACTGATGTCTTACTGCTCTGTGAAGTAGCTCTGCTTGCTGCATCCTACACAGAGCAGGAGAAATGATCTTATTCTGCCAATAAGTGGCTGTAAATCTCAAAATGATACATAGTTCTACATCACACATTATATGATACATAGTTCTACATGACATACACTCACCGGCCACTTTATTAGGTACACCTGTCCAACTGCTCGTTAACACTTAATTTCTAATCAGCCAATCACATGGCGACAACTCAGTGCATTTAGGCATGTAGACATGGTCAAGACAATCTCCTGCAGTTCAAACCGAGCATCAGTATGGGGAAGAAAGGTGATTTGTGGCCTTTGAACGTGGCATGGTTGTTGGTGCCAGAAGGGCTGGTCTGAGTATTTCAGAAACTGCTGATCTACTGGGTTTTTTACGCACAACCATCTCTAGGGTTTACAGAGAATGGTCCGAAAAAGAAAAAATATCCAGTGAGCGGCAGTTCTGTGGGCGGAAATGCCTTGTTGATGCCAGAGGAGAATGGGCAGACTGGTTCGAGCTGATAGAAAGGCAACAGTGACTCAAATCGCCACCCGTTACAACCAAGGTATGCAGAAGAGCATCTCTGAACGCACAGTACGTCGAACTTTGAGGCAGATGGGCTACAGCAGCAGAAGACCACACCGGGTGCCACTCCTTTCAGCTAAGAACAGGAAACTGAGGCTATAATTTGCACAAGCTCATCGAAATTGGACAGTAGAAGATTGGAAAAACGTTGCCTGGTCTGAGGAGTCTCGATTTCTGCTGCGACATTCGGATGGTAGGGTCAGAATTTGGCATCAACAACATGAAAGCATGGATCCATCCTGCCTTGTATCAGCGGGTCAGGCTGCTGGTGGTGGTGTCATGGATCCATCCTGCCTTGTATCAGCGGGTCAGGCTGGTGGGGTGTCATGGATCCATCCTGCCTTGTATCAGCGGGTCAGGCTGGTGTGTGGTGTCATGGATCCATCTGCCTTGTATCAGCGGTCAGGCTGGTGCTGGTGGTGTCATGGATCCATCTGCCTTGTATCAGCGGGTCAGGCTGTGGTGGTGGTGTCATGGAATCTGCCTGTATCAGCGGGTCAGGCGGTGGTGGTGGTGTCATGGGTGGGGGAATATTTTTGGGATGTGGTGTGGAACGGGAGATTCGCATCATGGATGTGCAGCCGACAAATCTGCGGCAACTGTGTGATGCCCATAGTCACTATGGAGCAAAATCTTGGGAGCTTCCAGCACCTTGTTGTATCGATGCCACGAAGATTGAGGCAGTTCTGAAGGCAAAAGGGGTTCAACCCGTTACTAGCATGGTGTACCTAATAAGTGGCGGTGAGGTGTATATGATTACATAGTTCTACAATGAACATATTATAATGCATTTAAGGTGCATGTTTTTAATTTGTTATTAGTCTACCCATAGGACATTAGCTGTAATAGCCTAAATATGAAATCTACAGCTCAAACCGGGATTCTGCCGTAGATGTAAAATCAGCAGTACATATGGATTTATCCATGGAAATGGTACTGTAAATCTGTATAGAATACAGCCTATTTTGAGGCATTTGGAAACAAGACATTTAAGGCGACAGAACTACAGGTGAAGGCATGACAAGCTATCCAGAAGTAAGATCTGACTGTGTGTGAATAGGTCAAGTTTGCCATTCTGACCTGTCACCCAGCAGGGATGTTGCAGTTTTGCCTGGAGGGAGAATCTTATATGGTGGACACCACATGACAGAACTATAGGGTGATAATACTGTCCACACGGAGAATTATTCCTTGTCTCGCTTTCTATGAGGTCTCATATGACCCAACCAAAATTTGAATGAGAACGTGTGTGGGTGGGTGGGAAGATCAGGAGGAACAGCTCTTGGTAGAATGACTGTCCCATAGAGACTGGGGATGGACAGGAGGACCAATCCTTGAGGTCCTATAGTAATCAGAGCACGGGACACTGCTCCGCTGATTTCTATGGACCTTCCTAAACCACTTACAGACCCAGTTGGTCCTAATAATCCTATGCAGTATAAGGCAACTCATGCGAATGTTTGCCACTCGGAATGTATTGATCAACTGTTCCAAAACAGATACAGTATGTATGGAACATATCCGTCTCTATTGGCGCATGCATCTCAGAAACATCTCTAGAATCCGCCCATTTCTCACAATTGAAACCTCTAAAATGCTAATTGTCACTCTGATTCACTCTCGACCACTCCCCACTCACTAAACCCTCTCTTCTCCAATCTATTCTTAATGCAGCAGCCAGGCTTGTCCTTCAGACCAAATGCTACACGTTCAGGGCAGTCTGTGCCAGTCACTGCATTGGCTGCCTGTCTCCTTCTGTATACAGTTTAAGTTAATCACCCTCATCCACAAAGCTCTGCACAATGCTGTACCTCCCTACCTCTCCTCTGGTATCTCAGTTTATCGACCAATCTGTGCTCTTCGATCCACTAGTGATATTAGATTATTCTCTACCTTAATTTAAATCTCTCACTCAAGTTTACAGAACTTCTCCCGAGCTGCACCAATTATCTGGAATGCCCTACCCTGATAATATCCAACCTCCAAAGTTTTAATGTGCTCTTAAAACCCATCTCTTTTGACAGATCTATCACACTTGCTTACTGCATTAAAATTTCAATTCTCTCTTTACTAACCCATAGCCTCTTCCTAAACCTTTCCTTTTTTTACTAACCCATAGCTATATTATGGCGTCAACATATAATATTGGCTAGTGACTTACTAGAAAATCAAGTCCTATCCATAACTGAGACATGCAGACCCTATTCCACTTCCCACATCAGAGCCCCTGTGATGTATTTACTAATAACACCCTTTAAAATTAATTTTTCTATTAACAAATCCCCACAATCGGTTATTAAATAATGGAAATATTATGCCCCAGATTTGGTCAGAAAGATAAAATCTGTGCATTCCAAGAATTCAAAAATATATACCGTATATACTCGTGTATAAGCCGACCCAAGTATAAGCCGAGGCCTCTAATTTTACCACAAAAACCTGGTAAAACCTATATTTTTTTTTTTTACTCGAGTACAAGCCGAGTTTGGGTTTTCAGCACATTTTTTTTGTGCTGAAAATCTAGGCTTATACTCGAGTATATATGGTATATTTTTAATTTATCTGTATAATATAAATGTATTTTATTTATTTATACAAATTTTTACACATTTTGATCCAATCTGATTCTAATGCCATAATGAGACTGCATGGAACAGCTCCAGTACATGCGCAGTCCTCCAGCTTCCGGCCTTGGTGGCTTCTTGTAATGAAGAAATGATTAGGACGCAGTAATGAAATCACATTTGTCATGTTCTCCTCTCTTGATGCCCTTTCAATCATTGCCCCATGTTATCTGTTGTGTTGTCTTAAAGGCTCCTCCGCTGACTGGGTGTAATTAGCCCCGCTGTTTTCACATGCATAGAAAAGGGGCCAGACTTGCTGACATCCCATTAAACAATGAGGCTTTTGCAATGTAAAACCTGCACAAAGGCTGCGGGAGCGGAGAGTGTTTATCGAGCTTTATTTGGGGGAGTTGTCTGTTTGTTTAAGTCTCACAGTTTTACATATTCTCAGTGATGTGGTAATTGTATTTAGATAGGCGCACCAGCACCCGGGCTATTTGCAAACGGCACCGGCCCTAATGAGGAGCTGGAGTGTTACAAAAACAGCGGTAGGCCTTTCACACTACAAAAGCCGCAGATGATCAACGAATTTGTGTGGAGAATCTCAGTCGTCTGTTTAGCAAATTGGGGCTAAATTAGGGTCAGGGAGATTATGGATATTATGGCTCAGCCGGTTATCTAGACGCAAAAGAGACAGGAAAGAACCAAATCTTTAAAAAATTGTGCAAAAACATACAGGGCTCATTTACAGCCGAGTTTCCTGGTTGTATTTAGGTTTTTTTTTAATAGCGGGAATAGATTGACTTGAAATGTTTTACTGATGCAGGTTGTATATTGGGGGTCATTAATATTTTTTTTCCATTTCTTGTGCTCTTTTTGCATCTCTAGCGAATCTTTTTTGTGCCTAATTTATCTTTGCCGTTTGGGCTCTTTGTCAAAGTTTTTTTAAATTAGACTTTCCTACGCATCCCACTAATATTGATACGACTGATATCACTCATGTAATATTTGATGTGTCTCCCATAGGCGTTTTATGATTTTTTTTCATTAGACCTGTAACGTATACATCCAGTTTGGTTTTTTATCTTTATTCTATTTAAAAAAAAAATGTCTCAGCTGTAATAACAGATACTGATGGACTGAAAGCTGGGCATTTCAGTTTGGACATTTCTGAATGCCTTATGTAGCCTAAGAACAATGTATCTGTTATTGTTCATCAATGTCCATTAAAGCTGTTTAAAAAAAAAAAAAAGAATGGAGATTGTATCCTTACAATGGAGGGTAAGGCCGTATTCCATGGTATGCTCATACAGTGAGATACATCGTCCTTCTCCTCCCCTCTGAAAGTGGGAGGAGTTTACATTGGCAGTGGAAGTTACATCATTTGTAATCTCCCAGAGTGTATGATCAGCAGAGGCCAGGGATGGAGGCTATACAATTGCAACAATTTCCCATGGCCTATATTATCTATAGGCTAATATTACTTTGCGTCCCTAAATTAACTCCCTGCAATTGACATATGGAACAAATCTCGAAAATATCCTTAACTTTAAAATCTGCGATAATTTTTTAAATACAACTGTCATTATTTTGGATAATGGAGATATTTCATGCACATACCAATCCTCATTGGATGAGAAAATAGAAAATAGAGTTTTGGTTAAAGATAGACCCAAAAAATGGCATTTTTATATATATGTCCCTGCCTAAAACTACTCTGCCCTTCTGGCCCTCACCCAAAGCTGCTACTAATTGTAGAATTTTTAAGCAAAAGTTGAATATTCCACCTAATATCACCGTCTATCGGAGGTACTAGAAGTAAAATTTCACGCTCGGCGCCTTTCATCATGTCCGCTGATTGACTTGCATAGATAGATAGATAGACAGATAGATAGATAGATATGAGATAGATAGATAGATAGATAGATAGATATGAGATAGATAGATAGATAGATATGAGATAGATATGAGATAGATAGAAAGATAGATATGAGATAGATAGATAGATAGATAGATTCCTTGAAACCAAAAGGGTTAAATGTGGATTTTAAGCTCATTAATATTTAATATATGTGTTGATGTTCATGTCCGTGGATTCTCTTTAATTACAGAAGTTGTATAAGCAATAAGTGATTAGATTCCTCAATATTTGGCGTAAATATTTCTGTATATATACTATGCAATATCTTTTTCTAAAATAGTATTCTTTCAGTTTTACAGATTACATTGAAGCTCTATCGGGAGTTTTTTCTCACCATCCTACATCCATGTATTTTTTTGGCTGTGCCTTATATATCTTTTTCAATTACCTAAGTGCTGTCGTCCATTTTTCAAAAAAATTTTTTACATGCCGAAACTGGACTGGTAGATATACACACAATATAGGTACTATATGTACCATAATTATGATGGTCACAATATGTGCCATGAGAGTGGCCTACATTTACGTAATTTTTTTATAGCGGGATTTGTGGCACAAACTCTGCGAATTGTACTAAGATGGTACCAGGAGTTATAATTTATGCCTGTAGGTCTGTGTTCCTTACTGCACTGGACCAGACCGTTGTTCCCCAAACCATATATCTGTAGTACAGAGTCTTTTCCTAAATTGCTCCCCTCATGTAGGGAGCGTTGGATTATAATGCCCTCTGCTGTGCCAGTGACCATCTGTCCAGTATTTAATTCCATACATGATACATGATTCTGCAATATCGCAACCTACCAGTCTGTACCATGCCTTACTGTGGAGTCCGATCTGCACCAACAGAACCCGCCTCTTCAGTGACGTCAGAGCGTCCTTCTGATTCCCTTGACGACTAGCTCTACAGCGCGGACATGCGCAATGCACCCTCTGCTGGCTTGCGTTCCACCTGTGCGTGTCACACGATGTAAGCACAGGCGCGCACTCAGCGGTGGTTATGCACACAATACCCACATGGAACGGATGGTGAGACCCCGAAACACAGGCTATCTTTTAGAGATTATGAATTGAATGTTTTTAATGTTTATTGCACTAGGCACTTTATTGTACACAGCACATGGGACACTGTATTATAATATTGTACAAGAATACACTACCACTGTATGCACTTTATTACTGAATGAACTATTGATATCACTATGACATTGTTTATATATTTTGGTCAGAAAAACATGCACTTTATTTGATTGAAATGATGCAATATGCTAATGAGGGGGAGGGACCTTGTCTGGTCATGTGACCACTATGTTTGGTATAAATGTATGACTCTCACTGATATCACTTAGCTTGAAAAAGGCTCCTTGGAGCTGAAACGTTGCTGCACTATGATGTACTTTTGAGAATGGAATAAAAAGAAAGATTTTTTCACCGTACGATCTGGAGTGCTGCCTGCTTTCGCTTACCTACCTTGGAGGACTTGAGGCCTAGTCCTAGTGAGCCTGCACCTACTACAAATTACTTTTTTTGTGTGCTGTTTGGACTTTCTTTACGTAGATAATGAGATGGATAGATATGAGATAGATAGATATGAGATAGATAGATAGATAGATATGAGATAGATAGATATGAGATAGATAGATAGATAGGAGATAGATGAGAGATAGATATGAGATAGATGAGAGATAGATAGATAGATAGATAGATAGATGATAGATAGATAGATAGATAGATAGATTATAGATAGATAGATGATAGATGAGAGATAGATATGAGATAGATAGATAGATAGATAGATAGATAGATAGATAGATAGATATGAGATAGATAGATGGAAGCCCCTAAATTATATTCTATGGAAGCCACCCCCGGCTTCCATAGAATATAATTTAGGGGGGGGGGAAACAAATCAAACTATGAAAAAAATAAAATTAATTTAGGGGGGGGGGAAACAAATCAAACTATGAAAAAAATAAAATTGGTGTTTAAGGGAAGTAGTGGTCATCTAGAGAGGTCTCACTGTGATTGTAGGCCACATGTAGGTTATTATTGCAGGTGGGGAAAAGATAAATGTCAAAAGAACTTAAATTCACCTCCGATAAAGTTGCAGTAGCTCAAGGTAGTAGAAGCAATCCAATAAATCCTACAAGATGGAGATTTTACACCCACTGGTTGGGCAGCAATGAAGCCAACTTTTCATAGTTTATATGGTTGAAAAAAGACACATGTCCATCAAGTTCAACCAAGGAAGGGAAGGGAATGGAGAGGAAGGGATTTAGGGAAAAAAAATTCTATATAACATAACCATCAATGTTATTTAGGTGTAAAAAGGCATCTAGGTCCTTCCTGAAGCTCTCTGCTGTCCCTGCTGTGACCAGCGCCTGAGGCAGGCTATTCCACAGATTGACCGTTCTCATAGTAAAAAAGCCCTGTCGCCTCTGGTGATTAAACCTTGTTTTCCGGGATTTTGGCGCACGCGATCGGATTGTGTTGCATCGGCGCCGGCTTTCACGCGACAGAAATGGGGGGGGGGGGGCGTGGCCAACTTACATGCACTAGGAAGAAGAAGGTGAACTCCGGCGGACCTCGGCGCAGCAGAGACACCTGGTGGATATCGGGCGCGCGGACCTTAGCGTATCCCAGCAGACCCGAATCCTCCGCCGCTGGATCGTGACTGGACCGGGTAAGTAAATGTGCCCCATTGATACAAGAGACTCCATGATGTTCACTAATAACCACAAGTATCACTTTATACAGCAGGAATTATGAGCCAAACCCGTCAATGTCAGTGCTGGTCATGGCTCCGTTTTTTTAGTTTAACGCCTTAGAACTTGCCAGAGAAGAGCCATCTCCGATGGCTCCATTGATTCGGAAAGGCAAGGAAATGGGAATTAGTCTCCTAAACTGATACTGGCTGGGGGGGGGGGGGGGGTTAACCCCCGTTTTCCTAAAGGACTCCCGGCCGGTCTCCAGGCCCCACCTACTAAACTACTAATTCCTTCAGGTATTGGTATGACATATTACTTCTAAATTCCTATACATTTTCATTTCCACATGAGATAAGTCAAGTTTACCGAATGTCAAGTTAATGTCAACTCAGAAGCCCCTTTTTTTCAGTTGAATAGCACCTAGAAACAGGTTGCTGGTGTCATATAAAAGATAAGCATCCCACCCGTCAGATCCCAAGTCTATGGTTCTGTGGGCTACAGAAGTGGACATACAGGCAGGTAATAATGTGGATCTTTAATTGCAGCTTTCATTTCTAACAGCAACATGCCTTCAGCTGTCTGTATGTCAAGTTCTGTAGCTCACAAAGCCATAAGCCGCATCATATTTGCCTGAATTTCGGAGAGTTTTCATGCACAAGAGGGAATTCAATCTAGTAAGAACATTTCATCCCCGACCTGGGGGTCCAGTAGTTTAGTGGGGTAAAACCTGGCGACAGGTTCTCTTAAAGTCTCCTAGAGTGTCAACCTTCACAGACCAACCCCCTATGACAGAAAATGGTTAGACTAGTGTTGGCTCTATGGTGAGTTCAGCATAGGGAACGGTGTCATTATTCAAAGCAAACAAGGTGTACATCACCATTGCACAATAGGTGACAATTATCTTGTCTGTGTCCTCATTATGGGGTAGGTGTTAATGTGTTTTTAGGGCCCAGGCACCGAGTCTATATCCCTTATGTCTGCATCTCATGAAGATTCTTTGTTAAAGGGAATTGAGCTAATGAGAAGGGAATTAGCAAATACAAGAGGTAAGGTGTGATAGTAATGGCAGCCAGGATTGTGTTCCTTAGTAATCCTCATGAATACAGAGTCATCACTGGACCCAGAAGACATTATGGTAAAACGGGTCCTATCTGATTTCATGTTTGTAAAACCAATTTAGTCCTTGATTGTTAAATTCTTTAGCAAACATTTTGCACAACAAAGTTCTTGTATATTATTGTAGTCCCCGGAGTGAATTGTTTATTTTTTTAACATCTGCAAAAATTCTGCAGGCAAAAAAGGGAACCTATCCAGCCCATTGTCCTGCTCTCTATTATGTTAGAGACTGTACAAGGAGACCTGCTGTCAGGTGACAGGTGACGCTCCATAGTACAAAGGATCAATGCGTAAAATACTGCTGCTAGGTCCGCTATCCTCTAAAAGGGGGGTACCCTGTTTAATTGGTAAAGGGGTTTGCCAATGAGACAAAGTTCTCAAATTTGAATCCCCTAGTGATGTTTACACAATAAAGATCATTTTTACTTTACAATGTTACTCAGTGTTATTGCTGTTTTAGCTCCTATCACTCAGTGATGGTCAGGGTAATATTCCAGAGTGTGAGCGGGGACTCTCTGATGATTCCTCTGTGCTATTGGATGCTGTGAGCTGACAATGTGCTTAGATTATCAGGCTACAGGGTTATCTACACTTTCATTTTGCTTCTTAACATTCACTAGTATCTGAAACATAGAAAGAGAGATGAGACAGATCAGAGATGAGAGTTCCATGAGATGCATATAACACACAATGACATTCTCAGCCCTGCTACATCTTAGCTATAACACACTCAGTCAGCTCTGCTTTAACTCCTTACCCTGCTATAAAGATCTTATCTGTAGCTTGTAGAGTATGTCTCTGCACTCTGTTTGCTGGCAGGAAGTGCCTGTGGCTGAGCTCATCTTATAATGGAGGGGGAGGGAGGCAGAGATCACACTGCATTGTGCAGACAAAAGAAGCTATTCATGAGAAGAATCTGTACTGCCCGACCATAGTCAGTATATTTATGGTCAAATCCCAGGGCAACCAAAATTGTATACAGATGACTGATAGAGACAGATTAGACTCTGTGAAATGCTGGATTTTTGTTAATAACAGTTAATTAGAGAATGTGTTATTTTGTTATCCTGAGTATAATTAAGAAGCTTGTATTCATGGGAGGAATACCCCTATAACACCAGGAACTAAGGATTGGGCAGTTTTACCCACTGACATCTATTATTAAGACACCAATATAAATCTATGTGATGTGTATGGACACCTTCAATCAGAGCTCAACTTTTACCAGCTTGTGCATAAATCCGTAGTCCAGTGTGTGTACCTTGGTAGTAGCACAGTTTCTTGATATTGTGTGACCTGTATTTTGCAGTTGTCTACTATGCAGGCTGGTTTTCACATTCTGAGCTACAGAGGCAGAGAATAGCTGCTGTGACTCAACTCCTGTTCACGCCTTATCCTCCTCCTCCATAGACTTCTATGAAATCCTCAGTAACATTCTGTCCGTTTTGCTTGAAATACAGAATTCAGCAGATAATTCTGAGATATACTGTAGGGTAGGGATTGAGAGAGGACGTAAGTAGGTGGAGAAATTTTCTCTGATAGGAAGCAGCCATTAAGAGCTGCCGTAAAGGGCTTATACCAAACTTTAAGTGGGTAAGTATAAGACCCTTATAGGGTCACTGATCGTGAACTTTGTTAATGTTTGCCCTTCACCACTGGATGATAAGGGTCATGTGAGCTCAGGGCAGCAGGACTGGAACTTCTTGTGACATGTCCTGCTGGCTTTTTGCCAATGGAGGGGACAGTCATTTCTGTATTTATCTGCACACCCCTTCAGGGAGAGTTTAAGATGGGGAGGGGGGCATGCAGACAATAATGACTACACTGCCCCCTCCGTCGGCCAGAAGCCATCAGGTTACAGGAGGTCACATGAAGTCCTGCTGCCCGGAAGCCATGTGACCCCCGGCTCCTGGTGATGCATTGCAGGGTATTGCATAACAGGGTAAGTATAATATGGGTGACCCTATTAGTTTGTTATAATCACCCTGTTAAAGCTTGGTATGACTGGTCAACCAACTTTCATCTTATGTTACGTGTGTATGATGTAGCATAAATGTAGCTTCTTCAAATGCACTGGGAACGTATCAATCTCCACTGAAAGGTTCCACAGCCCCTCCTTTCTGCTCTGGGTAAAAGCTGTAGCAAGCTTCAAATAAAATAATATAGCACTCACTCAGAGCAGACTTCAACGCACCAATCCAGGAGCACAGAACTGTGTTTTCCAAATTCAGCCATAGACTTTTGATATAAATCAATTTTTTCCCCCTGCTGCGAATAACAACATTAAATATCTCTCACCAGGGACAATACCCAACACTGGCTGCAGTTTAGCATCGTCAATACTGGCGATAGACTCCCTTTAAGAGGCTCTAGGAATAGCTTGGTAAACACTTAATGCATCTCAACTTAACCTAACTTTGATTTACAACAACTTTTTGAACTGATGGTTTAAAGCGATAGGAGAGTGAATAAGAGGAAGTAGGAAAGTCATAAGAAGCCAAGAACGAGCTAAGGTCAATGTCAAGACTATGAGTGCAAGTGATTAGAAAAAGTCTAGTATGTGTTTGTTTAGAAGAACCTATTCCTTAGAGATTCTACTCTTTCAACAGCATCTTAAAGCCTAAAAAGGACAATGTTACCAGATTTCCCCCCATTAAATTGCCAGACCCCCAGGCAGGGAATCATCTTTTATGTGAAATTCATATAACCTATAGAAAATTTCCTTCCAAAGTCATGTAACAGTAAGCAGAGAAGAGTCATATTTTGCCTGAAATGAGTCTTAGAGGCTGCAGGGGGAGTGTCAATTCAGACTTCTTATGTGCTGCTGTCGTCATATTTAAGAATAAGATAAGATAATAAGAATCAAATTTTTCAGTTCACATCAGGTTTGTGGTTCTGTGAGCTACAGAACAGGAGATACAAGCAGTTAAAGAATTGAAAATGTGAGCTGCAGATAAATAATAATAATAATTCCTTTATTTATATAGCGCATACAGATTACGCAGCGCTGCACAGAGTGTGCCAAATCCCTGTCCCCAATGGGGCTCACAATCTAATCATCCTATCAGTAGGTTTTTGAGCGTGGGAGGAAAGCGGAGGACCCAGAGGAAACCCACGCAAACACGGAGAGAACATACAAACTCTTTGCAGATGTTGACCCTGGGACTTGAAGCCAGGACCCCAGTGTTGCAAGGTTGTAATGCTGACCACTGAGCCACCGTGGATAAATATCCTATTCTCGTCTTTTAAACTTCCTGCATCTTCAGTTCTGTTGCAGTCGAAAAGGACATATTCTTATCTTTAATATGACACCAAAACAGGTTTCTACGCTCTATACAAATATATAAAGGGGGGGTCTGAAGTGCACTTGTCTCATCTCAGGCAAATATGACTCTTCTCTGCTCATTTTTCACATGACTTTGGAGATTTTGTATAGGTAAAAATGGAGTGAAATCTGGTGACAGGTTCCCTTTAAATCGCAGTCTACTGACAACATAAATCTCTTGGAGTCCAATACAATATGTGTAGCAGGACCCTCGATGAATTCATAATATATTTCATAGGTGACCTTAATGGGCAAACTCTCCATCACGAAAATTGACCACAGCACAAGGTCATAAGGACCTTTCAGCCAAACTATCTTTGCACCTTCTCAAGCCAGTTTGCTCCTGAATTATCTGATCGGACGGAAGAACTGCTTGTCACAAGTCACCAGGAAGAAAAAAAAAAGGTAATAAATTAAAATTTGAGTCACTCCAGCGGCAAAAATGTTGTGAACAATGGCAGCATATATACGGCACGGCCAAGGGCACAATCAATGTGTTCATCCATCCGAGAGGAGAAAAAAAACCCTGCAGCTTTGCAAGATGTTAAACCTACTAATGTATAAAAAAAGAGAGAGTTAACTTTCTAAAACTTCCATAAGCTAAGTTGCCATTACAATTTATGTGCAAATGGTGCAATAGAATCCCTCTCGGGGCTAGACAGAAGTTTCAGGTTCGCCTCCATTTAAAGGGGAATTTGACTACAGCGAGAGCTCCATTTACTTCTCAGCAAAAGTCGTGCAACAAACAGAACGATCGAAAGGTGAACAAAGACGGCAGTGTGAGGCAGAGAGTGCAGTGTGTGCGCTCCGGCTGGGCACTAAAATGCCTTCCTTTTATAGTCTACACTCCCAACACTTTACCTTGTGTAAAAAATCCTTTCCATCTCCCCACTCAGCCCGCAGAGAGCTCAGGGAGTCACGTTCCCATGGACTCGCCCTACACAATCTCTCGGGCAGGATATGGCACTCTGACAGAACGTCCGCAGCAGCCATTCATTTTATTTATTTCACGTTTCTGTGTGTGTGTGTGTGGAGCAATTGGCCATTGTGAGAAATTGGGGATCCTTTATGGCGAGAGGGACAAAAGCCGTTACTGTATATACAGTATATCCAAGGAAACCTCTGAGCAGATCCCCCAATTTTAAGGCAATGCTCTGCTCATAGATGGGGGTGGCTTCCATGGGATATAATGGGGGGAAGAAAAAAATCAAACAATGAAAAAAAAAATTTGGTGTTTCAGGGAATCTAGAGAGGTCTCACTGTGATTGTAGGCCACATGTAGGTTATTTTTGCAGGTGGGGAAAAGATAAATGTCAAAGGAACTTAAACTCACCTCTATCCTCTACCCCGATGAAGTCGAAGTAGCTCAAGGTAGTAGAAGCAATCCAATAAATCCTATAAGTTGGAGATTTTACACCCACTGGTTGGGCAGCAATGAAGCCAACTTTCAGCTTGAAGCTGACTTTTCATAGTTTATATGGTTGAAAATACTTGTCCATCAAGTTTAACCAAGGAAGGGAATGGAGAGGAAGGGATTTAGGGGAAAAAATCCTATATAACATAACCATAAATGTTATTTAGGTGTAAAAAGGCATCTAGACCCTTCTTGAAGCTCTCCGCTGTCCCTGCTATGACCAGCGCTTGAGCTCAGCTATTCCACAGATTGACAGTTCTCATAGTAAAAAAGCCCTGTCGCCTCTGGTGATTAAACCTTGTTTTCTCCAAACGGAGACAGTGTCCCCTCGTCTTTTGACTTTTGTTCTCAATGTTTTTACATGAAAGAAAGAAAATGGAACTAAGGATCCGAATCGCGCACTTTCGCCGGGTTTCCTGAGGATTACAGATTTGCGCTGAATTGTCCCGGGATTTTGGTGCACGCGATCAGATTGTGTCGCATCAGTGCCGGCTTTCACGCGTAAGAAATCGGGGGCGTGACCGTAGGACAACCCGACGGATTCGGAAAAACCGCAGAATTTAAAAAAGAATTTGTGTCGCAAGATCAGCACTTACATGCAGCGGGAAGAAGAAGGTGAACTCCTGGGACCTCGGCGCAGCAGAAACCTTAGGAATCCCGGCAGACCCGAATCGTCGTTGGAAACGTGCCGCTGGATCGCGACTGGACCGGGTAAGTAAATGTGCCCCATTGATACAAGAGACTCCATGATGTTCACTAATAACCACAAGTATCACTTTATACAGCAGGAATTATGAGTCAAACCCGTCAATGTCAGTGCTGGTCATGGCTCAGTTTTTTTTAGTTTAACGCCTTAGAACTTGCCAGAGAAGAGCCATCTCTGATGGCTCCATCGATTCGGAAAGGCAAGGAAATGGGAATTAGTCTCCTAAACTGAGACTGGCTGGGGGGGCTTACACTGCAGTCTGCATAAGGACTCGCTGGCCGTCTACAGGCTCCAAACCTGGTGACAGTGTCCCTTTGATTGAGAACAGACATTCTGGGGCTTATTTACTAAGGGTCGGGGATCGCACTTTCGTCGGACTGTTTGCCGTTTTCGGGGATTGCACGGCTTGGTCAGGTATTTAACAGGTGTACACGCTGGGATTATGTTGCATTGATCGGATTGTGGCGCGGCTGCACTGCTTCCATGCGACAGAAATCGGGCGGCGTGCCACCAGACAATCCGACTGATTCAGACTGAGCGCGGGATTTAACTTTCAAATTGTGTCGCAAGACAATGCACTTACATGCACCAGGAAGAAGAAGGGGAACTCCGGGGACCTGAGCGGGGAAGCGACACATGCAGGATATCGGGCGCACGATCTACGCACATGCAGTTTTTTTCAATTTTTCCACATTTGGAATTTTTTTAGCGGCTTCTCACTACATGGCATGGAATAATAAATAACATCATGGGAAAGTAAAATTTGTTACGCACAAAATAAGCCCTCACACAGCTCTATACACGGAAAAATGAAAAAGTTATGGATTTTTGAAGATGGAGAGCGAGAAATTAGCGAAAATACCCTGCGTCCTTAAGGGGTTAAAATTCATGCAAACCAAAGCCCAACCCCTGGGACTACACAGAGGATTCTGTCAGGGTGCAAGGTAAGTTATAACACACAATTATATCGTAATGTAAATGCTTAGAACGCAGAAAGACATATTTGCACTGCAGCTGCACCCTGTCTTGAAAATGAGTTTCCTGGTGACAGGTTCCCTTTAATTATCTTGTACTCTTTGTGATCCTTCTACACCTCTGGACTTCACAGTCTTTACCTCTATAACATATTCCTGCTCTCAGAATAATGTATAACAGCATATAGTTCCTCTGTCTCTACATATCCCAGGTGTAGACATAGACCATTCCATCTATTTCACAGCCGAACCCCTTAGAGGCGGCGGATGTTACCTGTGCAGCAGTTATACCGGGGCTTCTCCTCACTGCTCTGCAGACCCCAGAGAGAGGAATCTCATCCAGACTTATATCATTATCCACATCTCAGGTACAACCCAGGCTGGATATATATATACACAGCGGGTACGGGAAGTACTCAGACCCCTTTACATTTTTCCCTTTTTGTTTCATTGTAGCCAATTGGTAAGATCAAAATAAGTTTTATTTGTGCTTAGGGTCATTGTCTTGTTGGAAGGTTCGTCCCAGTCTGAGGTCCACAGCATCTGGAAGAGGTTCTCATCCAGGATATTCCTATACTTGGCCGCAATTATCTTTATGTTAATTACACCCAGTGGTCCTGCCCCCCATAACCTGATGCTGCCCCCTATGTGTCACTGCTGGGATTGGATTTGGCAGGTGCAGAGAAGAGAATCTTATTTCTCATAGTCCGGGATCCATCATGTGTTTTGTGCCCTGTATGCGGCTTTCATATGTCTGACACTGAGGAGAAGCTTCCAGACTCTGCCATAAAGCCCCGACTGCTGGAGGCTGCAGTGATAGGTGACTCCCATCTTCCTACTTCATCTCTGGAGCTCAGTGATCTTGAGGTTCTTCTTTTCCTCTCTCATCAAGGCTCTTGTATTGAGTATTGAGGCCACTGTGCTCTTAGGAACCTTGAGTGCTGCAGAAATTCTTTTGTAACCATGTCAGAGCTGCGCCTTGCCAGAATTCTAACTCTGAGCTCCTTGGGCAGTTCCTTAGACCCCATGATTCTCATGTGCTCTGATATGAACTGTGAGCTGTGAGGTCTTATATAGACAGGTGTGAGCCTTTCCTAATCAAGTCCAATCAGTTAAATAAAACACAGCTGGACTCCAATGAAGGAGTAGATCCATCTCAAGGAGGATCAGAAGGAAATGGACAGAACGCGAGTTAAATATGAGTGTTACAGTAAAGGGGCTGAATACTTATCATCAAGTGATTTTTATTTTTTCTCTTTTTAATAAATTAGCAAAAATATGTACATTTCTGTTTTGTCTTTTTTAAGATAGGGTCAGAGTGCACATTAATGAGCAAAGTAAAAGACTTTTTAGCTGCAGTGAAACAACGAGTGAAAAATTTCATTGTGAAAAAGTGAAAAATACCCACTGTACATATAGTAAGGAAGAAGTATGAAGTATGTACAATGATGACGGCATTACACTGCATATGGGAGAATAATGTCCTGTGGCCTACAAATATTCATCCCTGTCCAGTAACTTTTTTACCTATATTTCGACCTTTATAGGAAGAACAATGCGGAAAAGATTGATTCATCCCCACCCCATGTAGCTACCGCTCACTCATCTGTAAGTATTTTATACTTTGGTGTACGGAGAAGCTGCGTTCGCCACACAGGGCACTTGATGCTCAGGTATTATCCTAATTATTCACACCCACAGCGTGACACAAGCAGCCCTGCCCGCCCTTCTCTCTCCCGAGAGCCGGTGACGTATAGCGCAGCCGCGGTGAACTAACCCGGAAGCCTTGGTGCCAGTGTATAACGCTGCATTAAGTACTGCTGCGCCAGAGCTCGGTGACGTCACCGGCTCTCGGGAGAGAGAAGGGTGGGCAGGGCTGCTTGAGTCATGCTGTGGGTGTGAATAATAAGGATAATACCTGAGCATCAAGCGCCCTGTGTGACAAATGCAGGTGCGCCGGACGCTCATTAACATAATTTAAAAACTGCTTTTCCGACGAAACACCTCAGTTCCTGGCCAATACAAGACCAGATCAGCAACACCTGTCTAAAGGTAGGTTCGCCTAATGATGGGTGTTTCTAAATGGTAGATTTCCGGTGCAGCTGGACGATCCGACTGATTCAGACTGAGCGCGGGATTTAACTTTCAAATTGTGTCGCAAGACAATGCACTTACATGCACCAGGAAGAAGAAGAACTCCGGGGACCTGAGCGGGGAAGCGACACATCAGGATATCGGGCACAAGATCTTAGTGACTCCCCACACAGCGCATTATACACAGACAATGCAACATTACTGCACAGGAAAAGAAGTGTGAAATCCGGACCTAGCGTGGAAGCGACACATGCAGGATATCGGGCGCACGATCTTAGTGACTCCCTGCACAGCGCATTATACACAGACAATGCACTTACATGCACCAGGAAGAAGAAGGTGAACTCCGGGGACCTGAGCGGGGAAGCAACACATGCAGGATATCGGGCGCACAATCTCAGTGAATCTCGGCACAGTGCATGATCGTTGGACAATGCACTTTCGGGAACTCTGTTGGACAGGTAAGTAAATGTGCCCCTCTATGTTTATCCTTCAGATAAGTGGGACGGTAATGAAGTTGGCCACTTTACATCTAATTTACCAGTGTACAAGTATGAAAAGTTCTGCTCAGCTGAAATATAAAGTAAAGCCCCTGGTTCAGAAATATCTTTTGCCTCATTAACCATTACTGTCCATAAAATGGCTGAAGATGGAGATTTCATGTGATCTCTAATTGTCCATGACTAATCTCCCTTCCAGGACCTTATGATACTGTTCATTAATACAAGCTTAGGGTCCTGGAAGGTAGATTGGTCATGGACAATTAGGATCACATGATCCCCCATCTCCTACTATTTTAAGGACAGGAATGGCAGATGATGAGTTAAAATATATCTCTGAACCTGGGGGTTAAATTTACATATAAGAAATGGTGCAAAATATTAAACACATGTATGTTGGTAAAGTACCTAAAATCCTGAAACCAAAACATTACAAAAAAATTAATTGGCCAACCCCATTTCTGAAATAGCATCTGGCAGTAGTTTAGTTTATGCAAAACTACATTCAATATCTGATACCAGCCCTGGAGAGCTGTGTATGTTGTTAGTAGCAGCAGGACTGTGAAATATGGATTTATATTCCAGGATTGTAGCTTCTCCAAGTGCACACTGGGTCCTCACACTGCTGTGCTCTATGTTCTCTACTGTTCCACATCACCTACCCTTTGATATAAGTAAAAACTGTAGCAGCCTCCTAGTTGGCGTGAGGACAACTACTATCCTAAAATATAAATCCATATTTTACAGTACTGCTGCTGCTACTAACATCATATACAAAGGTGTGATTACACAGATCATCCAGGGACCATACCTAAAGCAGCCTAAATTTTGGCATCTTCAAACAGGTAACATTACACACTACTATATATTAGGACACCTTGAATGGCACTCTAGTAAAGTCTTTTTTAAGAACGCCATGGTCTATATCTATCTCCCAAATATCCTCTATAAATTATGGGGGAGAAGGGGCCTTCTTCAATAGGAAGGAGTCTGTATGATCGCCCCTGTGATAAACCTGCACCCATGCAGAATAGACAGTAAAAGTGCAGACTCCAATCCATCACTATGCGGATATTTGACAAGAGAAAATTTGTTATTATGGGTCCTCCGATTCCTAATCTCACGACAGACTAAACAAGCAGCGCGCTGGTCAGCAGGTCACCTTTTAAACAATTATGTGACATAAAAGATCTCCTGTAATGTGCATTTCCTGCTCGGAGAACTCTAATTTAATAATTTTTGTTTCAGCCGTTGATGGCTTTGTGAATGTTGTAAGTCTGTGTATACAGATCTAACTCTAGATATGTAGCATCAGCGGCTAGTAGGTTATCAGGGGCCTGGTTATATGATCCATGGCTCACTAGCCATATCCGTGCCATAAGAGGCTTCACCTTATTAGTCACAGCAAATCAGGAAATGGCTGAGCTAATATTTTTGTCACATATCATCTCAATCAGTTTTATTGGGAATGGAATGTGATGTAGCCATCCTGTATTCACTACTATGTATCTAATACGTAGCCTGCATGGGGGCTATGTAGCAGCCAATGGGGCTCCTAGAGGTGATTGTAGCCATCCTGTATTCACTACTGTATCTAATACTAGCCTGCATGGGGGCTATGCAGCCATGGGGCTCCTGGAATTGTATGTAGCCACCTGTATTCACTACAAGTATCTAATACGTAGCCTGCATGGCTATGTAGCCATGTGGGCTCCTGGAATGTGATGTAGCCATCCTGTATTCACTACAATGTATCTAATACGTAGCCTGCATGGGGGCTATGTAGCCAATGGGGCTCCTGGAATGTGATGTAGCCATCCTGTATTCACTACAATGTATCTAATACGTAGCTGCATGGGGGCTATGTAGCCAATGGGGCTCCTGGAATGTGATGTAGCCATCCTGTATTCACTACAATGTATCTAATACGTAGCCTGCATGGGGGCTATGTAGCCAATGGGGCTCCTGGAATGTGATCACACTGCTTGTGCTCTATGTTCTCTACTGTTCCAAATCACTACCCTTTGATATAAGTAAAACTTAGCAGCCTCCTAGTTGGCGTGAGGACAACTACTATCCTAAAAAAAATCCATATTTTACAGTACGTGCTGCTACTACTAACATCATATACAAGGTGTGATAAAGATCATCCAGGGACCATACCTAAAGCAGCCTAAATTTTGCATCTTCAAACAGGTACATTACACACTACTATATATTAGGACACCTTGAATGGCACTCTAGTAAAGTCTTTTTTAAGAACGCCATGGTCTATATCTATCTCCCAAAATCCTCTATAAAATTGGGGAGAAGGGGCCTTCTCAATAGGAAGGAGCATGATCGCCCCTGTGATAAACCTGCACCCATCAGCATAGACATAAGGGAGACTCAATCCATCACTATGGGATATTGACAAGAGAAAATTGTTATTATGGGTCCTCCGATTCCTAATCTCACGACAGACTAAACAAGCAGCGCGCTGCGTCAGCAGGTCACCTTTTAAACAATTGTGACATAAAAGATCTACCGGTAATGTGCATTTCCTGCTCGGAGAACTCTAATTTAATAATTTTTGTTTCAGCCGTTGATGGTTTGTGAATGTTGAAGTCTGTGTATACAGATCTAACTCTAGATATGTAGCATCAGCGGCTAGTAGGTTTCAGGGGCCTGGTTATATGATCCAGGGCTCACTAGCCATATCCTGCCATAGAGGCTTCACCTTATTAGTCACAGCAAATCAGGAAATGGCTGAGCTAATTTTTTGTCACTATATCATCTCAATCATTTTATTGGGAATGGAAGTGATGTAGCCATCCTGTATTCACTACATGTTCTAATACGTAGCCTGCTGGGGGTATGTAGCCAATGGGGCTTGGAATGTGAGGTAGCCATCCTGTATTCACACTAATGTATAATACGTAGCCTGCATGGGGGCTATTGAGCCAATGGCGGTCCTGGAATGTGATGTAGCCATCCTGTATTCACTACATGTATCTAATACGTAGCCTGCAGGGGGCTATGTGCAATGGGGCTCCTGGAATGTGATGTAGCCATCCTGTATACACAATGATCTAATACGTAGCCGGCATGGGGGCTGCTAGCCAATGGGGCTCCTGGATGTGATGATAGCCATCCTGTATTCACTACAATGTATTAATACGTAGCCTGCATGGGGGCTATGTAGCCAATGGGGCTCCTGAAGTGATGTAGCCATCCTGTATTCACTACAATGTATCTAATACTAGCCTGCATGGGGCTATGTAGCCAATGGGGTCGACCTGAGCGGGGAAGCGACACATGCAGGATATCGGGCGCACGATCTTAGTGACTCCCTGCACAGCGCATTATACACAGACAATGCACTTACATGCACCAGGAAGAAGAAGGTGAACTCCGGGGACCTGAGCGGGGAAGCAACACATGCAGGATATCGGGCGCACAATCTCAGTGAATCTCGGCACAGTGCATGATCGTTGGACAATGCACTTTCGGGAACTCTGTTGGACAGGTAAGTAAATGTGCCCCTCTATGTTTATCCTTCAGATAAGTGGGACGGTAATGAAGTTGGCCACTTTACATCTAATTTACCAGTGTACAAGTATGAAAAGTTCTGCTCAGCTGAAATATAAAGTAAAGCCCCTGGTTCAGAAATATCTTTTGCCTCATTAACCATTACTGTCCATAAAATGGCTGAAGATGGAGATTTCATGTGATCTCTAATTGTCCATGACTAATCTCCCTTCCAGGACCTTATGATACTGTTCATTAATACAAGCTTAGGGTCCTGGAAGGTAGATTGGTCATGGACAATTAGGATCACATGATCCCCCATCTCCTACTATTTTAAGGACAGGAATGGCAGATGATGAGTTAAAATATATCTCTGAACCTGGGGGTTAAATTTACATATAAGAAATGGTGCAAAATATTAAACACATGTATGTTGGTAAAGTACCTAAAATCCTGAAACCAAAACATTACAAAAAAATTAATTGGCCAACCCCATTTCTGAAATAGCATCTGGCAGTAGTTTAGTTTATGCAAAACTACATTCAATATCTGATACCAGCCCTGGAGAGCTGTGTATGTTGTTAGTAGCAGCAGGACTGTGAAATATGGATTTATATTCCAGGATTGTAGCTTCTCCAAGTGCACACTGGGTCCTCACACTGCTGTGCTCTATGTTCTCTACTGTTCCACATCACCTACCCTTTGATATAAGTAAAAACTGTAGCAGCCTCCTAGTTGGCGTGAGGACAACTACTATCCTAAAATATAAATCCATATTTTACAGTACTGCTGCTGCTACTAACATCATATACAAAGGTGTGATTACACAGATCATCCAGGGACCATACCTAAAGCAGCCTAAATTTTGGCATCTTCAAACAGGTAACATTA
Source organism: Engystomops pustulosus (assembly GCA_019512145.1). Classification (NCBI taxonomy): domain Eukaryota; kingdom Metazoa; phylum Chordata; class Amphibia; order Anura; family Leptodactylidae; genus Engystomops; species Engystomops pustulosus. Next base: position 94,234,565 of record CM033649.1, on the reverse strand, counting down.
CACACTACTATATATTAGGACACCTTGAATGGCACTCTAGTAAAGTCTTTTTTAAGAACGCCATGGTCTATATCTATCTCCCAAATATCCTCTATAAATTATGGGGGAGAAGGGGCCTTCTTCAATAGGAAGGAGTCTGTATGATCGCCCCTGTGATAAACCTGCACCCATGCAGAATAGACAGTAAAAGTGCAGACTCCAATCCATCACTATGCGGATATTTGACAAGAGAAAATTTGTTATTATGGGTCCTCCGATTCCTAATCTCACGACAGACTAAACAAGCAGCGCGCTGGTCAGCAGGTCACCTTTTAAACAATTATGTGACATAAAAGATCTCCTGTAATGTGCATTTCCTGCTCGGAGAACTCTAATTTAATAATTTTTGTTTCAGCCGTTGATGGCTTTGTGAATGTTGTAAGTCTGTGTATACAGATCTAACTCTAGATATGTAGCATCAGCGGCTAGTAGGTTATCAGGGGCCTGGTTATATGATCCATGGCTCACTAGCCATATCCGTGCCATAAGAGGCTTCACCTTATTAGTCACAGCAAATCAGGAAATGGCTGAGCTAATATTTTTGTCACATATCATCTCAATCAGTTTTATTGGGAATGGAATGTGATTGTAGCCATCTGTATTCGCTCTATGTATCTATCTAGCCTGCATGGGGGTATATGGCAATTTGGGGCTCCTGGAATGTGATGTAGCCATCCTGTATTCACAAACGTATCTATATACGTAGCCTGCATGGGGGCTATGCAGCCAATGGGGCTCCTGGAATGTGATGTAGCCATCCTGTATTCACTACAATGTATCTAATACGTAGCCTGCATGGGGGCTATGTAGCCAATGGGGCTCCTGGAATGTGATGTAGCCATCCTGTATTCACTACAATGTATCTAATATGTAGCCTGCATCGGGGGAATGTAGCCAATGGGCTCCGGAATGTGATGTAGCATCCTGTATTCACTACAATGATCGTGCAGGGGCTATCATGGCCAATGGGTTCCAGCACACCATTGACGAGTGATGGGGGCTATGTAGCCAATGGGGCTCCTGGAATGTGATGTAGCCATCCTGTATTCACTACAATGTATCTAATATGTAGCCAGCAGTGTAAGTCACTGACCTCCTATATAATATCAATACATTGTCTATCAGAATTGGATCAGAATCCACTATAGACTTGCCCAGTCACTGTAATTTCCATAAGTTTATATCACCATCAGACCTGTAACAGAAAAGGTAATAAGAATTTGCTTTCTATGGTACAATCCTGGGGAGGGCAGGAATTCGGAACATCTACCACCCGGATGAAAGAATGTATGTAAATGAGCCTGAGGGGCTCCAGGCTCCATTAACACCTATGGAGCCTAGAGCCCCTCAGGCTCATTTGCATACAGTCCTTAATTCTGGTGGTAGATGCCCTTTTAAGCAATCTTCAAAATTATCAATTCAAACACGGATCTTATACTGATTGAGGCCAAAGAATGTTCCACTTTCCTTTATCCCATTTGCCTTATACAAATAAAACTGAGCAATATGTAAAGAAATGTGTTGCAGGAGAATTTCCAATGTCTCTTGCCTTTGAGTGTCGAAAAGACAACTGGCTGCAGCAGGAGCCTTTCCCTTTGCCCTGTCTGCATTGAATGGGCTGTAACATGTTTGCAACTTACCCTCTTATCCATATTACAAGCTGATTGGTCCAACTACCCACTGATCATGACAATGGGGTCCCGATCTCACTAATTGACGGAGCAACGGGTCGAGCATCTTTCCACTCCCCATACTAAGGGAGTAAACAGAGGATAACATGCAAACCTAAGCCATATTGATTGATAAGCCTCGAGCCATTCACCAGTTTAAAGGAAATCTACCATCAAAATCAGACATGATAAACTGGGGACATTACTCATAGATCCAGGTGCCATGACTGTGGTATCTTCTTATATTTGTTATCCATGGCCTCCCTCCTCCTAAAATCAGCTTTTAAATTTATGCTAATGAGCCAGAAGGGTTCTAGTGTGCTTTACCAGATCCCCTCCCTGCTGCTGGTATCGGCCATGCTTTTACTAATCCTTTATGACAAAAAAATAGTTTTGCCAAAATATACAGTGCTATAAGTGTCTGATATTTGGGGGTCCAATCCCAGTGTTGATGGGTACATGGTACCGGAAGAAGCATAGGTGTGTATACTTAACCTATACTTTATTTTATGGGGTATATAGCACACCTGTCCTGTAGGCTCCTTGGAAGCTGACATGTGTACCTGCCCTCCATTGGGTATGTGGCACTGTAGGGGACTTTCGATCATGGGATCCCCAGAAAAGCTGGCAATTGGACCCCCATCAATCTCATTTCCTTTTATGGCACAACCATTTCATGATTCCCAGTTGTTGACAATATTCGGTATAATTAATTGAATAACATAATAATAATTCCTTTATTTATATAGGGGGCACAGATTACGCAGCACTGCACAGAACTTGCCAAATTGGTCTCTTTCCCCAACGGGGCTCACAATCTAATTAACCTACCAGTATGTTTTGCAGTGTGGGAGAAAATCGGAGGACCCAGCGGAATCCCACGCAAACAAGGAGAGAACATACAAACTCTTTGCAGTTGTTGACCTGGATGGGACTTGAAGCCAGAACCCCAACGCTGCAAGGCTGTAGTGCTAACCACTGAGCTGCCGTGCTGCCCTAATATACATGACATAGATTAGAGACTGTAGCAGGGTGGATATTACCAGAGGCGGCTCTTTCTCCCCCATTACATTTTGTGGGCATGGGATACACCAGAGACCTCCCTGATGCCCATTTCGCCGTATATCCTGGTCTACCCAGTGTATGCGCTTGGACAGTGGTTAAGGACTCTATTAGCCGGGTAATTAAAACCAAGTGTAATCTGATCAGGTGGATAACATTGCTACAAAATGAAGGAGACCATTAGCAGGAAATGTTGTGCTACAGGCAGACATCAAATCTGTTTAAAGAGATTGGATTTCAGTGCTGCATACACTTACCCCATTACTGTAATGTGCCACTCGGCGCTGATAGCGCACAAGCTGAGAAAACACTTATAATGCAGTAGTGACATCTATATGAAACCAGCGCCATAAGTCGCAGGGAGTGAAATCACCCGGGACAACGTAAACCTGACACCGCAGACACCATTCACGTTACACTTGTGAGCAGCGTCGGGTGCTTGTCCTACTCATTACTTATTATCTCCGATTACCAGGGCCTCCGCCGCAAAGTAAATATTTATGGCACTCGCCGCCTGGTTAACCCTTCTCTTACATATTCTACTTACTGTAAAACATGTGCTGACATACAGTGGATACAAAGCGATGGGTAAGAGCTATGAAGAATCAATGTCCTGTTACCTTCTTAGTGGCACTTTAGTTTGCATTAAGATACAGTTAAAACTTCATTAGAAGATTCCACAGCAACAATATTGCAAAATCGGAATTAAAGGGGTGGTTTGGGATTATCAATTTGGGCTGATAACAAACAAGCCATCACTTACCTTTCTCCTCTACTCCAGAGCAGGACCTCCCATCACCCATGTGACAGAAAGTGACCGCTGCAGTATTTCACTGGCTTCATAGGTTATAAGGTTCAAGTGCGCTCATCATGACATCACTGCTGGAGCCGATGCTTGCAAAGAGAAACCGGTGATGTCTTATATATATTCAATTGATGAATTATTTAAAGTAACACTCCAGGAAAAAGTGAGAGACTGTAAAACGCCAAGTGCAGGAGAAGAGATACACTAAAGATATAAGTCACGCTCCAGCGCTTTAGCTTAAAGGAAAACTACCCTCAAAATACACTATGAAAAACCTTACTTATGTACTCACTCGTAGATCTAGGCACCGTGACTATGGTAATCTTCTTATATTTGTTTTTCATGACCTCTTTCCTCCATAAATCAACTTTCAAAATTATGCTTATGAGCCCCTCCATGCTGAAACTTCACAGGCTGTTACACTGTCTCACCCTCTCACTGCACCCACCAGCACTTCTCCCTGTACCTGATGTAGTCTCAGGGGCAAAGTGCTCCTGCACAGTGTAGCAACCTGTGAAGCTATAGCAGAAGGCCCCTGGTAACACCCCCAACAGCTCAACAGCATAAATTGTAAAAGGTGGCTATGGGTAACAAATATAAGAAGATTCCCTGGAGCTATGAGTAATGTCCCTGGTTTATCATGCTGGATTTTGATGGTAGATTTCCTTTAACATGTTCCAGCCCCCGTTTGTTTCAGTGCTATCATTAAGAGAACACAAAAAAAAGTTCAAACATTTTCACAATGTTATCAAATATTAGAATTTAAACTAAAAAAAACTAAACAAAAAGAAATATGTTGTATCCTTTTTGGCCACTCCTTGACTCCCCAGTCCTGCAGCACGGAGCTTGTGGACACCACTGGCTGTGCCGATGTTCACGTTAATAGTTTTTTGGGGCCAAAAACACCTGTATATACCTTTATCAAGTTGATGACCCATCCTATGCAAAGATCGGTTGTACCCGGGGGCTGTATACCCCAGTATTACATGTAGGCATTAGTTAGGCTTGGTGTTCGGGCTTCATACAGTAGCCGTATTAGAAACAGGATCAGGGCAGGAAAAGATTTATTTTCTGTCTCTAATACCATAATATGTGATCCGATCCGATGCATTGAATGGCTGGAGAGGTGGTCGCTCTGCAATGTTCAAATTACACTATTTGCACATTAGTCAAAAAACTTTACTTACTAATCAGGCGCCGGGCTACTGCAGGGAACACGCTGATCATGCACCATGTGTTCGTACAAACCAATCTGTCACAGCCTAATATTCTGATGCATGTAAGGCCAAGATATTATAGCTACAGATTTGTTCTTTTAGCAGGCAAAATTATCCAAAAATGTGTATTTATAAGGAAATGATGTCCCTGCCTTCCTCCTGCCTATACTTTATGAATAAATTAATACACATCAGCTATCACCAAACTAAGAAGAGAAGGAAAGAAGAGGAAGAACTCACCCCCTGAATACACGGGACTCATAATCAATATGTATTTTTTCCCATGCACCCCAACTTTGACTACTAGGATTATATACCTGTAGTAATATGCTGCCCGAAATACAGCACTATAATAGGTAGAGAGAACACTTCAGATATGTTGAATAAACTGGAACAGTCATGTCTAAAATAAGTAGGTTGTATCTAAGGTTAAAGCACTGTGATTGTCGTATGTCTTGCTGCATGGACCTTGTCTGCAGATGTAATTTCCGCTCTGATAATTCAGTCGCACACCAGTGGAGCAGATATGGACAGTACCAGGGATTGCAGCTCTATAAATAAGTTTATTCTGGTTTCCTGGATCTTACTTTTGAGTATAACAGTATACAAGCATGAGTAGGTTTAAGGGCTGAACGCACTGCTCTTACCTTTCCAGGACTGGTTTACAGCGGTATTATCTACCTACACACAAGAAGAGGTGCTGGGATTCCCACCACAAGGGATATTCCTAATAAATCTTCTAGTGCTGTAGACCATTGGCAGAGCAATGGTCCATCCACTCAACCCACTAGACAACCAAGTCTGGGGACAATGTCATTGTATTACTGTATAAATGTATCTACTTGATCTGTTAAGTAGTTACAATTATACAGTATTACCATTATTGTTAAATAAGCAGAAACACCAGCATGGCCAGTGTGTGCTGGTGCCAATAGTCTCAGCCACACCAGCCGGCAGACCAAAGGCACCCACCCCAGCAACCAGTAGTTAGTGTGGACCCTCCCTCACAAACTAGAAGACAGTGTGCACCCTCCCACACCAGCTGGCAGACTGAATGCACCCACCCATACCGGCCGGCAGACCGGGTGTATCCACCCCAGCAACCAATAGTTAGTGTGGACCCATCCACACCAGCCAGCAGACCGAGTGCACCCACACCAGCCAGCAGACCAAATGCACCCACACCAGCCAGCAGACCAAATGCACCCGCACCAGCCGGCAGACCAGATGCACCCACACCAGCCGGCAGACCAAATGCACCCACACCAGCCGGCAGACCAAATGCACCCACACCAGCCGGCAGACCAGACCCAGATGCACCACATCCAGCCGGCATAACCAGATGTCACCCACCCATCCTGCGACCAGATGCAACCCACACCATCCGGCATACCAAATGTCAATGCACCCACCCAGCCGGCATAATCAAATGCACCCCCACCAGCCGCGAGACCATATGCACCCACACCAGCGCGGCAGACCAAAATGCATCCACACCCACCGCAGGACCAATGCACCCACACCAGCCTTCAGACCAAATGCACCCACACCAGCCGGCAAACCCAGATGCACCACACCAGCCGGCAGACCAAATGCACGTCCACACCAGCCGGCATACCAGATGCACGGCCCACACAGCCGGCAGACCAAATGCACCCACACCACAGTATACCCAATGCACCCACACCACCGGCATACGCAGATCACCCACCACCACCTGCATTACCAAATCACCCACAACCAGCCTAGACCAGATGCACCCACACATCCGGCAGACCAAATGCACCCGACACCGCGCAGACCAAATGCACCCACACCCCGGCAGACCATTCACCCACACAGCCGGCAGACCACATGCCCACCCCCAGCCTCGACCAAATGCACACCACCAGCCGGCAGACCAATGCACCCACAGCAGCTGGTATAACCAAAGGCACCACCAACCATTCCGTCAGAACGCAAATGCACAACACCCAGCCGGCAGACCCATATGCACTCCCATGGGACCATACCAATCACTGGTGGGGGCCTGAATGTCGGCCCATCACGCAATCACTAGATGGGGGGCTAATGTTCAGGACCATCATCAATCACTGTGGGGGGCTAGTTGTAAGGACCATCAGCAATCAACTGTGGGGGGGCTAATGTCGGACCATCACCAATCACTGGTGGGGAGCTAATGTCAGGACATCACCAATCACTATGGGGGGCTAATGTCAGGACCATCACCAATCACTAGTAGGGGCGGGGCTATGTTGGGACCATCACAATCACTGGTGGGTGGGCCTAAGTCGGGGACATCAGCAATCACTGGTGTAGGGGGTTAAAGTCGAGACCATCACCAATCAGGGTGGGGGCTAAAGTTGGGACCATCACATCACTGTGGGGGGGTTAAAGTGGGCCATAACGCATCACCGTGGGGGCAAAAGATTACCAACACAAACAGTAGACATGGTACATTGCAGAAACGCTCTTGTAGAGACTGGACTGATCCTATAGAAGTGAACAGTGGTCATACATGTGCACAACGCTTCATAACATGTGACCTCCATTTACATACATTGGAGTTCCATTTTTATAATTGAATGTGGTTCCTAAAACCTTTTTTTAGCCCATAATTCCCTAAAGTTCTATAAACCAGACAAACTCAATCTAGGCAATGTTACACACACAAATGGATTTTCATGGAAGCGATTAGGATGTCTAGCTTAATGCCAGCGCGCCGGCATATATAATAGGCATCACATGCTGGCACTTCATTATGACCCCCATTGGCCATCTACCATCTCACAATGTACATTGATTCAGCATGTCCCTTCTATTCTTCCTTTATATGGTGACTACAGATTTGTACAATTGTAATGTTTTCCTGAGCAGCTGAAATTGCAGTGATATTTGGTAGATGAAATATACAGGGAGATTTCGGGAAACGTGTGAGATTTCACATACAAGTGGGAATTTAGATTGGGAATTTCCTACTACTCTACTGCAGGACACCTCTGTGGCTCATGGTTAGCATTACAGCCTTGCGCGCGGGACCTGGGTCAACATCAGCAAAGAGTTTGTATGTTCTCTCCATGTTTTGTGTGGTTTCCTCTCCGGTCCTCCAGTTTCCTCCCACATTCCAAACATACTGGTAGGTTGATCAAAGTGGAGCCCCATTTGCGGACAGGGACCGATCTGAAAAGCTCTGTAGCTCTGTGTAATCTGTGTGCGCTATATAATCAGGTATGTTAAAATTTTATTATTTTTAAGCTCCTCCACTTTTCAACCAAAAATAATCAGAAAATTGCAAAATGGTGTAATTGCAATAAACATGTGACATGCTTTGATGTGAATCTTTTGTAACCCCAAAATTAATGCTAATTCTCCCTATTGTTGTTACAGCTTATAGGGCGGCACTAGAGATTGGGGCCATAAATACTCTATGGGGGCAGGGGAACTTTTTGGACTCCTGTCCTTCATCCCATAAGAACACCAGGCTGATAGCAGGGGGCATAGATTGCAATCAGTAAGTGAGGAGGGAGTTGATTTTCAATGTCCCTTTAATTCCTAGTTTATTACTATAATGTCTTCTTCTTTCTGTTATGGCACTGGGCTGGAGCTGGGATGAAAGCGGATACCAGAAAACCCTGTCATCACGAGCCTTGGCCAGTTTTTAATATACTTGCCCCAGCATTTTTAGTAACTTACCCCTTTATGTGCCACAGCTCCGGTTTCATCCCATCCCGACAGCAAGTTAATGCCCTCTGCTGACATCCGCGAGGCCAAAGGTGATATCATTTACGGGGCTTGATGAATTTGATACAGTTTAAGCAGCAGGAGGGGCGAAGGAAGGCTTAATCTGTTTAATAGAACCGGATTAGTGTAAAATTGACAGACTCATTTATAGGAGATGGTGGATGAATGTAGTGGAGAGGGTTTAGATGTGGGTACATGGTTAGGTTTGTTGGATTGACACACAAGAGGAACAATACGGGCAGAGGATTGCGGGGCGGCTGCCGAGTGCATGACATCATGGAGCAGGAGTCATGTGTTAGATACTTATACAGCAGACTAAGTGTGCAATGGCTTCACATTTCCTTCTTAGTTTTTAGATGTTGAATGCAGTCAGTCATTAAGTGCTGCTCTTCCCTGCATGTCACATCAGCCACCCTACATATCCCAGGGATGAGCATTGCATGTCACTGGCCAGATAATAAAGTTTCATTGCAAAGGTTAAAGGGGTGTGGCCACATATCTCACAACGTTTTATATTATCAAATTTTGATTCTAACAGACATTAGCTCCCCACCGGTGATTGGTTATGGTCCAGACATTAGCTCCCCACCAGTGATTGGTTATGGTCCAGACATTAGCTCCCCACAAGTGATTGGTGATGGTCCAGACATTAGCTCCCCACCAGTGATTGGTGATGGTCCAGACATTAGCTCCCCACCGGTGATTGGTTATGGTCCAGACATTAGCATCACACAGTGATTGCTGATGGTCCTGACCTTAGCTCCCAACAGTGATTGCGTTAGTGGTCCAGACATTAGCTCCCCACCAGTATGGGTTATGGTCCAACATTAGTCCCCACCAGGATGGTTTGGTCCGACATTTGCTCCCACCAGTGATGGTTATGGTCCTCATCCACTAGCTCCCCACCAGTGATTGGTGATGGTCCGACTTAGCCTCCCACCAGTGATTGTGATGGCGCCGACATTAGCCCCCAACAGTGATTGCTGATAGGTCCGACATTAGCTCCCCCACCAGTGATTGGTGATGGTCCGACATAGCCCCCCACCAGTGATTGTTATGGTCCCGACATTAGCCCCCACCAGTGTGTTGATGGCCTGACATTAGGCCCCCCACCAGTGATTGTGATGGTCCGACATTAGCCCCCCCCCACGTGAGTTGCTGATGGTCCTGACATTAGCCCCACCAGTGATTGGTGATGGTCCTGACATAGCCCCCCACCAGTGATTGTGATGTCCCCGACATTAGCCCCCACCAGTGATTGCTGATGGTGGACTTAGCCACCCACCAGTGATTGATGTGGCCTGACATTAGCCCCCCACCAGTGATTGCTGATGGTCCTGACATTAGCCCCCCACCAGTGATTGCTGATGGTCCTGACATTAGCCCCCCACCAGTGATTGCTGATGGTCTGAAATTAGCCCCCCACCAGTGATTGCTGATGGTCCTGACATTAGCCCCACCAGTGATTGCTGTGGTCGACATTAGCCCCCCACAGTGATGCTGTGTCCTGAATTAGCCCCCACCAGTGATTGCTGATGGTCCTGACATTAGCCCCCACCAGCTGATTGTCATGACATTAAGTAGCCCCCACCAGTGATTGCGTGATGGTCCTGACATTCGCCCCCACCAGTGATTGTGATGGTCCTGACATTTGCTCCCCACCAGTGATTGTTGATGGTCCGACATTAGCCCCCACCTATTTGCGATGGTCCTGAACATAGCCCCCCACCAGTGATTGCTGATGGCTGACATTAGCCCCCCCACCAAGTGTGTGCATGGTCCTGACATTAGCTCCCACAGTGATTGCTGATGGTCTGACATTAGCTCCCCACCAGTGATTGCTGATGGTCCAGACATTAGCTCCCCACCAGTGATTGGTGATGGTCCTGACATTAGCCCCCCACCAGTATTGTTAGGGTCCATGAATTAGCTCCCCACCAGTGATGGTGATGGTCCTGACATTAGCCCACCAGTGATTGTGATGTCCGACATTAGCTCCCCACCGTGATTGTGATGGTCCAGACATTAGCTCCCCCACAGTGATGTGATGGTATTGACATTAGCTCCCAGAAGTGAATGGTGAGGTCCAGACAGTAGCTCCCACCAGTGATTGGTTATGGTCCAGACATAGCTCCCCACCAGTAGCATTGGTTAGGTCCCCAGACCATTGCTCAACCGTGATTGGTTATGGTCCAGCACATTAGCTCCCCCCCAGTGATTGGTGATGGTCCGACATTAGCCCCACCAGTGATTGCTGATGGTCCTGTATAGCCCCCACAGTGATTGGTGATGGTCCCGATACATTTGCCCCACCATGATGGGAGTGTCTGCCATGAGCCCCCACCGAGTGATGTCGATTGAGTCCTGACATTAGCCCCCCACAGTTGATCATAGTCGTGAGTGTGTCCTGACATGAGAACCCCACCAGTGATTGCTGATGGTCCTGACATTGCCCCCCACCCAGTGTGATTGGATGGTCCGAATTAGCGACCCCACCAGTGATGCTGATGGTCAGACATAGTACCCACACAGTGATTGCTGATGGTCCTGACATTAGCCCCCCACCAGTGATTGCTGATGGTCCTGCCTAGACCCCCACAGTGATGCTGATGGTCATGACATTAGCCCCCAACAGTGATTGCTGGTCCTGAATTAGCCCCACCAGTGATTGTGCGGTTCCTGCATGAAGCCCCACGGATGGTGATGGTCCGACATTAGCCCCCACCAAGTGATTGCTGATGGTAGACATATGACCCCCCCATTGTGATGGTCCTGACATTAGCCCCACAGTGATTGCTGATCGTCTGACCTTAGCGCCCCCCAGTGATTGCTGATGTCCTGTACATTAGTCCCCACCAGTGGATTGATGGGGTCCAGGACCATTAGCCCCACCAGCTGAGGCGTCTGACATTAGCCCCCCGCTGATGCTGAGGTCTGACATTAGCTCCCCCACCAGTGATGCTGATGGTCCTGACATAGCCCCCACACCAGTGATTGCGATGGTACAGACAGTGAGCTCACCCCACCGTGATTGGTGATGGTCCGACATTAGCTCTCCCACCAGTAATTGGCGATCGGTTAGACATAGCTTCACGGATTGTTATGGTCCGCATAGCCCCCACCATGTGATTGGTTATGAGTCCAGACCTTAGCTCCCCACCAGTGATTGGTTATGGTCCGACATTAGCTCCCCACAAGTATTGGTGATTGGTCAGACATTAGTCCCCTCACCAGTGATTGGTGATGGTCCAGGACATTAGCTCCCCACCGGTGATTGTTATGAGTCCCTAGACAGACATAGCCCCCCACAGTGTTGGTGTTGGTCAGGGACATTAGCTCCCCCGGTTGGTGTATGGTCCAGACTTAGCCCCAACAGTGATTGGTTATGGTCCAGACATTAGCCCCCACAAGTGATTGGTGATGGTCCAGACATTAGCCCCCACCAGTGTGATGGTTGATGGTCCAGACTTAGCTCCCCAGGTGATTGGTTATGGTCCAGACATTAGCCCCCCACCGTGATGGTGATTGGTCCGCAGAACATTAGACTACCCACCGTGATTGGTATGGTCCAGACATTAGCCCCCCACCAGTGATTGGTGATGGTCCAGAATAGCTCCCCACCGGTGATTGTTATGGTCCAGACATTAGTTCCCACCCAGTGATTGGTTATGGTCCCGACATATAGCTCCCCACAAGATTGGTTAGGTCCGAATATAGCTCCCCACCAGTGATTGGTTATTTTGGTCCCGACATTAGCTCCCCACCAGTGATGGTATGGTCCCGACATTAGCCCCCACCAGTGATTGGTTAATGGTCCGACATTAGTCCCCACCAGTGATGGTTATGGTCAGAATTAGCTCCCCACCAGTGATTGTTAGGTCCCGACATTAGCTCCCACGTGAATGTGATGGTCCCAACTTTAGCCCCCCCACCAGTGATTGGTGATGGTCCAGACATCCCCAATGACAAGATACTTACCGTATTTCCTATGTTGTAGATAAAGATAAAAGTTTATGGTGAGAACCACCCCTTCAATATCGTAAACTTTGGGCAAAATCTCTGTTTTTTAGACATTGCACTAAGTGCCACCATTTATACCTATTGCTCCTCATTGCTGCTAAATATGTTGATGCCATAGATTTTCTCTGAAAATAAGAAATTTGGTCCAATCATTCTAAAAGGGAACAGAGAGGGTTTGGAGAGAGGATGATGACTTTTTATTGCCACTCATGTACATCTCTTACCATATTTTGTCTCTTCAGCTGTACAGTGTTTACCTTACATCTAACACTTTACGCATTTTAAGGATCATGGCTAGAACCTTTATCACTCTAATGTTCACTTTGATGACTCCGGGGCATGAAAAAAATCATTCGTCTCACCAGAACATAATCATTTCCTCCCTGGCCTAGTTTCACTCAATGGGAATAGTTGTGTGGATTTTTGAATAGTTACTTTGTGATTGTGATTTATCATCTGTTATACAAACCACAAAATAACCAAAAATGTTTTTCTAATTCACCTTCATTGTTCCCATTTGATTAAACCATGAAATATTGAACTATAGAGAAGAAAGACGAAGAAGTGGCAGCATAGGTGGTCTGCATGGGTGCTATCTTAAAGGGGTTGCCCCAGGACTTCTTACAGGAAGACCCAGGGGAGATGCTGATAGCAGGATAGGCCTTTGAGAGAACCGGTCACAAGGCTTTATAACACTAAACTAGTAGCCAAATTAGGTCGGGTATGAAATGTCCTTTCTAAAGACCCCTCATTATGTGAAATTTCGCCTGCAAAAAAATCAGGTGTGACCCACCTCATTTTCAAGTTTTGTGGTTGCAGGGGTAGTGTCATTTCGGAAGTCCCTGGCTTCTGTTCTATAACACCTTGAAACATTTTTGTGTCATATTGTGCCCCACAAGTTTCTAGGTCTACAGAACAGACGATAGGGGCTTCTGATGTGACACTTCCCTTGCAATTTCTAAACTTGACTCATCTCATGGGAAATGAGGTGAGAAGAGTCATATTTGCCAGACTTTGGTAGAGATTTTTTTTTATAGGTAAATGTCTGTGATTTCACATAAAAAAGGGACAAGTAGTTTAATGGGGTAAAATCAGGTGATAGGTAAGGTATTGAAATGGAACCTATGTGATCATTGCTAGGCCCCATGCACACTGATGTATGCCCGCTCGGCTACGGACGGGTGGGCATACGTCTGCCGCAATGGAGAGGAGGAGGCGTGACCCCTCCCCTCTCCATTGAAATGCACGGCGTACGGCCCATAAAACGGGGAAAGATAGGACATGTATCACTCTGTGCAGCCATTGCCGTCCATGGGGGACGCATGTATGGCTGCAAGCTTGTTTACTTAATGTTGCAGTCCACAGTGAGGTTTGCTCTCTCTACAGGCTCTATGATCTTACTAATATAGGTCATCTCTATAGGGGTCTGGTACTAACCTCTCTACATTTAGTAAATATGTCCAAACTTATCTCACAAGGCCTTGCGTGTATCAGGAGGGATAGCTGCCTGCCTTAAATTATGCATTTTATCTTATGTATATGACCAGTGTATAGTACAAGTAAACAGATTATAATCAATAATGTGTCACTTCTACAAAATGATGAATTCCTAGATATCCCAAATATTGTAAGCCGGCTCCAGATCTAATTCTGTAAATCCTCCACTCACCAAAGACAGACTTCCTTCTGCAAACAGGATGTAGCAACTCGCCATTGAGGTCTCACTAAGGAGACATTCACAGCGGCTTTCACAACCCTGTCTGCATTGTACTTACTACACATGTAGGTTTCCTCTCCTATACACGCACATTGTACAATACATATGCTCCACGGCCCATTCTGAATAGGTGACACAATGTTGCAGGAACAATTTGCTACAATACTTTGTGTATGGGTCTGTGGCTTCCTAGCCCATAATGCCGCAGTAAAACAGGTTATGGAAATGGTAAAACTCCCAATACAATGTGAGATTTGGAGGAACAGTTGGGAGCTCGACGAGCGCCAAGGTTTTTAGTAGAGACCACCCCATAGCAACAGGCAGCATTTACAGCTTGGTCCTACACTGCATTCAGATGCTGCCAATAGAAAGAGTCCACAACTCATCCAAGGGTTCCTCAGGGAACTGCAAAACCCCAAACTAAAACATTAATCAAATGCATCATTTGTTCCCTGTGTGAAAGGAAGCCAAAAAAGCATCTCCCACTGTCTGGGGTCAATGAAATGTATCTGGCAGAGCATCGCTCTTATCGCTGATGGCCTTGTGATTTGGGCTTTAATGAATGTGTTAACACACAGATAACACTAATATTTGCCGCAAATAATGACCAATTCTGCGAAAGATTTCACCTGTTGATTATATGAACTGAGATGCTGAAATGTGAACTTCTCCGAGATCTTATCTGATAGAAGGTTCTTACCCAAAATACAGAATCTTCCTGAGATTGTACGGACCTCAATACGAAACCCTATTCAACAAGATGAGACAAGGACTGATTTGGTCCCAGTGTTTATAGTTCATTGTTTTCATCATTTCTTTGGTTTGTTTTCCCCCATTATTTCAGACACAAATCAGTTTTGATATTTTGCAGGCGGCAGAGTTCTGCCTCTTTAGAGGATGAGAATATAAAATGTAAAGGTTATAGCACATGTTACCATTCATATTCTCTGTATTAAGGCGGTCATGTGACCGATGATGTCATCAGTATGATTGCATGGCATAACTACATCACATGTCTAGAAGATAAACCATTGAATATGGAAGGGGTTTTTGCATTTTGTACCCGGCACTGATGCGGTATTAAGCTGAGATGCCTCTATATATAAAATGTATGGATGGCAACATTGTCACATTCAAGTTGTAACAGATGTAGAGGATTTTACACTACAACCTCTATGGCATCCCATCAGCACAACAAGTAGGATGAACCATAATCACAGCTGGTAGGGTGCCCAATACCATGTATGTTAGGTTCCCTATTATCACACATATTAAGGTCCCCAATACTCGATTTATTAGGGTTCTATTACAGGATTGGGGGGGGGGGGATTCTACAAACTGTTCAATATTAAAGATAAATTATTCTGCTTTGTCCATGTTTTATGAGGTCCCCATTACCATGTGTGATGCCTAGGAGGGTGCCCATCTTCATGTCTTTTAGGGTGTTACCCATGACACCCATACAGGAACACCATAGACCCTATAGTGGTCCTGTATCGGTGTCATGACCTGTGTAGTTATCTGCTTTCAGAGGTGGAGGGGTTGTTAAGGGGGAACCCAACCCCCATTGTTGGGGCGAGTGTGTGTAGGGGTTGCCCATCTCCGTGTCCACCTATGGTTTTGGACCCCTCTCCTCCCATGATCCCCTTCACTTCATGATTCACCTTCTTTCTTAATCCCCCAGGCAATGTTGGGATCCAGCAGACACAGGGTCGTATCCTGGACTTCCCACTTCCAATAGGGAAATACTGTGTTTTTATGTGTCTCTACTTACTGAATATTGCAGGAAACTATAAAACAGCCCCATTGCCCATGTATTTCAGCTTCCTGCAAAACACATCTCTCAAACACCTACAATGGAAGCAACGAGTATCAGTGGGCCTGACCATACAGACTGCAGCCAGGGTTATGTACTGTCCCTGGAAAGATGTGCCATCAGATCTTTGTGTATGTTGTTAGTAACAGCAGGACTGTGATATATGCATTTATATTCCAGGATTGTAGCTTCTCCAGGCTCACTTGGCGGGTGTCCTCACACTGCTGTGCTCTGTGCATTGAACAGCCTCAAGGTCCCTCCATTCCGCTGAGTGTCTGCAGTCGTATTCAACCAGAAGCTTCTAACAGTTCACAAAGAAGTTAGAATCACGCAATACACATTCATATTTTACAGTCCTGCTGCTACTTACGGACATCTATCACCAGATCAAGGATTGTAAACCCAGCACACCGACATACTGTTGTGCATCCCCTCTGGCGGGTTCTGCTGTTCTTTTAGCTCCTTATGCCCTTGTTTTTCAGAAAAGGGGCTTTAAAAAATTATGCAAATGAGCCAGAGGGGCTCCAGGCCCCATTAACTCCTAAGGAGCCTGGAGCCCCTCAGGCTCATTTGCATAATTGTAAAGCCTCTTTATTTCTTAAAAACCAGGACAAAAGAAGCTACAAGAAGCGGAGATCCTGCCAGAGGGGGCACACACCAGTATGTCGGTGTGCTTGGTTTACAATCCTTGATCTGGTGATAGATGTCCTTTAAGGAGAAGGTGTCAGAATCCCCTCTGACTTTCCTTGCTTCTTCCTCCATTGATCCCGTTGTGGCCTTTCCCATTGTTGTTCTCAATTTACTTTAACCCGTTTTCTTCTATTGCTGTAGATAGGATTGTTCTTTTTTATTTTATTTTGTGATCGGCATAGTAGGTGTGGTACTCGGTCTGCTGCGCCAGAATCACCATTGACTACATCTCTGTGTTTCCTAGACGTTACTAAGAAATGTCCACCTCAGTGTTGAAGGATAGGGCATTTTGTATAAGGATGAGTCTGCTTAATAAAGTTTTTGGGATGAAAAAAAAATGAGAACCCATCAGCAGCCATACATACCCCTTACACACCCCGCACAGTACCTTATAGCTCACTGTATATGTCTTACATTTATGGCTTTATATAGTAATTTGAAGCCAAAATTCTTCTAAAAAGCTATTTTATTCCCCCTTGATAGTGTCTGTCAACCCTGCCTACTCTTACACTCCTAACCCGGCCCCTATAGGGAGACATTATCCTCTTCAGGTACCGATTTCTCAGGCATGTGCCGTGCGTCTGAGTTTGGCACTAGCCCGGTTTGTCTCTGGCTGTCGTCATAATACTGGCCACAGAGAGCAGAGATCACAGCAATGTGAGACTACGTCCCCAGTATATTTGTAAAAGCTACAATATGGAATGGAATTTAAATCCATATTTCACAGTCCTGCTGCTACTAACAACATACCCAATGGTTTGATAACACATCTCTCCAGGGACAATACATAACCCTGACTGCACAGAGAACAGCAGTGTGAGGACACGCCCCCAGTGCACTTGGAGAAGATACAGTCCTGGAATATAAATCCATATTTCACAGTCCTGCTGCTACTAACAACATACCCAATGGTTTGATAACACATCTCTCCAGGGACAATACATAACCCTGACTGCACAGAGCACAGCAGTGCGAGGACACGCCCCCAGTGCACTTGGAGAAGCTACAATCCTGGAATATAAATCCATATTTCACAGTCCTGCTGCTACTAACAACATACACAAAGGTATAATTACACATCTAACACTGGCTACAGTACTGCTGAAACTTAAACTTTGATACGACTACCCCTGTATACATTACATGATACAAGTGATATGTATACACTCGTTTAAATGACATCATTTAGTAGGAGACACATCACTGCTCAGCAAATACAAGTCAACATTTGCAGATTATTCTTGATTTATTTTCCCCGTCTGTCTGTAATTACTGACACATTGGCCAGGAACACACTCATTTATCCATGATGGCACAAAAAGCATCCAGTCATTGCGGCAGCTATTCACATGTAGATAGTGGGTAATGAGAACATGTTATATAGTTACAGGGTTACAGATAAAGGGTTAGAACCTCCAAACCTCCTGGGGCTCCCTAGAGAAGCTGTTCCGGTTTTAATAACTCATTCCCATCCCTGTCAGGCATGGTTCATCCCAGTAGCCTGGTAATCTCTCTGTGTCAGGCTCCCATGCTGCTCGCAGCCTGTAGGTAATGTGTGTGAAACATATTTATGATCCCCCCTGTACAATGAAGGGGGCGGGAGCTGGGGGGGGGGTCTTGATTACTTTCTAACACAATGGAACCACCATCAAGATAATGGTTCTCAAGGCAGAATCACTGCAACTTGCAGATAACCAAGATCTCATCCAGGGTCTGAGATGATGAAGATTAGGATCTGGCTAAAGGCCCAAAGGGAAACTGATGGGGATTTTCATGAACACTACCTCCAAGATGACATCTAGATAACAGGATAACTAGCAGAAGTGACCTACTCAGACCGGCTCTTAAATAATCAGAATTACTTGTTATCTGCATGGAGCAATGAGATTGTATAATATACAGACAGTCCCCGGATTACATACAAGATCGGTTCTGTAGGTTTGTTCTTAAGTTGAATTTGTATGTAAGTCGGAACTGTATATTTTATAATTGTAACCCCAGCCAAAAAATTTTTTTGGTCTCTGTGACAATTGGATTTTAAAAATGTTGGGTTGTCATAAGAACCAGGATTAATAATAAAGCTCAATTGTAGAAAACTGTAATAACTGTTATAGCTGTTTATTGTAGCCTAGGGCTAAGGTATAGTAAATTACTAACATCCAGAGGTCCGTTTGTAACTAGGGGTCGTCTGTAAGTCCGGTAGGGGAATGCCTTTACATCTTTACACCGGGATAAATAAGTTTTAATTAACATGCCACTTATCTATAGCATACATATCCATGTCGCTCTGATACACAGTTATATCCCTAACCTGTTACATAGATACATCTTATAGACTATAGGGACACAGATACATTGAATATAGGGACACAGTAAAGCAGATTGTTGTTTCGCTTACATTGTTTTCTTCCTTCTGTTGCAGATACTATTTTTACATTGAAAAGTGTAAATTGGGTTACCCCGTCTTTCAAAATTACGTTATAGATACAAATGATTGATAGATAATAGAGATAATAGATACAGTATGATACGACTTACTTGTCCTTACTATCTTTTGAGTTGTACAGACATTATAATATGGGTGATTTTGGAGGCATTGGGCTATGTGCAATACTTTTATGTGCGAGACTCATGTGTTACTTTGTGGTTATTTTGGGGGGTCTCCTTGTCTGCAATTTGTATGTATTTTAATATATAGAATAAAGATTGTTTGCATGTTTGTTTTTGTATGTATTTACTTTATGGGGTATTTGGGATAGCGACAACCTGCCTGCCTGCATTTGTTTGGTGTAGCATTTAATTGGGTAGGATACCATATTTTTGGGACCCCCCACCCGGCCCGAACATTGTGGCTTAATGATAAAGAGTATCATTATATCTGTGGGATACAATATAGATGTGTATGAGATGAGATGATAGAAAGATAATGTATGGTAAAGAGATATTAAATAGATAGTTGATAAAACTGATATAGACAAATATTAAATTGATAAAAGGTAGATAAGAGATAGATAAATACATAGATCTGACAAGATAGATAGATGATAGATATTAGATAGATATGAGATAGATAGATAGATAGATAGATAGATAGATAGGAGATAGATAGATATTAGGTAGATATTAGATAGATAGATAAATATGAGATAGATAGATATTAGATGGATATGAGATAGAAAAACTAGAGTGGTGCAAAGTCTGCAGGTCCAATTAAGGCCTTGAGTATATATGTGCAGAAGGCAGGCAGCACTCCAGGATTCAGATCAAGTTAAAGGTGAGGTTTATTCAAGTGTGGCAATGTTTAGGAGAGTTACACCTTTGTCAAGCCTTGAATAAACTTCACCTTTAATTGGATCAGGACACTGGAGTATATCTGCTTTCTGTACATAGATACGTAGATAGAGACATCCTAGGAAAGGTCCCAGTGAAATAAAAATAGTGAAAATGTCCATCCCTTAAAAACTTTGTATTACTGAAAACCCTGAAGTTGAGTAGCTCTCTACAAGTCTCCTTCCCCCAGCTTCCGGCCTGCTATGTATACTCAGGCATTATGAAGCTTGTCAGATGACACTTGTGTTGAGCGGCCATTTGTAATGCTTTTAGATCTGCTTTCTAGAAGCTTGGATGGAGGACAATGGATAACACCCGCTGAAAGCCCATATAATAGTGGTTCAAGTGTTGTCAAGTATTGGTGTACAAAGCTTTCCCAGTGTGTGGACACTACACTGGATCATTCTACAAAACCTTATCTAGTGCCATCTGGATACTGAGAACGTCCCTTTAAATATAAGAAATAACAATATTGTATCTTTTGGAATAACATCATAAATCCCAATCTCTTTATATCATATCCTGATACAAAGTAACGTCCTCGGAATAGTGCGGCACGGACACAACAAGCCGTCTCGCCTGGCCGTGCCCTTTTATTGACTTTTTTATGCTTTCCGCTGTGATTCCTTATTGTATCCCTTGGAGACTGAATGGTTCTATAAACTGACTCGGTTTTCCCTTACAGGAAGTGAGGGTTTTCCACATCTGCTTTTTAAGAGAGAAATAAAAACAGAGGTTTGCTAAATATTTATAAGACGACTTTGATTTCCTTTGTTTTCTCAAACACGTTTTTGGATGGATTTTTGCCTTAATGTCTGTTCCTTCTTCCTGTTTCCTCGTTACTTCCCAAATTAAGTAGCCATCACATTGGCAGTGTAAACAGAGCGCAGCGTCAGGACTGACAGATATAAACGACCTCGCTGTGAACCTTCTCCGTTTACCAGTGGAAGCTTTTTTTCCTTCTATGTCTCCTCGCCCTCTCCTGCGAGACGTGCTTTTTATTATTCCCTAATAAAACCCTTCCGTACATTCCATGTGTCCTGTCACATTCAATGCAACAATTTATTTTTATACCGAGGTAAAAAAGGGAAATCCAGGAAAGATGAATATTTATTATGAGTTATTTGCCGGCCATGGACAGAAGAGCTATGTATTGTGTCCCGCTCCCAGATAACAAAGGACAATCGTCATTGTGTTTGCAATTTTGTTACAAATGATCTTGTTATCCATTACAATGCTGATTCCACCCCAGTACAAAACCTGTAATGAGGTAAGATTTTGGGACCCTTATCTACACACACATGGGCACAATTGTTGATCTGTTTTGACCAAGCAAGTGAAAGCGTTTACTAACACATATGCTATTCCGATTGAGAAAAATGGATTTATAATTGTCCCTGGAGCATTGGGGGTTGTGTCCTAACACTTCTGTGCTCTTAGCTCTCAGCATTGAACTGTCCCACAGCTCCTGCCCTCTATTCTGAGTAAAACTGTAGCAGACCTTAGCTTGTATCATGTAAAGGTGTTGGAGCCCCGTTTACTTATCCCTATGCATGTTGTTGATAGAATCAGCAGGACTATAAAAAGTGGATTTATAATGTATCATTGCATGTGGACTCGGTGCATAGGGGGTATATCCTAACACTGCTGTGCTCTAAACTCTCAGCACTGAATTGTTCTGCTGCTCCTGCCCTCTGCTCTAAGTAAAAACTGTAGCAGGCATCAATACTACAATAGATACACATTGTGGGGGGATTGCTCCAGAATTCTAGTGGTTTTGTGACAAAAAACTGTCCAAATTGGCTTTCACCACAATTTATCAAGGCTTTTTGACCGTTTTTTGCCACTTTCCCAACTTATCTTTAAGGGGCGTGACCTTTGGTAATGGGCGTGTCATTGAGAGAAAGGGGAGTGGCTTGCGGAAATATCGCCCGTGTGCCCAAAATTTTGGTGCACAGTTTAGACCAACTAAAAGTAGGTCTAAAGAAGGAACCAACAGTCTTGTGCTGCACCAGAATTCATCATCAAGGTGATAAATCTGGTGCAGCAAAAGACTCATTGAGAGGGGGGGGAGGGGTGCAACAATGTATCTCAGGCTCCTCCAGTTTCTAGCTGGAAAACACTAGTCTTTTGCTGCGCCAGATTTATCTCTGTGATGATTCTGGTGCGGTATAAGACTGTCAGTTCCTACATTAGACTTAACTTTTAGTTGATCTACACTGTGTGCCAGAATTTTGGGTGCACGGTCGATATCCTGCATACCATGCCCGTTTCTCGTGAGACCATGCCCAATTTCCCAAAGGCCACTCCCCTTAATAGTACAAGTCAGAAAAGTGCCCAAAATATGTCTGAAAGCCTTGATAATTGTGGCGCAAGGCATTTTAGACAGAGTTTTGAGCGTAAAACCACCAGAATTGTGGCGCAAATGTGATTATAAACCCCCCCCCCCATTGTTTTCCAGCTAGAGACTGCTGCAACCTGAGACACATTGTTAAATCCCCCCCATAGGGTCTATATAACATTTCAATGCAGAGACCAGCACAGCAGTGTGAGGACATGCTCTCAGTTGACTGTTAGCCCTCTGCATCAATACCAAACAATGTATTCATTTTTATATGGCCAAAACTGCTGACAGATACCTGTAAACTCTTACAACAAATGGTTAGTTCCGATATTTTAATGCACAATTTTGAGACATTTTATGTGATACCATGTTTTGTACCAGACATCAAGGGGACATCAATCTACACATCAAGGGCACCAAGATCTCAAGATCTGTACATCAATTTATAAGCAATTCATCTAAGACTGATGTACTGTACAGACAAGAGCTGTCACAGTAGATAGTAATTATGTAATAAACTATCCAGATTTTAAAGCTATATTGTAAACATACGGTATATGGTTAAGAACAACATCTGACTGTTCAATTTGACTCAATTTTTGTTTACTCCGTCCAACATATATATATACAGGCAGTCCCCGGGTTACGTACAAGATAGGGTCTGGAGGTTTGTTCTTAAGTTGAATTTGTATGTAAGTCGAAACTGTATATTTTATAATTGTAGATCAAGATTAAAAAAAAAATTGGCCCCAGTGACAATTGGAGTTTAAACCTTTTTTGCTGTAATGGGACCAAGGATTATCAATAAAGCTTCATTACAGACACTTTACAGCTGATTATTGCAATCTGGGACTATAGTAAAGCATTCAGAAAGCTTCACCAGAGGTCAGAGGGGCCTGTCTGTAACTATGGGTTGTCTGTAAGTCGGGTGTCCTTAAGTAGGGGACCGCCTGTATATGTGAATGATGTCTAATTAGACAAAAGGGCCGCACACCCCACACAGAGGAAGTCCAAGGTTACCAAGCCCTTGTTTGGTAGGAGCCAATTCACATGTAAACTTCTGAGGTCCATTACCTCAAAAACCACTAAATCGATCTGGGTCATCCAACATTTTGCACTTGGTGACAGCTGTAGTGACAGCTAATGTGAACTTAGGGAGGAGGTTTACTTTATAATATCTGTACAGCGATGTGGTATATGTTACCTCTCTATTGATAAAATGAATGGATACATTGATCACACACAATGACCCCCATTTCTATAGTGCGTACCCAGTAGGCATTGTCCTGCAGAGATGTCCTGATAGATTTACCTTAAAAGTCATGACCTCTGAGTTCTACTCCAAACAAACAGAGCCTGGTGGCACCTCACGCTGAGGACCCGCTCTGTTTGATGGCCTTGCTGACAGCTGAATTGGTGACAAGAAGTGTGGCTCTTGCTTATTTAAAGTGCAATCAGAGGGCTTGAAGCAGACCCCCTCCAAAGTTTTCTGTGATGCTCTAGATAAAATATTTCAAGGCCTCCCTGAGAGGTCAAGGGGACGGCCCATAAAACACCTCTGCAAGCAGTAATTTACTGATAAGCAACATTTCAGCTCAGAGGCACCCGGCCTGTAGTTGTTTTATGCCACCTATGGGAACCGCCGAAAAACAAAAACACAACATTGGGAGGAAAACAGCAACAGCAAGAAAAATCTGACCTTATTTCAATCATGTCAATCACTAGTCATACTCCACATATAACGAGAGGGAATAACGAACCCATACCCGAAATAATTGAGGACCGGTGTGTAGGTAACCTCTGTGTACATGGACATTACTAAGGTCACAATCATGTGCTAACGTATTATAGTATAGTAAGCATGGCAAATTACTCATAGATCCAGGCACCAGGACTGCGGTAATCTTCTTATATTTGTTATTCCTGCTAAAATCAACTTTAAAATTATGCTAATGAGTCAGAATTCCTATAGGGGGCATTACCAGAAGCCCTCCGTGCTGTAGCTTCACAGGCTGCTACACTATACATGAGCACTTCCCCCAACTACAGAAGGCAGAGGAAGGGGGAAGTGCAAAGGAAAAAGGTGGTGGGGGAAGTGCTACTGGACAGTGCAGCACGGAGGGGCTGTAGTAACACCCCCAGAGCCCTTCTGATTCTTAAGTACAATTTTAAAAGTGAATTTTAGAAGGAAGGAAGATATGGATAACGAATAAAACAAGATAACCACAGTCACAATGTAAGTGTCCCATGTTTTATCCGGATTCTGATGGATTTGGTAGATTCCCATACTGTGAGTTATCAGTACGGTCATTATCTAGCAAGTTTACACCACAGATTTCAATCTTTGCTCATGTATATTTGCTCCCTGTGAACGTGCATGTCAGATGCAGAAGATCTTTTGCTGACCATTGCCATTTATCAATCTATAGTTATCTTAAGCCAAACAAACGGTTAACTAGCCGTCAACAAAACACATGTTTGGCTGATAATGAGGAGAGGCAGAGACCGCATGTATAAAGCTTATGTCCAGTGAGTGCTAAAGGATTGGGCATACTGAAATGCAACTGCCTGATCCTGAACAAACATCAGGCCTTTAGGATACACTTAAAAAATATAAGATGGTGACCAGTCTCTGCAGAAATAAATTGCTTACATTAATCTTCTGTATATGGCGGCTAAAACCTATTAGGATTGAGGCCTCTAAACTGACAGTACAGCTGTATGTGTCTTGTGTAGTCCTAGGGGTTGAGCTTTGATTTTAACAGCATTTCAAAAACAACATGTGACTTGTCTGTGCTGCAGACTCTCAGCCCCCACCTTTGTGCTCCTGTACAGCTCCTCCCACTGATGTCAGCTCACCAGGCCGTGAGCTCTGTGAAGGAGCAGGAGGGAGGACAAGTTATATGTTGTTTTTATAAATGCATCCAAACCGAAGCCCAACCCCTGGGACTACACAGAGGACTCTGTCAGGGTGCAAGTGAAGTTATAACACACGATTATATTTTAATGCAAATGCTCAGAAAAAGCAGAAAGGCAGATGTGCAATGCAGGTGTCATGGGCTTTTGTAACATGTCTGTAATGAAAATGAAGTCTCTGGTGACAGGTTCCTTTTAAGAAGCTAAAAGCAGAGCGGATACTGCCAGAGGAGGTGCACACCAGTGTATCAGTGTGCTTGGTTTACAGTCTGTCATCCTGGTGGTAGAATGTCCTTTAACTTACTGCTGTGGGTCATCAGGTTCCTGGTTTATCCAAAGGTGGGTCTGGTGATTTGGGCCATTTCCAACACCTAAAAATAGCTGTCTTGGAGCCTCAAACCAACAGGTTCCCTATAGCTTTTATATTAAAGGAAATCCACCATCATAATGAACCAGTTACACTTAGGCTGCGTTCACACTTGGTGTTTACATTGCTTTTTAAATGCAATATAACAGCGGGGCTGAGATTTGCTTAATTACATTGCTGTTAACGCTTGTGTTTTGTTAACACAAACACTAACAGCATTAAATTATAAAAGTAAGACTCTTTAGCTATTAATTGAGCCTGGAGCCCTACAGGCTAATTTGCATAGTTTTTAAAGCCCTTTTTTGGTAAAAACAAGGGCACGGGAAGCTAAAAAAAAAGAGCAGATCCCACCAGAAGGGGCACGCACCAGTATGTCAGTGTGCTTGGTTTACAGTCCTTCATCCTGGTGGTAGATTTCCTTTAAGGCCAGTTTTAGGATGTTGATATAGGGGGCATTTGTTGGGTGCAGGAGAAGTCATTATTACCTCAATGTTGTCACTGAATTGGACAAGGCTTTTGTTGACTTCATTGCAGAACGTCAGATTATGAGAAAGTCAGATAATGCCGTGTAAGATTGGCTCAGACTTACATACATGCATTTCTCTGCAACAATTAACATCCCCAGCCGCCTCCTGCATGCGCAGTAAATAAAGCTTCCTCCGGATTTAATGCAGTTACGCTCTAACATCAAGACGGTAACTTGGCCACTGCTCCCCCCACAAACTGAGATGGGAAGATAATAAGAACCATTAAGGTTGTTTTGAATCCTGATTGTTTCATATATTAGGGGGAAAAAAATGTCTGTTATCTGCGCAGGATATTCTGTTTAGGATGAGGGAATTAGAAAGTGCACTGCCTCCGTATCATCTCATTAGCAAAAAATGTTGATAAAGCAGATACAATCGTCTATGATTAGAATCCTTTTAAAAACCATTCCATTAATTAAATAGACGGAGAGTAAACCTGGCCTGGCCCCCTGCCACCCATAATCTCACCTCTATCAGTAGTGGGACACTTTGGAGGAGTCTCAGTAACAGATTACTATTGATTTCTGCCTTGTGGCTCGGCAAAGGATTTGTATGGGATCTGAAAAGTGTTGGCTTCAATTTTTTTCCTGCTGGAGGAGTTATCTTAATGACTATGCTGATAAACCTGGGTTAGGTCACTAGTACTTTCTCTTCAAAGAACACAGGTGGGGCCGGGCCGGTTCTCTTTCTTCTTGTTTGTTCTCCAGATCTGATAGAGCAAAACATTTGTTATGTGAAAGGACGGGCTCTTTGGGATGCTTCCATAAGGCCTTTCTGACATCAGCTCTGGGGACAGCGAGTAGAATGGGGCCTTGTCATCCAAATCATTGAGCTTAGACAAAGCCTATGCTGTCATGTGCATTGTGCCGTGACGTAGGGGAATATCTGCAAAGAACCTTGAAGAACAACACTTTTTCTATTCTTGAAGTGACCCCCTTCCGTGCCCAAATAGCCCGGTGTCACATGTCTGTGATGGCTGTGGTTCAGGGGAAAGTCACCTGTGCAGTAATGTGATGCTTTAAGAGTATGTGCACCTTTGTTAATCCTATATTAATATATGGCAGAATAATATAATTAGTTTCCCCCAATACAATGGCAACCAACTGGTGGCCCATGGGGCTGTATGTGGCCCTTGTATGAGCGCTGTGCCACCCACACCACAGGAGAAGCCAAGCAGAACGATCCCTTGCTAAGTCTACAATCCGGCATGAGCACTGCTAGATATGATGGACAGAGGGCAGGTATGTGCCCATCTTTATCTCTGCATGATATATAGGAGTATCTGGTTATATGACAAATAGGTTACCATTGATGGAATGGAGGCTTCGGTTCTAAGCATGTTGTTACTTGGTAACAGATGCTCTTAAAAGAAGGTATTCCTCCCACAAAGACCAGGTTCTTATATGTACTCAGGATAGCAAAATATCACATTCTCTAATTCACTATTAACAAAAATGCAGCAGATATAATTCCCACCTGCCTCTATCATTCCTGCTCTACACAATTTCAGTTGCCCCTAGATGCGACCCTGTAACTTCTGACCTAGGGTAGGGCGCCATCTTGGATTTCTGTGTGAGATCGTGGAGCTGAAATTGCTGTGTGGCTGTAGCCCCGCCCCCTGCACGGAGCTCAGAGACTCTCACTTATCACATCCTGCCAGGAGATCGTGAGCAGAGAGAGAGGCTGCAAACTACAAAGAGATAAGTGATCCAGGGGAAGGGGGAGGCAAGTACATATCTGTGAGATGTAGGAGAGCTCACAGTGTAAAAGTCTGTCAGCCTATGTGTAATCTCATTAATTTCTGATCGGTCTCATCTCTATCTATGTGACAGTGTGTTAGTAGAATGTCAGACACCAGATGAAAGTGTATATACACCTGTACACTGATAATGTAACCACACTGTCACCCCACAGAACTAGATGGATGATAATGTTCTGCTTAGAGAGGCCCCGCCCACACCCTGGGATTTTACACTGAGCAGCCTAGGGCAGTGACGGCAAACCTTTTAGACACTGAGTGCCCAAACTACAACCAAAACCCACATATTTTTCGCAAAGTGCCGTTTTGACAATTTAAGCAGTAAATTATTACTCCCTGCTCTGTTACATGTTTAAATTGTATCGGCACCTGAGGACACCAATACAGTAGAAAGAAGGAGAAGAAGTTTGGATTATCATTGTAGCTTCCTTCTAGGGTCCTGGGCTGCCTGGGACTGCAAGAGGCCTTGAGTCCTGTCTGGGGAACTCTGCTCTGGGGTGATGGTGCGGGTGCCCATAGAGAGGGCTCTGAGTGCCACCTCTGGCACCCGTGCCATAGGTTCGCCACCACTGGCCTAGGGTGTTATAGGAGCTAAAACAGCAATAAAACTGAGTAACATTGTAAAGTAGGGGGTTAAAATGATCTTTATGGTGTTAAAATCACTAGGGGATTGAGATGTGAGAATTTTCTTTCGTGGGAAAACCCCTTTAAAGGGAGTCTATAAGCAGTTCTGACCCTCGAAATTATTGACCATGAAGCGACACAGCACTTACCTTGGTCAGTGATTACGTTACTTGACTTAAGTTATACGTTAAGGACTGTGCACAACTTGGTTGTGATGGAACAAAATTTATTCTTTCAGTGTTTACAGTAAACATTAACAATAAACACTGAAGCAAGAAATTTTGTGCGCAGTCTTTAACGTATAATAGATGACGGGGTTGGATCCCTAGACTAATAGAGTTGCAGTTTGTACACTCATTGGATGATTTGGTGTGATGTGATCACTGCTGTCCTATAGGCTGTCCTTTCCTATGCGCCAAATTCTGGCATGTGCAATGCCAAGTTTCGTGATTTTTTTTTGCCAAACTCGCCACCTGTGGAGCAGGTTGAAACGAAAGCCAGGGACTCCTTGGTCCAATGGATTTAATAAAACCTGCACCAGAAAACTGATGGAGGGTAAAAATGAAGCTCATCCCAGGGCCTAGATGGGGGAAATTTAATTCTGAGGCAATGGATGTGCCAGGATTATTAAGAGAAAGAAGACTCTTACCCTAATTTTTGTAACATGAAAAATCTGTATATGTCACATATATATTTTATATATACATGCAAAATGCAGTGAAAATATCATGAGAAAACAGTATGCGACTCCATTACAAGGGAATATGTTATATGTAGCCGCAGTGATAATTTATCATTACGACACATGTTACACGTTGTGATACTTTGTAGCTACCAGTGAGACTTCAGCAATACATTCCATGTGCTCCACTTGGCAGATGGCCCTTGTTGGAGAGGCTGCGGTTATGTGAGGCGGTTAGTGGTTGTTTGAGTATCACATCATTATTATTATCACCTCCTCTTCCTCTTCTGACCTCAGTCAGTGGTTAATATGCTGTGCCACTCCAACCGAGTCATTTACTACCCAAAAATATGGATCGTGCCACAAGGAGGGATTGGGGCGCCAACAAAACTAGTGACATCATTGTGAATGTCGCTCTTGAAAGGGGCCCTGATCAGTGTACGTTACTGTGGTGGTATCATTTTTACATAATCTGCGTGTGCGTCCTATGCCGTGCACAATTCGGTTCACATGGCGAGCATACAGCCACCATATATGTTTGTGTACATGGGGTCAATTAACGAAAGTCAAGAATAAAAGGCCACAAATTTGATAGGGACAATCAAAAACAAGCGGCTCTCTTCCGCCTAGTGAGAATAGAATTTTGTGATGGCCGAAGATAGGAAAGAAAACTGGGCTGAGCTTTTTTTATTGCAACATGCCCAATAGTTTTATTTTCAGCGGCTGATTTCAGTCACACCATAAGTTGTATGGCCACATAAAGATATAATAAAGTTTAGAATAGTATGGTAATGTCATCCTGTTGTGGTTTCCATACCTTCACACGGCACCAGATGTATACATGGAGGTATTTTTCTATATATAGAGGTATATAGAGGTTTGATTTTCTTCAATATGCTTCCATGTACAAAACAACTTTGCAATGTAATGAATTCCGCACAATGCTGGGACATGCACCCAAGAAACGCTCATTTACTGTACACGTGACCTGCGCACCTGTATGCTAGGTGTTCCTTCTATGACGCTCATCCTCAACTTCCTTGTATCCCGACTAGTACAAGACAGGTTCTGTAGGTTTGTTCTTAAGTTGAATTTGTATGTAAGTCGGAACTGTATATTTTACATTTGTAGCCCCAGCCAAATTTTTTTGGTCTCTGTGACAATTGGATTTTTAAAAATGTTGGATTGTCATCAGAACCAGGATTAACAATAAATCTTCATTACAGACGCCTGTGATAACTGTTGCAGCTGATCATTGTAGCCTACGGCTAAAGTACAGTAAATTACCAATTACCAGAGGTCCGTTTTTAACTAGGGGTCGTCTGTAAGTTGGTTGTTCTTAAGTAGGGGACTGCCTGTATATTGACTCTCCATGCCCATCTACTAAACACTACTTTTTCTTGTGTCCCATTCCTATATACTATAAACCAGGGCTCCCACTTCTATAGATTATAACTTGCTCCACCACTACTATATACTCTGTTCCCTCCCCACTCCTAAACATTATGACACCCCTATGCTCCCATGTTGTGTCTCTATACATAATGAATATCTATATCCTATGAGAAAAATATGTTTCGGGTTGTAATTTTTTTTATCATCTGTAGTTGAGCAGCTCTACTAAATGAATGCATGCAGTTTCGGAGAATGAATAACCATCAAATATTTTCGCAAACCAAGTACATAGAAATGAAAATATAATCTGCTTATAAAGCGCAGTTTAAGATATAATACACAAGTCAAATGATTTCCCAGTGTCTACATCTCCTCCATCTCCATCGCCGCTAATAACATTCAGGGAAATAACAATGTGACCTTTGTATCACTTAAATATTCTTCTCCATCATCTGCAGAGAACTTATAAATATCAAGTGTAAGACAGATGAACAATAATGACATCTGCTAATAAAATCCAATTATGCACCAATATCTCTAAATCTCCACCAGGGAATGTCTGCATTGTTTTCTCTCTTGTGCTTTTATATTTTATCTCCTAGGCCACTGTTAGGGATGGTGTAATAGGATTTAATTCCCTGGTTTCCTGCACAGTGAGAAATATGCTGGCAAAATAATAATAATCAGAATAATCATCATATCCAAATGATAGAAATACACATAGAGCAGTGCACACAGTGCATTTGATGAAGATATTTGGCACAAAGATGGGTACAGACCTTGGGGCACACATGGGGCATAACCGTGGCCCCACTTTTGCTCCATAGAGGCCATTTAGTCGCAGTGTAAGTAAAAAGTTTCAGCTTTGATCTGGATACAATTTTTGGCCATTTATTTATGGCTTCAGAGGTATTGTCAGGATTCGGGATGTGTGAATCCTCTGGACCAATGCGGGAGATGGTACTAGCTGACACCTGTGACCGGAGTCTAAGTGGCACCTGGTCTTCACCAGAGCCCGCTGCAAAGCGGGTTGGATTGCTGTGGCAGGGTGCCACCAGGTCGTTCCACAGGTGCGACCAGCCCACGTGGCAGCTGAGGTCAAGGTACCTTAGCAGGAGACAGTCTCGTGGTCAGGTCCAGGCACAGTGTCAGGTCCAGGCAGATGGGAACGGGAACACAGGAACACAGGACACGGGAACTCAGGAGCAGGAACACATGGGACAGGAACGCAAGAAAAAACGGGAACACACAGGAACGCAGGATAATCGCTAGGAAGCTTTCTCTCAGGCTGTGAGGCACAAAGATCCGGCAGGGGGCACAGGAAGGGGCTGGAAATGTAAGCAATATGGGTGGCCAGCCATTGGCAATTATTGGCGCTGCCGCGCCCGCACCCTAGGAGGCGGAGACCCGCGTATTTCCATAATGAAATACAACGTATTGCATCGTCGTCTTCTAGGAGACAAAACTTTTGAAAATTTTTGTCAATGTGGCTTTGTGAGGGCTTAAAGGCCTGTAGTTTTTTATGTACACACATGGGATACAGAAAGCTTTTTTTTTTTTTTTAACATAAAACCTTTTATTACATTTTATATGTTATTTATTCCCACAAGGGGACACAGACATGAGATTGTTTGATATGTTGTATAATGCACTGAACTACCTGTGTAGTGCAGTGCATTATCCCGTCATTGACAGACATCTGTTAGGCCAATAGAAAGTTAACAAATACAAACCAGTGAACCCCCAGCTGTCATGTGACATCATTGGCACCCTGATATTGAGGGTGCCGGATGCCAATGGGTGACAGAGGGAACTCACTCCCTCTGCATTCACTTAGATACCCCGGTCCATGTTTGACCGTGGTGTTAAAAGGATAAACCGCCCAGGATCAAATCTTTTCCAATCCCAAATGTTAGTGCTGGTCTCTGATAACACACCGGACCCCGGTAGCTGCACACCGGACCCCCAGTTGATTGCTTCAGGAAAAGTACTTTGAACGGTCGCTGTAAAAACCTGATGCGGCAGCCATTAAGGTGGTTTAGACAAAATTTATTTCTCCAAAATATGCAAAATAAGAATTGAAACAAATTTGGAAGTAATTCTACACTTAAAATCCACCTTTGGTTTAGGTATTCAGTTCTTAAACAGACCTACTGATATCCATGGATACAGACTACAGACAAACACAGTGTAGTCTGATCCTGCAGTTACGTCTCTTACTTTATGTAGGATCACAAGGGTAGAGTATGTATTCTGAGTATCACCAATTACAGGCGGTCCCCTACTTAAGAACACCCGTCTTACAGATGACTCCTAGTTACAGACAGGCCTCTGGATGTTGGTAATTTACGGTACTTTAGCCCTGGGCCACAATAATCAGGGGGCAGGCTGGCTGTATACTACATGGGGGCTGGCTGACTGTATACTACATGGGGGCTGGATGACTGTATACTACATGGGGGCTGCCAGGCTGTATACTACATGGGGGCTGGCTGACTGTATACTACATGGGGGCTGGCTGACTGTATACTAGATTGGGGGTGGCTGACTGTATACTACATGGGGGCTGGTGGCTGTATACTACTGGGGGCTGGCAGGCTGTATACTACATGGGGGCTGTCTGGCTGTATACTACATGGGGGCTGGCTGTATACTGGCTAAATACTATTGGGGGCTGGTTGTATACTATTGGGGGCAGGCTGGCTGTATACTACATGGGGGCAGGCTGGCTGGATACTACATGGGGGCAGGCTGTATACTACAGTGGGCTGTCTGGCTGAATACTACAGGGGGCTGTCTGGCTGTATACTACAGGGGGCTGTCTGGCTGTATACTACAGGGGGCTGGCTGGCTGTATACTACAGGGGGCGAAACTATCACAGAGCAGGTGGATTTATACAGAGACCCAATTACACACGGATTAAATTCATCATCCTCATTCATTTAGGACAACATTGGATCATTCAGACATCCTCACGGAACTTCTGGAGTTAGTTTGCTCCACTGAAAGTAAAGGGGCTGAAAAATTTTGCACGCCCAACTTTTTAATGTATTATTTTTTTTTACAAAAGTTTAAAATATCCAATACATTTCGTTCCACTTCAAAATTGTGTCCCACTTGAGGTTGATTCTTCTCCAAAAAAATGACGATTTTATATCTTTATGTTTGAATCCTGGAATGTGGCAAAAGGTAGAAAAGCTCAAGGGGGCCAAATACTTTCGCAGGGCACTGTATCTATTGCCAAGTTCCAACATGGCAATATTAAGTGGTAACATACTGTTCTCTGATCCATCACAGCTTTCAATCGTATCTGCATCATGAAGACACCAATACAATAGAAATAAGGATGAGAACTGCAGAATATTATTGTATCTTCTCTCTAAAGATGATCCAGCTCTGTCTATGCCTTCTCACTCCTCCTGTAGTACCAAGCAGCCGAGGATGCATAACTTTAATATAGTACTGAGGTGGACACATTCTGGGAGCTCTGGGACTGCAGTTGGATGCTTGGTGGATGCCTTGAATCCTATATAGCAAACTCTGTGCTCAGAGCAGGGTTTTGGTGTGTCATCTCTGGCACCAATGTCATAGGATCACCATCACTACTGTATCATATGTTAAGCCATGGAGGTTCTACTGGGTAAAGAGTAGAGAAACCAAGAAACTACCATTTGCCTCTATAGGCTGCATACATACAGCAAGGAAATTTGCATTACGATAGCTACCTAAAAGACCGTGCTTAATGTGGGGGACGTATGCAAGCTTGCGGCAGTACATACGCCCCCCCCATACTGTTGTGTGAATGTAGCCTCAAAGCTATGGATCGGCACGCTGAATCGAACCATAAAGCATAAATGAAGAAGGAGCTAAGTTGTAGTACCAACGGGGGCTCCTCCCTCCTTAATAGACAAAAATCTGTGGCTGAATACTAAAGTAGAGAATCTTACTTTCAGACAGTGTGTCTGTGTGATTTGTCTCTTCTAGGTCATAGTTTGGACGTTTCTTATCACTTTGTGTCGTTTGGTGCTAATGGCCAACGCATCCAATAAACTACCAGCATCCCTCTACTAAGTACCCTGACTTACAGACGAACCCTAGTTACAGAACGACAACCTCTGCCCACTGTGACCTCTCAGGATGTTCCGATAGTCCCATGCTGCAATGATCAGCTGTAAGGTGTCGTTAATGGAGCTTTATGAACTCCTTTGTCCAATTAAGCAGCAAAAAAATTTAAGAAAAATCCATTTGTCCTGACAAAAACATTTTTTTGTCTGTAGTTATACGATTATACAATATACCTTTCCACTTACCTCACTTCCCTTAAGAACAACCTACGGACCCTATATGTACGTAACCCGGGGACTGCCTGTTGTTAATTATACCTTTTTTATTTTAGATTTTCTTAATGGATTTCTCTTATTTGAATTGCACTTGCACATCATAGACTTTGAGCCATTGATGTTTTTGCATTGAATGCACTAATACTAAATATTTATACCAGTTTTTTTTCGGGGAAATATTTTCCATGAGGGTTATCGCATAATATCCCAAAAAAAAAAAAACAAAAAAGTCTGTGGGATGTCTTTTCTGCGTTGACGTCCTTGGGGGTGGCTGTAGTAACGTTTAATGGCAGAGACCAATTCCCCAATTGTTTCTTAGACCTAAATGGCCTTAAGTTAGTATCCCCTCCACCCTGCGTATAACACTAAAGGGGCATCATAAAAGCCCTTTGTGTGGGTGGATCTAAAGACCATCCAAATCCACTGTTCTAAGATGGCTAATTATCGTCATGTAGAAGTTAATCAGCAGACGCACTGTCCCCCCCCCCCCCCCTTGCATAGCCCTTCTCTCCGTGACAGGCCCTGCTGCCTTTATATTTCGGTGGGGCTCCCTTTTCACTGTAGCAAATACAGCTGATCTGTCTGCGTTCCCCAGCTCCACGTGCAGGACGAAAACATCTGGATGTGGCCGATTCTTTCCCTACTCATGTGTGTGTGCACTCGCTGCGCTGCGGGCTGAGCAGCCCATGGAATGTGGAAGGTGACTGGCTCGCCCCTCTTGTTCATTTTGTGTCTAACTCACTCTGCTCACCCAGCTGACATTTCTCCTCTTCTCCTCTCTCCTGCCATTTCCCTTTGGTGCTGAGGCAAATAGACACAACACTGTTTCCTCTTCCAAAGGCTAATGAGAAAGCAGCCATCTGAAATATTGCACTGTGCATTCCCCAGGTTAAAACAAACTAACACTTGCCTTAGATGCTTTTGCCTGGAGCTTTTTCTTATGAAGATAAGCTGGTTATCTCATTCATTAAGATTTTAATCTGACAGCATGTCCTTGCTCGCTGGCCACTGAATTTAGGATATTCATACCTCATTTTGTATTCAATCTCCCCAGGTTAGCAACAAACTCTGACAACAATAAAAAAAAAAAAAAAGCAAAAACAAATACAAAACGCCGTCTTGTATCCAGATTCATCTTTTATATCTAATTGAACACCTTACAAAAAAAAGTCAACAACTCAAAGAAAGTGAAATATGCCGGCTGAAAGTTCTAACATTTTATTATTCTTGTAAACGTTTAAATGTAGCTGAATTTACTACTGCGGTTTCTAACTATGTGTTGTAAAGTGTTTGTTCTAAACATTTTCTATTCATTTCTTCCAGGGTGAGCGGTAGGGGGGGTGATAGCATCCTAACCTCAAAAGTTTGTTTTACAACTGTGGAAGGGGTCCTCAAATAGGTTTAAAACTCTGATCTTTAATCAGAGCACCAACATTTTAGATTTGGTGCAGATATTCATACAACCTTCACATTTGTCGTCTCTAAGTAACGTAGGCAGTATGTTTGTGGAGCAGTTACCAGAACGTGTGGGCCCATTAGCACCTCTCATTCCACCCTCCATCATTCCACCTCCAATACTGGTAGCATTGCAAAACATCCAAGGGGTAACAGTCCATAAGTTCAGTTCATCTACAGACAGGACCATGAAACTTGATGAGCAAGCTAGACACTGTCCAAACTTTTATGGTGTAACAATTCGAGTTATCCAAAATCCAAAACAGGGATTAGCATAAAATACAGCTCTGCTTTCATAACTATTCATAAAATATCTATAAAATGTTACTATTTTATGTTACTTTTGTTTTTAAGTTGCCTAATTGCCATTATTTGATAAAACTCTATTTAATAATACGTTTGGTGGGGTGTATCTCTCTATTAAGGACTTAATCCCCACTTTTAAACGAGCATGTGCTATGTTTGCATGTATGGCCTAATCCCAGCTAGGCAGTTGGTTAGATTATACTGTTGTTTAATTATTTTAATGATTGCGATTTTTATTTATCCATGAATAAATGAATTTCTTTCTGGCTACAGATAGTTTGTATATAGACACCAGAGTCCTTTTAATAAATTCTAGAGAAGGTTTCAGTACAAGGTTAGGATGTCTGACCCCAATTGAACTGATACGAACACTTATCCTATGATATGTTATGAGTATCAAAAATGCATAGGGCCCAGAAACCCCTTAGGTGTAAGAGAGGCAGACCCGAACCCTGAAGTCTGGTTGCGTCCCCCGAGCAACCAGAACTATTGCCAGATTGAGGCCTTGGCAAGCACTCACCCCTGATATAGAATACCTTTTATTTATATAGCACCCCATAAGCGCTTTACAGAGATTCTTGGGAACACACAAATTAAATTAACACGCAATGTGAAACATAAGGAGTGTGGGCCCTGAAGAGCTTACAGTCTATGACCCGTCCACGCTATGGTTTTAGTAGCTAGCGGTGTCAATTTGCCGATTACTACCTTGCAACGACCCTCATCTGGCAATATGTCTGCTTAGCACAGACCTTCCCCGCACTTTTTGGGTCCGCTCTCTTTACCTTAACGCTTTCAGACCTGAACCTTTTTTGTTTTTTTTATTTTCATTTTGCACTCCCCATGATCAAAAATCCTAACTT
Source organism: Engystomops pustulosus (assembly GCA_019512145.1). NCBI lineage: Eukaryota > Metazoa > Chordata > Amphibia > Anura > Leptodactylidae > Engystomops > Engystomops pustulosus. The sequence continues at coordinate 94,196,879 of CM033649.1, read as the reverse complement.
TTTTATTTTTTCCATGTCCAGACTGTGTGACGCTTTGTTTCTGAGTACAAATTACAACTTCATAGTGATAGTAATTTATTATTCCATGCCCGGGTACTGGGAAGCGGGAAAAAAATTCATAAGGCTGGTGAAATTGTTAAAAACGCATTGTGCTGTTTCTTGTGGTCTCGGATCTTTACGGATTTCCCTGTGGCGCCCCAAATGACATGTCTACTTTATTCTGCGGCGTCGGTGCGATTACGGGGATACCAAATTTATATAGGTTTTTAATGTTTTCATACATGTAAAAACATTAAATTCTGTACAAAAATTGTTTTGTGGGGGATTTTGCCATCTTCTTGCACTATAACTTTTTTTTTTACTTGGTGTACTGAGCTGTGGGTGGTGTCGTTTTTTTGTCAGAGTTTGATGACGTTTACAATGTTATCAATTTTAGGATGTTCGAACCTTTGTGATCACTTTTTATAGAATTTTTTTTTTTTTTTAAATGACACAAAAGTGCCATTTTCAACTTTGGGGGGGCGCGATATTCCGTTAAACGGGATTAGACGCAGGGAAAAAATGTTATCATATTTTGATAGATCGGGCATTTTTTAAACGCGGGCGATACCTAATGTGTTTATGATTGTTACTGTTTATTTATATTTTATCAGTTATCTGGGAAAGGGGGGGGATTTGCGTTTTAGGGGTTTTTATTATATTTTTTTTTTTTTTAAATACTTTTTTTTACTTTTATTTTTACTATTTTTTTTTTCAGACTCCTAGGGTACTTTACCTAGGGTGTCGCACGATCCCTATCATATACTGCCATACTACGTATTGCAGTATATGTTTATTTGCCTACTCATACATTACCATGTCTGATAGCACATTGAATGCATGGGTTAAACCCGAAGTAGCCGCCTCGGGTCCTTCGTGAGACCCGAGGTTACCATGAGCAGGAACGGATCGCCGCTTGCCCGATGCGTCACGGGGAGCGGCGATCCTCGAAAAGATGGGGGGCGCCCATTCCCGCCATCCTTTGAGCCGCGACAGCTTTGCCGGCAGTGATCAGGCGGGAAAACCCCGCGATCGGTGCTTGCAAACCGATTGGGTGTTACCTGTAAGCTTTGCTGCATATGCATGCAAAGAACCTTACCGCTCATGAGGGGCTAAGCCGCGTGAGCCCCTTCATGCACCCGCGGCCCGCCGTGACGTCATACGTCACGGGATCCGTGAAAGGGTAGAGCCATGTTATCATATGTGTAAAAAGATGTTTGATTCCATAAAATTCTACAGTTAGTTTTATGTGATTAATAAACATAAGGATTTATGTTCAGGGTGTCCATTAAGGATTGATGATAAATAATTTGGGTTACAGAGACATTTCCCATTAACATGCGTCTGATCCTGTTACAGAACAAGAAGAGCCGAGCACTTCATGTCACGGTTGTCTAGAGTTATAACTACTATAATTTCTAATTTGTCTGATTCTGGTCATTTGGTGGGCTGCCTGTCCTTAATGATCTGCCTAAAGAAGTGTTAATCAACCCCCTGGCTGATGGACTTTGGGCCATCTTTGTTGTGCGCTGCCAGCATTGGAAGTAATTGGGGCAAATTGGTTTATAGAAAGTTGGTCTTAAAGGGGAATTCTAGGCTATTCCCCTTTAAGACCAACTTTTCTAAACCAGTTTGCAATCATCATCCCTCCTCCTTTTATCCTTGTTTTACATTCCTTCGCTTCTCATCTTATGTTTATATGTGACATATATTTTTTTTTTTCTCCCTCCTTGACAATATGCCAAGCAACGTTCTATAACCCGTGTGAACCGCTCCAGCCTGAATACAGAAGAAGTTTTCAAACCATAAAACAAATCAATTTTCTTTTCTCCCGAGCTGCTGAAGATGGCTCAGGGATTGAATTTAGAGTTGATTCAATAGCTTCTCCGCCCCAACCATACGCGATCCTAAAATTGTTCTGGCAGAATTTTAAAATCAAATTAGAATCCTCATCATCAAATGTGCAAAGCCTTCTATCCTTCCAGTGGAAAGGTAAATCTGTTGTAATCCTGTTAGGTTTATTGCGTAATAAATACGCGGAGAAGCAAAAGGGCTGCGGTTCTTAAGAACTCTGTGTCCGTAGTAACCGGTGCAGAGTAGCAGCTCGCCAGGGCACTGAAATAAATGTGCAAAACCTAAGCCTTGGCATTGTAATGCATGCTATCCAGCGCCTCCTCGTGGTGTCCGCAGTAGACAGGATTTTATCATTTGGTCCTTAGCTATGCTCTAGGCTCGCTCATGTACTGATGTGGGCAAATGAGGTGAATGGGATCAATTCAATTCCTATTCCATGTGCCGATTATCTATCCTTTTTTCGCTGCAGATTTCTCCGTGTCACAATTCAACCTTTGCATTAAAACGTTTGGGACCCCCCATGGTCCCACTGTCCTGCCACAGCACAAATCCAGCATAAAAACACCAACAATAACAAGCTGATTTGTGTCCTGTTTGTGGGCCATTCCACATTCCCCCCTTCCCAAAATGAACCCTTAATTTTATTGCTTTAATTGACTGCTTTATAGTATACTGGGGGAACCAAGCAATGGTGTCTGCCCAGCCGTAACACTACAAGCTCCCATTTGGTTACTCTGACTTTCACGTGCTTTGCCAAATAGGCATATCTCCAATTAGGCCAGGACGCTGTCACCCAAAATTTCGTCTCACTAAGTAGCAGCTTACTAGTGCTTAAACAATGCCGCAGTGTAAGAAGGATACCGTAGTTTTCTAAACTGCGGCGGAGTACATACAATGAATCGTATCGGACCGCTCGCAAAGCGGTCCGATATATTCTAGGGGGTGGGTCCGAGGCGCTGCCTCTGCCCCGGACCGTTCGCTCTAAAGGTTGGCGTGCCTGCCACGCAGTGACTGCCACCTGACCACACCCCAACCCCGCCCCTTCTGACGTACGTCGGACATGCTTTTGGCGCAAGTGGTCGCGACGATTACATTGTGCCCCGCGTAGTGTTAGATAGGTTTCCCGGTAACGCTATCCTTCGAACACTGCAAACTTTAGGAAGCTCCTCTAGTGCCGACATTTTTTGTGACATGTCCTCTTTAACCCTTTCACACGAACACCGTGACCTTAATAGCACGTCATGGGTCTGCCCCGCGGGTGCATGGAGAGGGCTCACGCGCTGAGCCCTCTCCATAGCGCGGTAAGTCTTTGCTGCATCTTGGGCAGCAAGGCTTTACGGTAATACCGCCGATCGGTGCTAGCACCGATCGCGGGTGTTTTTCACCCTCGCATCGCCGCCCGGCAAGCTGCGGCGGCTTCAAAAGGATTGCGTCGCGTTGGGCGGCCGCCATCTTTTTCGATGATCGCCGCTACCCGTGACGTCATCGGGGTGGAGATCCGTCGACCCTGGTAAACCTCGGGTTCTCACGGAGACCCGAGGCTACTTCGGGTTAACCCTGCTTACAATTTGCTATCCGCCATTGTAATGTATGAGTAGTGAAATCCCATTACTAATGCCCTACTGTAGTATGGCAGTATAATGATAGGATCGTGCAGACACCCTAGGGTTAAAGTAGCCCTATGGAGTCTGAAAGTACTGAAAATAAAATACAAAAATTAAAAAAAAAATTATAATAAAAAACAAAAAACCCTAAAACTCAAATCACCCCCCTTTCCCCCTAGAAACTGATATAAATATATTAAACCGTAAAAATCATAAACAATTAGGTATCGCCGCGCGCAAATGCCCGATCAATCAAATATGATAACGTTTTTTCACTGCTTATCCTGTAACGGAAAAATACGCGCTCAAGTTGAAAATGGCACTTTTTTTGTCATTTAAAAAAAATTTAAATCTATAAAAAGTGATCACAAGGTCGAACAGTCCTAAAATTGGAATAACATTGTAAATGTCTCAAAATCGCAAAAACGACACCACCCACAGCTCCGTCACCAAGTATAAAAAATTTATTAGCGCCAGAAGCTATGGCAACATCCCCCAAAAATTTTTGGTACAGGAGTTTTAATTTTTTTTTAAATGTCTGAAACATTATAAAACCTATACAAATTGGTATCCGCCGTTGTCCACCGGCACCCTCTCACCTCTACAGCTTTCTCTCTTCCGCCCTTTCTTTCCTGCTTCGAGCAACCCCACAGAATAAAGTATCCGTCATTTGGGGCGCACCGTGACATCCGTAACATCCAACCCCCAAGAAGACGGCACAAATGCGTTTTTTTACCATTTCACTGCATTGAAATTTTTTTCCCCTTCCTCGTACACGGCATGGAATAATTCAATCACCATCTCTATGAGTGCAATTTGTTACGCAGAAAAATAAGCCCTCACCATCTCGGTACCTGGAAAAATAAAAAAAGTTATGGATTTTTTTTTTTGCTCGATGGGGAGTAAAAATGAAAATGAAAAACAAAAAAGTGCAAGGTCCGGAAGGGTTAAATAATTTCTCTTTTTTTTTTCTGCTAGTAAATATTTTTCTATTAAATAATTTAGGCACTTAATTTTTCACCTAACACCAATGACCCTAATGTTAGAGTCCCCCCACTTTCAAATGCATGAAATATGACCACACACCATGATTATTGGCATCACCTTTCATAATTTTGTTTTTGTTTTTTTCACATTTTCACATTTCTATCTGTCTGTGATCCCTTAAATCCATGGTACATTGCAGGACTTGTGTTGTCTACTTGTGTCCTATTGTTGTCCCAGTTATGTGTATAGAGCGTCTGGCAGTCTCCAGCCCTGTTGTTTTATTATCCACTAATGCCAAGACTCACCAACTGCAGCCTTCGCAAGCAGGAGGCTGCTTTTGGTGTTTAGTCTCCCCTATCTCATGATTTCCGGGACCTCCAAAGCGCACTAACTAGGAGACCAACCCAAATGGCAGGGCAACAAAGGTCCCCTCTGTTAAGGTCGGTCAAGTCAAGTGAGGACAAAAATCAGCCCCTACATAGAGAGGTTCAGAGCCCAAGATCATGTGCAGCCAGGGCCGTCGTGTTAATACTTGTACTATTAACACTTGTGTTAACCCCTTCATTGTGCCAAGCACTGCTGTATAAAAGACTGCGGCTCAGAACAGTTGGGAAAATAATTATTTCTTTATATGCCCACGAGAGTTACGCACGCTGCCAGTGGCTTTGCCAAATCAGTCCTTGTCCACATGGTGCTTACAATCAATCTACCTACCAGTATGTTTTTTGTGTGTGGGATGATTCGGAGGAAATCCACGCAAACAACACGGAAAAGAATGTACCACCCGTTGAAAGATGTTGACCTGGGACTTGAACCAAGATCCCCAGCGACTGCAGGTTTGTAATCTAACACCACATAGCCACCGGGGCTGCCCCTAGAAATGAAATCTCTGCAGTTCATAAGAGTCACACATAGTCAAGACTATAAGAGCCTATCTCATATACACTCTTCTATCCTCATCTCTCTCTTGCATTATCTTCTCCCTATCTATTCCTCCTATCTCCTCTCGTAACTATACGGCATCTACTTGCTATATCATTCTAATCTGCTTTACTAATTTCTGCAGCAGTCTAGTACTGACCTACATCCTGCCATACTATCTATTTAATCTCTCATCTGACACATCCATCGACACTATTTGATATTAATCATTCTTGTTTTCCTCTGGTGACATTTGCATGTCTGTCATGATTTAGCATTTCTATTTCCCCACCTATTCTGACATATTCAGCCATTTTTTCTTTTCTCATCTCTTCACTTATAGTGTAACGCACATTTACCTGTGTCTCAGCCTGCAGAGGAAAAATACACAAAATATTGCACAACCATTTGGACTTATTTGTTCACCGTCCACACACCATTGGCCCAGTTGCCCACACACCCTCCTCGCATGGTCCTTAAAGGATTTCTACCAACCAGGATGAAGATTGTAAACACAACATGACAGAATCAGCCCCGCCACCCCCCATGAAGGAGCCCCCTCTGACAGGATCTGCTCTTTTTTATGCTTCTTATGCCCTGGGTTTGTAAGAAAAATAAGCTTTAAAAATTATCTGCAAATCAATATGAAAGGGCTCCAGGCTACCATTACCACCTATGACGCACTGGACCCCTACAGACTCGTCTTGTACAATTTTAAAGCTTTTTTTGTTTTAAAAACAGGGCATAAGAGCTGAAAAGAATGAGCAGATCCTGCAGAGGGTCACACATCCACACGTAAGGTGTACTTAGTTTACAATCCTAATCCTGGGGGGTGGTAGATTTCCTTTAAGAAACTAATTTGTTAACCGTACTATAAAATGGGTAGCACCACCGCGCCGCTTCACTAGCAAGAGTGCTCTGATATCCATCTGATTGAACCAAAACTTCCTTAAGTATTTAGGACAGTCCATAATATTCTGGTTTTAGTTTGTGATTGGCCCAGAACTTTCAAACTAATCCAAAATACCCAAAAGCTGGAGATAATAACTTGCTGATTTTTAGAATTCCTGCTTAACACCGCTAGCAACAAGTTCTTCTGGGGAATTTTCTAACTTTAATTTTTTTTTACAAGCCTTTAAGTAGTGTTTGCTATACCTTTGTATGGCCCTAGTTGCCTCGCATGCCTGTTGTACTCGTAATGCTCATTTATTGCAAAATCTCCAAAACTGTGTAAAGCCCGCACAGATTGAATAAAGAAGATTACATAGTGAATGTTGCTCCATTATTTAAGATTAAAAATTAAATATTATTTTTACAATATTGTATTCGTAGTTAGTGACACGTGAAAGTTCCTTTAACTATGTTCTTATATTCCTGCCCATAATAATTATCTTGTATATTTTTTTTTTCTCATCTTGTTTGTTGGATTATTTTTTTCCATGACAGCACAGAAACAGAAAATTATTTTTTTTCGGATTTTCTCAATTAAAAGGTTGGGTTGTAACATGTGTGCAAATGAAAGGGATACAATTCTAGATCCCTCGTGGAGCATTCACTGAGATGTTAATGACTTGTATGCTGACAGAGAACTCCGTATTTTTTGCCCCCTGTCCGTGTATTTTATCTATTTTCCAAAGCGCAAAAATAGTGTTTGTTGTTTTTTTTTCTGTAATTGCGGAGCCGGTTGAAATCTCCTCAATATCCAATGAAAAAAGAAATGCTGTTGTCTTTTGGTCAAGACTCTCTCGTTGGCCTTGGTCAAAAATTCTTTTTCGCCTTGAGGGGAACATCATAAAGTAAAAATTGTTGGTAAATGTCAGGTTGTTCTGGCGGATTCTGCTAACCGTGAACTGGACAGACGGAGAATTAGGAGTATTTAAGACCCTCTCCACAAAAGTTTTTTGTCTTTAACATTTACTATCCCATGGGGAAAGTTCTCACTATATTTTATCCTTGCCTTCAAAAAGATAAATAGTAAAACTTCATTGATTGCTGGATAAAACATTAGGCTTCTTGTGGGTTGTCAAATTGAATGGGTCTATCAATTCGATATAGTGACCCGATCCAGTTGTCATAAGCACGTTTGGACCTCTCGTCAGTGGGGGACGAGGGGAGCAAGGCTAGGATGGTGGAGTGGGCTGATTTATAGTACCCTACTGCCAGAATAACCCAGAGAATGACGCTCGATGACGCTCCATTCTCTGTGTTGTGGGCAGGACGGTAACTGCACGTCCTAGCTCTCATACTGTTAGTGGCTATTTCATTCCAGCGCTTAGCGGTGAAAAACCCAAATTATGGCCCTGTTCTAATCATTGATGGCCTAGTCACGGAGCCAGTCAGTGGTACTAGGCCCCGCCCCTCACAGTCTGTTCCTCTCTTTTGAGGGCCATGGACAGGCTATGACAGTCACATGACCACAACACTTTCTTCTACAGTAAACATAAGAAAAGCTCTTCGAATTTTTGTGTTTCTTATGGTTCCTTCTATCTATCTGTATGTATGTATAGTTGTATGGTTATCATATAATCTATATCCAAATTAAGATCAGACCAATCACAACCAGAAAGCATCAAGAGGAGGCTTGCTCCCTCTTAAGGTAGATTGTCTGTAGTGAATTACTAAAATTAGAGGACTCTCGTCACCAGTAAACACGATGTGGTCTATACACACATCACTTTATAATTATTTGAAGCGAAGATTATACTTAAGAGTGGCACAACGGGTTTTTGTTAACAATCAAACTGTGTGTACCCAATAATGTACCTTGTGCACCTCTACAAACATATTACTATACTAGGGATTCTCCCTTTCCCATTTTTATCATCATAGATACATCATTGGGTGGGCCGTTTCCTACCAGACATTGACTGAAAATTCACCTTGTGGGCACCATTTGCCCTGAAGTGCCGAACCCATTGGTGATTGCTTAAGAAGCCTAAAAAATTAATCATGAAAGGGATTTTTCCATGATGCAAGTTAAGGCCCTATCCAGGGATAGGGCCTCTAACTTGCTGTTCATGGGGTCAGAGCCAGATCACAAAAGCGGCTTAATAGATTAATGGTAACGGCGATGTGTCCGACGGAGGTAGTGGAACCCATTGGACCTCTTATTTTACTTCAGCTCGTGGGGGTTCTCACATTGAGACCCCCACTGATCATTAAGTTAGACCCTATCCTGTGGATGGGCCTAACTGTGCGTTTGTGGGAAAACCCCTTTAAGGCCTACATTCACACTTATTGTTCCGTCCCCTTGTTAAAAAATGAAGAATGGATTTAACGGAGCCATGCGTCAGTTTGCATGAATTTCGTTTTTTTCAAGTGGAGGAAAAAAGTAGTGGCAGGCCTCATTTTCTTCCTCAAAAACGCTAATGGATTGGGTTCCCCTGCCAAAACTGGAACATAACCGATGACACAAAAATTTACATTGATGTCAATATGCTTTTAAGTGTGATACATTAAACTGTTAACCTCCATTCTGCCTTTTTTAACGGAGAGGAAAGGAAACGAGCAGTGGGAGTGAGCCTAATGCATGATATAAGATTTCGTTTGGCAGGGCGGATCGTGAGTGTGCCATGGTATGCAGTTACTTCACCAGTGTCACTTAAATGATTGGGGGTTTCGAAAACCTAGAAATGGGACGTTATCTTTACCAACATATGACCGCAGCTGCCAGAGCCCCTCAGGGTGACTTTTAATGGCATGTAACGATTACACTGTCATAAATAATTTGTTTCTTCCCTTAGGACATATCAATTGATAGTAATTATACTATAGTTTGTTACGGGGTTTTACATAAGTGTTGCAAGATTGTTAAAGCGCACTGCATGGGTCACCATTCAAAGGTTCATGCACATCGGCCACATTACGGTGTTATCTGTGCACATGCGGGTCAGAAATACTGTTTTTTATTGTTGAAGACACGATTCCATGAGGGGTTCCACTACCATAAAGTGCAAACAAATAAGTTCCCTGAGATCGATTTTTTCCTGTCCTAATGATGGGATATGATGAGGAAGGGATATTGAAGTGGCCAAGAGCACAGGGATGATTAGGTAGTTTGAGTATTCGGGGTACGTTTTTAGAAGCGAGGGCAGCTATTGGATGCTTGTTGCAAAAGGTTGTAATGGCAAATACAGGCAGTCCCCGGGTTACATACCGATCGTTCGTTCCATAAAGTTTGTTCTTAATTTGAATTTGTAGTGTAAGGTCAAAACTGTATATTAAATACCAAAATTTTCTTTTGCTCCAGTGACAAAATTTTTTGCTGTAATGCGACCAAGGATTACATAAAGCTTCATTACAGGACACTTTACAGCTGATCATTGCAGCCTGGGACTATATGACAGCATTTAGAAAGCTTCCCAGAGTGTCACAGTGGTCTGTCTGTAACTATGGGTCGTCTGTAAGTCGGGTGTCCTTCAAGTAGGGGAGACGCCTGTATATTGTATCTAACTTTACTCCATAACTATTCAGTGATTTCTTACATCCAGTGGATAGCCCGTTATTATGTTCATGTCTTTCTGGAATCTGGTAGGAATCCAGCATAATCCATTTACATAATGTTATGATTGGAAACTGGATCCACAACCACAGAATAGACAAGAACAGATAAACAATCAGTTACACAAAAGCATTTACTAGTTTCATTTTAGCGCAGACCCTAATCCCCAAGTTTTCATCCCAGAATGGTGGATGAGTACTGTATCCCTATGATTTGAGCGTGACTACCTCGTGTCTCTCCTCACTCCACACTGTAAACCTTCCTAAAGCTGGAGATTGTTAATGTGTCTATTTACTGTGGTTACCTGCTTCCTGACCTAGTTCGTCTCCTCCAGGGGACAGGGAGAAATTAAATGGGGCGGTCGTCAGTTCCAGGAAATGATGCGTGAGGTGTGTTATGTGCCCTGAACCACACCATGAAAAGTTTAAAAAGGTTGTAATTTCCTCCTAAATGACTACCTTGCTGCATGACTATTTTCACTTCACGTCAACAGGTGGTTCTTTGCTCCAAAAAAAAAAACTAAACAAAAGTTTGCATGATTTTTTTATCCCCCCCCCCCCCCCCCTTGTACTGTCTGCCTTCGGCAGAGACTCTGAGTGATTCATTGCTACTTTGTGTACTTTTCTTATTCATTTGTTTTGACTGACAGGGGACGGAAGGTCACATTAGGTGCCAGCCTGGAAGTTACGTTGTTTCTATTAATTTACTAGAAAATATTCACACACGCAAACTGCGGAGTACTTTTTTCTCTTTTTTTGTACTTTCATATGTACAGGTAGTTACCGTAGGTTGTTCTTAAGTAATTGTATGTAAGTTGAAACTGGTTTTTTATAGCTCCAGACAAATTTAGTTTTCAAAATTTCTTGTGTAAGGGACCAAGGATTATCAATAAAGCTTCATTCAGACACTTTATAGCTATGATTTAAGCCTGGGAGTATAATAAAGCATCCAAAGAGCTTCACCAGAGGCATGGTGGGCAAGGGGTTTGTCGTCTTAACTAGGGGTCATCTGTAAGTCGGTTGTCCTTAAGTAGGGGACCGCCTGTATATATGTTCATATATATATATATACAGGCAGCCCCGGTTACATACAGATAGGTCGGAGGTTTGTTCTAAGTTGAATTTGTATGTAAGTCGAAACTGTATATTTTATAATTGTAGATCCAGACAAAAATAATTTTGCCCCAGTGACAATTGGTAGTTAAGCATTTTTTGCTGTAATGGGACAAGGATTAATCAATAAGCTTCATTACAGCACACTTACAGCTGATATTTGCAGCCGGGACTATATAAAGCATCCAGAAAGCTTCACCAGAGGTCAGAGGGGTCTGTCTGTAACTATGGGTTGTCTGTAAGTCGGTGTCCTTAAGTAGGGGGACGCGCTGTATATATATATACTCATATGTATAATAGGATTTGTGAATATTATACAGTGAACCGGAATGACGAACCACAATTTGTTGGAGCACATCTTGCTATAAAACTGAAAGGAAAAGAAGATACCCGACTGTGGTATCTTCTTATATTATTATCCATAGCCTCTTCCTTCGAAGATCTACTGCACAGTGTAACAGCCTGTAAGCCTGGCAGCATAGACGTGCTGTAGCTCCGCATAAGAGTCACAGTCTCGGTGCCTGGATTATGGTGTCCCTGGTTTATCATGATGGATTTTGGAGGTAGATTAAGTGAAGTCATCTCTTTTTTTATTATAGTACAGCAATCATGTATGCAGGCGGTTGGACACTGCTCCATAGGGGCCAGTGGGTGTTTTGTGTCCCAGGTCAGGGTGACAGGTTCCCTGTAACGCTTGGGCAGCAGATGACCAGAAGACGACCAGTGTGACACCCAGTGACAGCTCCGGCTTTTGTCCATTGCATGAAAAGATTTTCCCTTTTTGTATTGTAGACTATATACATGGACAGTGCGGGTGAGATGACACTGACATGTCCTGCCTATCAAAGGGATTCCAGAAATGATTTAATGACGTCAAGGGCTTTTGAGTGATAGAGCCAGGACATCGCCACCCGCAGATTCTCATTACAGATAATAGCAGACACTCTGCGGTCCAGGACCGTCGTGCTTTGACGATTGTCTTCAAACCACCCTGAAATTACTCCAATGACTAAGGTTGAGCGGGCAAGTTGATTCCTTGATGGTTCCTTCAAGTTTTATAGGGCTGCGACTTTGTGACCTTTCACCCCTGTAATATCTCAGTTAGGAAAACGTGATTATAACATTGAGTGACAACTAAACTGAGATGACTGGAGTGTGCAGTGTTTATTAAAAATCATATTACTTATATTTAATAAGGACGGGGTCCCCTACTTAAGAACACTCGACTTACATACGTCCCCTAGTTACAAACGACCTCTGGATTGGTAATTTACTGTACTTTAGTCCTAGGCTCAATGATCAGCTGTAACAGTTTATCACTGTGCTCTGAATGAGGATTTAGTGTTAATATGATTCTTATACAAATCCACATTTTTAAAATTCAATTGTCACACGAAGGACCAAAAAAGCTGCTTCTGGGATTTCAATGATAAAATATACAGTTCCGACTTACATCAAATGCACTAAGAACAAACCTACAGACCCTTCTTGTATGTAACCGGGGACGCCTGTAGTTCTATTACTTTATTTATCGACGTTAAAGGGTTTCTCCAGTCTTGAAGAAAACCTGCCTAGTGCTCCCTATTAGGGATCAGGATATCCTATCTATCATAGTTGAGATGACACAAAATGTGTCACCAAGGGTCAGTTCACACCTTACCACAAAAGAGCCAAGTCACATGTAGAGTGTATATGGAATAATGTATAATGGAAGGCTCGTGACTGTTTTGTTTGTGTGAACTGGCCTTATCTTGGAGATACACATACAGCCTATTGATTTGAATGGGACAGTGTCATTCTTCATTTCCCTGTGGTGGCGCTGCAAGAAAATTGAAAGATACTGCCAGGTTTCCCCCCATATTACAGCTAATTTGTTTGTTTCACTAGTTTATTGTCGTTTCACAAGATGCCTCCATATTGATTCCATACAGCATTGTCTGTTTTGTTGCCTAAATTTGTATAACAGGCAGTCCCCGCGGTACACAAGATTGTTCTTAAGTTTGAATTTGTATGTAAGTCGAAATTGTATATTTTAATTGTAGATCCAGACAAAAGAAATTGAGTGACAATTGGAGTTTAAACCATTTTTCTGATTATGGGACCAAGGATTATCAATAAAGCCTCATCAGACGCCTTTTTTGGGGCGTAACTAGGAGAGGCAGGCCCCCATAGCAGAATGTTTGAATGGGGCCCCGTACAACCCTTAGTAAATATACACATTTGTATACTCAAACATTTATAACATTATAGGCTCTTACACACATTTCTGCAGTGATAAATATGCTGTACAATGTTCAGCATAATATGTATATAATGGTGCACATCTTCCTTTCTTTAGTGTGTCAGATCAGATGCCGGGGCCCCCTGACACTGTGGGCCACATGGCGGCTGCTACCGCTGTAGTTACGCCCCTGCACCTTACAGCTGATTATTGCAATCTAGGACTATAGTAAATCATTCGGAAAGCTTCACCAGAGGTCAGAGGGGTCTGTCTGTAACTATGGGTTGTCTGTAAGTCCGGGTGTCCTTAAGTAGGGGACCGCCTGTATTTGTAGTGAAAGATAAAAAAAACCCTTAGTGTTAATGTCTGAAGAATCTGGATTTGTTCAGTGTTGTGATTCTTAATGCAGTAGGTCATAGCCCTGGGGGTGTACACCATTGTGCTTTTCTTCAGGTATTTTGGCTGTTTGAAACAAGCTTGAGAATGGCAGGAAGGCAAAGTGTGGTGCTCGTCCAAGCTCACTTATTTACAAGGGAAAATATCTGGGAAATAGCGAGAGAGGGACCTGAAAAGTGAGAGGGAAAGTGATCAATCTGTTGGGGCCAATGCAACCACATGGAATCTTGAATAGTTCATTACCCTTGTGCACCATGTAAATAATGGTGAAAAATCCATCATGTAAGCAGTTCTACTCCTATCCTATTGTTGTCGTTGCTGTCACTGCAATGTTACTAAATTTTAACACACTAAATGTACATTGTGTTTACGTAGACCACATGGTAACAATCTAGTGGGAAAAATCTCCTCTCTGCAAATTTATACCATGTGGCCACACCCACCAGCGGCGACGTCCAAGTATTGGGCAACAGGGGCTCAGCGGTTAGCACTACAGCCTTGCAGCAACTGGGGTCCTGAGTTCAAGTCCCATCCAGGTCAACCATCTCCATAGGTTTGTATGTTCTCTCAATGTTTGCGTGGGGTTTCCTCCGGGCCTCTGGTTTCCACCCACCTTGCAAAACATACTGGTAGATTCATGTGACTCCCATTGGGGAGAGGGATTGCAAGCTCTGTGCAGCGCTGCAAAATCTGGTGCGCCATATGAATAACGGATTATTATTGTTATATTATTGAAAAGAATAAGACCTATACTACAGAGTAATGGGATGGGTGCCTGTAGTGTGGGTGCTTCCATTGTGTAAATGAGTTAATCGGTAGTGTGTTCTAGGTGTCTGATCCCCACTGGTCATTTATTAATGATCCTATAGATGAAACATTCATAGTTTTGGCCTGGACAAACTTATAAAGAGCCATAATGTGTTGCATAGATTGCCTACAAGCCTCTTCTATTAAAATCATTGGATTTGGATCCCTGGCATCACCATCAGTCTCCTAAACAATGGACAGAGCTGGGCCTTAATACCCGAGTTTTTAAAGGGGTTTTCCCACAAAGCATGGACAGGATAGGCCTACTTGGTGATCGGTGCACTATCTACATCATAATCTCATAAGATGTCGCACCACCGGGACAGCCCATACATGCATGACCGGCTGCCCTGTTCATCTCGGTGGTGCTATGAGGGGCGCAACGGGATACATCGGACCACCTTTCTAGTGATTCTTGGGGATCCCATCACTGAGACCCCCACTGATCAGCAAGTTAGGCCTTATCCTGGTTATAGGACCTAACTTGCTTCATAGGAAAACCTTTAAGTATCATCATAGTAAATAGGTGTAATCAAGTCCAACCTATAAATATACCACCTTGATCTAGAGGCAAAAAACCCTGCAAGGCTGATGCCAATTGCCCAAAGCAAGGAAAAATTCTTCCCGACCCCCAATATGGCGATCAGAATAACTCCCTGGATCAACAGAAACCACTAACATAAAGTTTATTCTACACGATGGATATTATTGCGCTCCAGAAGCATCCGGGCCCCTCTTGTACATATCACATTATCAGCCATCACAACATCTTGTGGCAGAGAGTTCCATAGTCTAACGATCCCAGTCTATGCCGATGAGCTGAATGATGAGGGTCCAACCGTAGGACCTCCACCACTATGAAAACTGGACCCCCAGCAAAGCAAGGGGGTCATGTACTCACTAATGGCTCCATATATAGTATAGGATTGTCTGAAGTCTCAGGCACAATGCTCAACTCTCATTGGCTCCGAATTTCTGACACTCCCATACTATTGAATAGAGTGAATGCTTGTGCGGGCGCTCATCTATTTTGTGAGAATGGGACCCTACATTTTATTATATTTTTTTATATTTATTATAGTTTTATATCTATATTTTATATATTACATAGCTTCTTTTATCCGGTGGATAGCACATGCCTTAAAAATTGGTTTTTCTCTGTAAATAAAGGGGGTGCTCGGAGTCAGACCCCACATATCTGATATTGATATTCTGTAATTTTATCATTTAAACCTCAAAATAAACAATCCCATTGAATATTTTTATCTCGCAGCCATCGCCCTATGTATGAGCAAGTCTAGTGAGCTAACTTATACAATATGTAACCTTCAAAGATTCTAGAACCCTTGGGTGTGATACAATATAGTCTTTTTTTTTTGGTTACTGCAAGTTGTTTACCGGCAAGTTAATTTTAGTTAGTCCAGCCAGGGGATAGAGGAGAGAGAGAGAGGTGCTTGTCAATCCAATCATGGCTGAGTGCTTTATTGTGATAATATGGAGCGTAATAACATTTTGGGCCCCTGCCAGAACTCTGCTGAAAGGGCCGACTGTTATGTGAAACGGCTCTGAAAAATGGCTTGTTAAATACATGGCAAATATACCACCACTTACCTTCTCGGGGCTCATTTTAAATAGCTGTGGTTTTTACTGCGTTAACCTTTTAGAGTCTCTGATCTCGCTGGCAGGGAATGGTTTGTTTCCAGGTGGCTGACATCCCCATCACCTTGTCCAAAAGTTTTGGAGATCACAAAACTGCTGAAATGACCGTTATGGCTATTAATGTGGAGCCTTTAGATCTTAAAAGAAAAGTCATGTGTGTATATATTTATAGAGAAAGTAGGGATGAAAATCTGTTTAATATGCGTTCAGCGCCGCCTCATAGAAGTTGGATATTTCGCCGTAACATTGGCCAGATAAGATGCAGCCGTCTGGGGATTTGGGGAACCCTGTGTTTGCAATTGGGTGCATAGAGAAGAATGATTGCCAAGTGGACTGTAATGTGGACTCGTGTGTTGCCTGTCCATGTACCCAGAAAGCCTTTGGCTCACAGCGACCATTCACATTTATTGTGTTTGCCCCTAAATGACCTTTCCTGACCTCCGAGCTCTAATGAGCAGAGACAAAGTACAGACAGTATAACACAGTGTATATTTATGCTGTCGCTGGTGGTCTAGCTGTGGTCTTTTGTTCAATGTAAAAATACCAGCTGAACAAATCTAATTACCGGTACTTGCCGAAATATAAGGCAATTTTTGCCCATGATTTTTTCTTTTGCTATATCATATGGCCTAACCCCTATGGCATATTCCCATAAGTTTGTATATCAAGGAGGGCCAAAGTAAAATGTGTTAAGAGTTGCCTTATAATGATAACACCTTATAACATCCCACTAAATGCCAAGCCATGGACCCTAAGTTTCATAGACGGGAGTGAGGACTTCTTGGCCTCTTTTAGGCTAGTGGGCATTAAGTTCTAATGGTTAAGACACGAGTTGCTGTGTCCATTGACCACCACAGTCACATCCCCTGCCACACGTATTCCAATCTTCATAACCAACTACCCATACACAGTGGTGCTATTAAAGTCAGGCTGCCCCCTACCCCAGTCCCTGAGCTAAAGGTTCCTAGCTTGTACTTTAGGTCTACCTCGACTTGCTGTGCTCTCCTGTTGACCCTTGACTTATTTCCTAACTCTGTTACTGTAATAACCATAATACCACCATGGATTATTGTGACCCAAGGTCCCATGAGATCTTCCTGCACCCACTGCCTGTTTCCTGTTGATGCCTGCCCTGACCTACTCCTGTCCATGACTATTCATTTGAATGAGCCTTTGGTTGCCACACAAAACTGTCATATGGATGAGATGCTATTCACGTCAGGACCTCCTAACCCAGACACGGTCTTACCTCGGTTAATACAAATTAGTATAAGGGTAAAAAGGAGAAGGCTGGAGAGGTTAAATAATAAACTCCATAGAGGTTTCCCAAATAGAAAACGATTGAATAGCACAAAGGTTCCACGTCCGCTGCTTAATTATATGATTAAAGGGGTTTTATGGGCCAAATTATGAAGGAGTCGTCCACTTTCAGCAAATAATTGATATTTGTTTGTGTAATGAAAGTTATAAAGTTTTCCAAATATACTTTCTGTATCAATTCCTCATGGTTTTAGACCTCTGCTTGCTGTCATTCTAGTGAAAGCTGTCATTGTCCTCTGGGATAACAAACGTCCTGGTATTTGACGTCACACAGGTACATAGCTCATTACAGTAATCAGAGCTGTGTGTTATGATGAGAGCGTGCATCTGTGTGACATCACATGGCCAGGGATATAACAAGCCGTGCACCTGGAAAATAATATCTGTGCACCTGTGTGACATCACATGACCAGGGGGTATAATGAGCCGTGCACTGTATGACATCACATGACCAGGGATATAAGGAGCTGTGCACCTGTGTGACATCACTTACAGGGATTAACGAGCTGTGCACCTGGACACCATGCAGGGGTATAATGAGCAATGCACCTGTGTGCCATCACATGACCAGGGATATAACGAGCCGTGCACCTGGTGTGACATCACATGACCAGGGATATAACGAGCCGTCATCTGTGTGACATCACATGAACAGGGGTTATAAGGAGCCGTGCACTGTGTGACATCACATGACCAGGGATATAACGAGCTGTGGATCTGTGTGACATCACATGACCAGGGGTATAATGAGCAATGCACCGGTGTGACATCACATGACCAGGGATGTAACAAGCCGTCCACCTGTGTGACATCACATGACCAGGGATGTAACAAGCCGTGCACCTGTGTGACATCACATGACCAGCGATGTAACAAGCTGTCCACCGGTGTGACATCACATGACCAGGGATGTAACAAGCCGTGCACCTGTGTGACATCACATGACCAGGGGTATAACGAGCCGTGCACCTTGTGACATCACATGACCAGGGATATAACGAGCCGGCACCTGTGTGACATCACATGACCAGGGGTATAACGAGCGTGCACGTGTGTACAATCACATGACCAGGGATAACGAGCCGTGCACCTTTTGACATCACATGACCAGGGATGTAACAAGCGTGCACTGTGTGACATCACATGACCAGGGGTATACGAGCCGTGCACCTTGAGTGACATAGGATGCCAGGATTTATGAACGAGCCGTGCACCTGTGTGACATCACTGACCAGGGATATAACGAGCCGTGCCACCTGTGTGACATCACATGACCAGGTATATAATGAGCTGTGTATCTGTTGTGACATCACATGACCAGGGTATAATGAGCTGTGTCACCGGTGTGACATCACAATGACCAGGGATGTACAAGCGTGCTCCTGTGTGTGACATCACATGACCAGGGATTAACAGCCATGCACCCACTGACATCACTGAGCGGGGTATACCGAGATATTACTGAAAGTGGAGAACCCTTTAACCTATACAAAGGATGCAGCAACTAACACCCTGTGATGGCAGCAGTTCTATGCCACTACACAGATGGGCAGCTCTGTCCAGGTGTATGGTGGCCATTCAGGCTTACTGCAGCCTATAGCCCCCATTTGAATATGGGGTATTTTTTGAATCCGTTTTGGAACTGTTTATGTCGATTTGATAGCTCAGTCTTGTATATCCTCCAGTATGCAATATGCTTTGGGCTCAAACAGTTTTTTTTTGCCTTTACCACGTTGGCAGATGGCTCATGTGTGTCCTTTCTTTGCTGACTGCCTTGACACTGATACAGTAAGTAGGTAAGGGGACAGAGATGGAGAGCAGCCTCAGGTTTTACTACATCTAACATACTTAGTAGTGGAAATGTTGCCTAAATTGCATTTTAATTTTCTGGAACTGGTTGCAGAACAAGTGAGTTTGTGGGTTCTGTGACAAGTCGTGATGCATTGTACCTGGGGGAATCCGGGCTTTTCCATAATCCGTTAGCGCTGTTCAATTGTCATTGTCAGCCTCTTTCCATTATAGAGGTTACATTGTAATCAAATTACTGACAGGGTTGAACAGGTGATTTACTGACTGCTGAAAATACAATTTAACTCCTCATAGATTTAGAGGGAGGGATTATTGAAAAGCGATATGTTTCAATCTTCTCTTTCCAGTTTTGTTAAAAGTTGAGATAAAGTGGAGGAACATTGAACAGAAAGGATCAGATGAAGAACTTCATGCTAATGACCGTGGTTGTTAGAAACACTATTAGGGCAGGTCTCCCTCTAGTCGTTACTGTGTGCTTTACTTTGATTTTTAGTATTGTTTGCAAAATGTGCAAGATGCAACTCATTTGCACTAAAATCACAATGTGTAAAAGTTTCACTTTTAGAAAAGAAAGATATTATGCAACTATCTGAGATGCCACCAGGTTTACAATTTAGAAAGTGGAGTCTTACATTGTTACTATTTGTAGCAAGTTTATTTGCTTGCACTTGTGTTGTGCGTCAGATCTGGTAAAGTTCATACCATTTCTACCAACCAAAACCGTGAGCAAAATTCAAACTTTTTAGCATGTTCCTCTATGTCTATGGTATGATTCGTAGTGTCTTACATATACATTCAATGGGGTTGTCCCCTGCATATGAGCGGTAGTTTTTTACAAATCTACTGGAGGGAATGGAGAATATAAAATTGGGGGCATCATCTACCAGAGCTTAAACGCTACCTTTCTGGTATACAAACCCTGAATTAATTGCAATACATTTCGAACCGCCAGGAATTGTTATTATTTACGCCACCCACAGAGTTCACTAGATCGTGCGGACGATTTCCTGCATGTGTCGCTTCCCCGCTCAGGTCACCGGAGGTTCACCTTCTCCTTTCCCGGTGCATGTAAGTGCTTGATCTTGTAACACAATTTGAACAGTTAAAAATCCCGACGTCATTCCGATCATCCGACGGCCCCGCCCCCCCCCCCCCAATTTCACATGAAAGCCAACGCAGCTGCGCCACAATCCAATCCCGTGCGCCACAATCCCCAGTTAAGTAAGCCCGCAAGTGTTGCACACTTCTATAGCCTGTGACTTTTGAACAGTTGCATGTAATAGTGCAATTCTAAGAACTGACACACCAGCATGCCAGATAAATCAGGAGTCCGGGCTTTCATCATATGCCCGAACCATGATTCGCTAGTTGTATGATAAATATCCCCATTGACAGCATTGCTTGACTTAAAGGATTTTCTGAAAAACAACCCACCTTATTTGGATCTCGCTATGTGAGGCAGAACATTGAGACGTTCTGTATGAGCTGCTCCCATTTAAGGGACTTAAACCATCCTTGTTACATATAAGTTACCACCTTTGTAGTAATTTTTGCAAAGGAATTCATTTTCTTCTTCTCTGGCAGCATTGGCTGTTTCTCAGGAGTAGGAAGTGCAGAAAAGGGACAATCCTCCTGATCCTTTAACACCCTTAGGCTTCTTACAACAAAGTTTATGTGGATACAGTTTTGAGCTCTGCTTCTTTTTTTCCAATGCTAAACCAGGGATTGCTCTAAATGCTAAAAGGAGCTGCACTGTCGGAGATGGCGGAATATATCTGTGGCCGCTGTCATGGTGCTCCTGTGGTACCACTTAGATTCCGTCCAGGTGTCGGCTTAGGTCTCGTCTGTGTTGGGTCCAGTGGGTCCACTACCCCTAGAAAAACCGAACATCCTTCAGGCTCACTGTAGGCCAACATCAGCTGGACACCCCCCTACCTAATGCCATGCTTTGTTGCTAAGTAGGGGTTCGCAGGTGATCGCAGGGGACTGGCTCACACCCCTCCCCATTGATAACTCTTCAATTACCTATCATACAGATACCTCTTAATTAATTAAGGGAACTACCACCACAATCTATCTAGTAAAGGTAGATCGGGTGGTAGGTGGATCAATGGACGTGAGGATAGCCCTTTAAGGGCTAACCTCACTTCCCCACACTTTTTTGTTAACTTTTATTAAATATATATTCAAATTTACTTATGCGCTACTCACGCCCCGGTAGCCTCTTTTCCCCCTCCACTCACCATCTTCGGCGCGCATCCGCGTAGCTGCCCGCCCTCGTCGCGGCGATCCTGCCGTCTGCGCATGCGCAGAAGAGCGGGCCCGCGCCTGCGTGGTCAGCTGCTCCGAAATAGCCGCGGCCTGCTCTTGCTGCGCATGCGCAGACGGCATGATCACCGACGGAGGGCGCGGAGCTGCGCCCGAAGATGGGTGAGTAGGAGGGGAAAAGAGCTACCGGGGCGTGGAGTAGCCGCTCGTGATACCTCAGATGCGGCTACTCCCGCCACAGTAGCCGCATAATAAAATTTGAATATATGTCTAATAGGTTAACAAAAAGTGTGGGGACGTGAGGGTTAGCCCTTAAAAGGGCTACTCTCACGTCCCAATGATCCACCTACCACCAATCTACCTTTATAGATAGATTTGTGGTGGTAGGTTCCCTTTAAAACATGGAAAAAGCTCTTTTCTCATTTTGTTTTCAGAGTGCAATATGGGTGCTACCTCAATATTAACCTTGAAATAAGAACATACAGAATATATACTGAAGGTGACGATGATCTCACTCACACACATATATGAGTGACTCTGGTATATATGTATACATTCTTTAGAGTCGTATTCCAATGTTCTAGCCAGCCTACTTGTCATGAAAGTAAGAAGAAAGTGCTCATGATCCATGCAGAGATATCGCTGGCAGCCTGAGTGGTTTACAATGCAGCTGCTAATAAATTCTTGCCTATGATGGAACAAGATTTATGCTGCTCCCCTCCTTCAGCCTACTGCTCCAGTGAGGTCTGTGTCTCTCCCAACCTGTCCCTGAGATGTAATTGTTCCTCTAATGCTGCCTTTATTTGAAGCAGATCCTCCTGGCTCACAGAACAGAATGTCATTATGTCGTATTTTAGATGTATTTACATTTTCTTTGCCAGGGGGAGTGAACATTCTAATTTATTTCTATAGCTGCACAGCACAAGAGTCTTTGGCATCATAGTCCCCCCTCCCCAGTCCTGATTACATGCTCTGTTTTCCTTCAAGTCGCCCACAAATGACTCGATGGAAAACAGTTTTATTCTATGGGATGTACCTAACTTTCTTTTAAAACCAAATTAAATACTGTATAGATAGTGATAGACTAGGATGGAACATTTACATACTGACAATCATGTCCTGACAAGACTCTGTATTACGACTGTGCTCCATTTGACTCTGAGTTGGTATTTTTGTGGTTTCTTAATGGAAAAAAAAATATCAGTCTTTTCCCTTTACGACACATCTGAGCACTCAGAGCTGGACAATTTGGACATTTACCTCAATGTGCCACCAGGGCTGGTCTGTTTCAACGGAAGCAGTTGATCAGTGAAGTACACCAGGCATAATTAGGACTGTAGCTAGCTGCATGTTAGTGGGTTTTAGGGGTACATTAAAGATGTGACAAGTCAGAATTTCTCTACTACACCGTACTACTGTTACGAATCGCACACTAAAACTTGTGTTCCATCAGAATGTACTGAACAATTATTCGGATCAGGTAAAGATATATGCATGGAACAAATCACATAGGGGGACGGCCGGGTCTTATTAGATGTGGAGTGGTCTCATACTCCTGTGCGATTCAGAACAGTAGTACTGGGTAGTATTAGAAATTCTGACTTGTCACATCTTTAATGTACCCCTTAAAACCCACTAACATGCAGGCTAGCTACAGTCCTAATTATGCCTGGTGATACTTCACTTGATTGCAATGCTTCCGTTGAAACAGACAGCCCGTGGTGGCACAATTGAGGTAAATGTCCAAATTGTCCAGCTCTGAGTGCTCAGATGTGTCGTAAAAGGGAAAAGCTGTATATTTTTTTTCCATTAAAGAAACCACAAAAATACCAAATCAGAGTCAAATGGAGCCACAGTCGTAATACAGAGTCTTTGTCAGGACATGATTGTCAAGTATGTAAATGTTCCATCCTAGTCTATCACTATCTATACAGTATTTAATTTGGTTTTAAAAGAAAGTTTAGGTACATCCCATAGAATAAAACTGTTTCATCGAGTCATTTGTGGGCGACTTGAAGGAAAACAGAGCATGTAATCAGGACTGGGGAGGGGGACCTATGATGCCAATAGACTCTTGTGCTGTCAGCTATAGAAATAATTAGAATGTCATCCCCCTGGCAAAGAAAATGTAAATACATCTAAAATACGACATAATGACATTCTGTTCTGTGAGCCAGGAGGATCTGCTTCAAATAAAGGCAGCATTAGAGGAACAATTACATCTCAGGGACAGGTTGGGAGAGACACAGACCTCACTGGAGCCAGTAGGCTGAAGGAGGGGAGCAGCATAAATCTTGTTCCATCATAGGCAAGAATGTTATTAGCAGCTGCATTGTAAACCCTCAGGCTGCCAGCGATATCTCTGCAATGGATCATGAGCACTTTCTTCTTACTTTCATTGACTAAGTAGGCTGGCCAGAACATTGGAAGACGACTCTAAAGAATGTATACATATATACCAGAGCATGACCAGGGATGTAACAAGCCGTGCACCTGTGTGACATCACATGACCAGGGGTATAACGAGCCGTGCACCTGTGTGACATCACATGACCAGGTATATAATGAGCTGTGGATCTGTGTGACATCACATGACCAGGGGTATAATGAGCTGTGCACCGGTGTGACATCACATGACCAGGGATGTAACAAGCCGTGCTCCTGTGTGACATCACATGACCAGGGATGTAACAAGCCATGCACCCACGTGACATCACATGAGCAGGGGTATACCGAGATATTACTGAAAGTGGAGAACCCCTTTAACCTATACAAAGGATGCAGCAACTAACACCCTGTGATCAGGGATTGCTTCTAAATGCTAAAAGGAGCTGCACTGTCGGAGATGGCGGAAATAGCTTGGCGCTGTCATGGTGCTCCTGTGGTACCACTTAGATTCCGGTCACAGGTGGCGGCTTAGGTTCGTCTTGTGTTGGTCCAGTGGGTCACTACCCTGAAGAAAAACCGACATCCGTTGCAGGCTCACTGTAGGCCAACATCAGCCTGGACACCCCCCTACACTAATGCCATAGCTTTGTTGCTTAGAGTAGGGGTGCGTGCAGGTGATCGGCAGGGGTGGCTCACACCCCTCCCCATTGAAACTCTTTCAATTACTATCATACAGATACCTCTAGTAATTAAAGGGAACTACCACACAAATCTATCTAGTAAAGGTAGATCGGGTGGTAGGTGGATCAATGGAGTGAGGTAGCCCTTTTAAGGGCTAATCCTCACTTCCCCACACTTTTTTGTAACTTTTATTAAATATATATTCAAATTTACTTATGCGGCTACTCCACGCCCCGGTAGCCCTATTTCCCCCTACTCACCTATTCGGCGCGCAGCTCCGCGTAGTGCCCGCCCTCGTACGGCGATCCTGCCGTCTGCGCATGCGCAGAAGAGCGGGCCCGCGCCTGCGTGGTCACGGCTCCGAAATAGCCGCGGGCCTGCTCTTCTGCGCAGGCGCAGAGCAGGATCACGGACGAGGGCGCGGAGCGCGAGCCGAAGATGGGTGAGTAGGAGGGGAAAAGGCTACGGGGCGTGGAGTAGCCGCTCGTGAACCTCAGATGCGGCTACTCACGCCACAGTAGCCGCATAAGTAAAATTTGAATAATGTCTAATAAGGTTAACAAAAAGTGTGGGGACGTGAGGGTTAGCCTAAAAGGGCATCCTCACGTCCCAATGATCCACCTACCACCCAATCTACCTTATAGATAGATTTGTGGTGGTAGGTTCCTTTAAAACATGGAAAAAAGCTCTTTTCTCATTTTGTTTTCAGAGTTGCACTATGGGTGCTACCTCAATATTAAACTTGAAATAAGAACATACAGAATATATACTGAAGGTGAAGATGATCTCATCACACTACATATATATGAGTGACTCTGGTATATATGTATACATTCTTTAGAGTTCGTTTCCAATGTTCTAGCCAGCCTACTTGTCATGAAAGTAAGAAGAAAGTGCTCATGATCCATGCAGAGATATCGTGGCAGCCTGAGGGTTTACCATGCAGCCTGCTAATAACATTCTTGCCTATGATGGAACAAGATTATGCTGCTCCCCTCCTTCAGCCTACTGGCTCCAGTGAGGCTGTGTCTCTCCCAACCGTCCCTGAGATGTAATTGTTCCTCTAATGCTGCCTTTATTTGAAGCAGATCCTCTGGCTCACAGAACAGAATGTCATTATGTCGTATTTTAGATGTATTTTACATTTCTTTGCCAGGGGGAGATGACTTCTAATTTATTTCTATAGCTGACAGCACAAGAGTCTATTGGCATCATAGGTCCCCCCTCCCCAGTCTGATTACATGCTGTTTTCCTTCAAGTGCCCACAAAGACCGATGTGAAACAGTTTTTATTCTATGGGATGTACCTAACTTCTTTTAAAACAAATTAAATACTGTATAGATAGTGATAGACTAGGATGGAAACATTTACATACTGACAATCATGTCCTGACAAAGACTCTGTATTACGACTGTGGCTCCATTTGACTCTGAGTTGGATTTTTGTGGTTTCTTTAATGGAAAAAAAAATATACAGCTTTTCCCTTTTACGACACAATCTGAGCATCAGAGCTGGACAATTGGACATTTACCTCAATGTGCACCAGGGCTGTCTGTTTCAACGGAGCAGTGATCAAGTGAAGTAACCAGGCATAATTAGGACTGTAGCTAGCATGCATGTTGTGGGTTTTAAGGGGTACATTAAAGATGTGACAAGTCAGAATTTCTACTACTACCCAGTACTACTGTTGAATCGCACACTAAAATTGTGTTCCATCAGAATGTACTGAACAATTATTCGGATCAGGTAAAGATATATGCATGGAACAAATCACACAGACACACTGTCTGAAAGTAAGATTCTCTACTTTAGTATTCAGCCACAGATTTTTGTCTATTAAGGAGGGAGGAGCCCCGTTGGTACTACAACTTAGCTCTCTTCATTTATGCTTTATGGTTCGATTCAGCGTGCGATCCACTAGCTTGAGGCTACATTCACACAAAGTATGGGGGGGGCGTATGTCTGCCGCAAGCTTGCATACGTCCCCCCATAAGCACGGTCTTTTAGGTAGCTATCGTAATGCAAATTTCCTGCTGTATGTATGCAAGCCTATGAGGCAAATGGTAGTTTCTTGGTTTCCTCTACTCTTTACCAGTAGAACCTCCATGGTTAACATATGATACAGTAGTGATGGTGATCTAGACATTGGTGCAGAGATGACACACCAAAACCGTCTGAGCACAGAGTTTGCTATATAGGATTCAAGGCATCCACCAAGCATCCAACTGCAGTCCCAGAGCTCCCAGAATTGTCACACTCAGTTACTATATTTAAAGTTATGCATCCTCGGCTGCTGGTAACTACAGGAGGAGTGAGAAGGCATAGACAGAGCTGGATCATCTTTAGAGGAAGATACAATAATATTCTGCAGTTCTCATCCTTATTTCTATGTATTGGTGCTTCATGATGCAGATACGATGAAAGCGTTGATGTGATGGATCAGAGAACAGTATGTTACCACTTAATATTGCCATGTTGGAACTTGGCAAAGATACACGTGCCCTGCGAAAGTATTTGGCCCCCTTGAGCTTTTTACCTTTTGCCACATTCCAGGATTCAAACATAAAGATATAAAATCGTCATTTTTGGAGAAGAATCAACCTCAAGTGGCGACACAATTTTGAAGTGGAACGAAATGTATTGGATATTTTAAACTTTGTAAAAAAAAAATAAACATTAAAAAGTGGGCGTGCAAAATTTTTCAGCCCCTTTACTTTCAGTGGAGCAACAACTCCAGAGTTCGTGAGGATGTCTGAAGGATCCAATGTTGTCCTAAATGAAGGAGGATGATGAATTTAATCGTGTGTAATTGGGTCTCTGTATAAATCCACCTGTCTGTGATAGTTTCAGAGTCTGCACATGAAGACCAAGGAACACACAGGCAGGTCCCTAAAAACGATGCGGAGAAGTTTAAAGCCGGATTTGGATACAAAAAGATTTCATAACTTTAACCCCTTAACGCTCTGCGCCGTAGCTCTACGCGCAGAGGTATAGGGAAGTATGAAGAGGGCTCCGGGTGAGTCCTCTTCATACAGAGGTGGGGGTTTTTGCATTTTGCACAAAACCCAACGCTAATAATCGCGGTCGGTGTTGTTGCAACGATCGCGGCTATAACCCTCGAAACGCCGCCGCAAAGTCGCGGGCGCGGCTTTTTAAAAGAGGCGGCCGAGCGGGCGCCGCCATCTTTTTTCGATCGCCACGCCCCCGAACGCTGCTTTCGTCGGGGGCGGACGCGATCGGTTACCAGGGTAGCCTCGGGTCTTATCTGACTGAAAGGCTACATGGTTATGGAAGGTTCGTCAAATGACGCAGGGCTCATGTGTAATTAGACTGCAAAAACGCCAATATATTGCAATAGTAGTATGCAGGATATGGTAGGAGCGATCTGATCTCTAGGGGTATTGTACCTAGATGGTCTAAAAAATAGTGAAAAAAAAAAAGAAAAAAAAAAGTTTTTTAAAAAATAAAAAAAATTAATAAATATTAAAGTCAAATCACCCCCCTTTCCCTAGAACGGATATAAAACATAACAAACAGTAAAAATCAAGACATTTAGGTATCGGCCGCGTCCCAAAATGTCCGATCTATCAAATAATAAAAACGGTTTTACGGCCGGCGGTAGACCTCCGAGGCGGAGGGAAATGGCGCCCAAATGTCCGATATGCGACTTTTACACCTTTTACATAACCATAAAAATGAAATAAAAAATGATCAAAATGTCAGCACAGACATCAAAATGGTTAGCAATGAAAACGTCCTCATTCGCCAAAAAATGACCCTCACACATTCCGTGCGCCAAAGTATGAAAAAAGTAGGAGCGTAAGAAGATGCGAAAAATTTTTTTTCTTTTTGTACACATTCGTTTAATTTTTGAAAATGTATTAAAACACAATAAAACCTATATAAATTGGTATCACCGCGCGATTCGCACCGAACCAAAGAATAAAGTAGGCGTGTTATTTGGAGGCGAAGAGTGAAAGTCGGAAAAACTGAGCCCACAGAGAACGTGACGCACGTGCGGTTTTTTTTTTTTCAATTTTTCCACAGTTGGAATTTTTTTTCAGCTTCGCAGTACACGGCATGTTAAAATAAAGAAAACATTACGGGAAAGTAAAAATTGTTACGCACAAAGAAGACCTCACACAGGTCTGTACACGTAAAAATGAAAAGTTATGGATTTTGAAGTTGAGAGAGCGAGAAATGAGCCGGGAAAACCCTCCGTCCTTAAGGGGTTAAAAATCCTAAGGAGCCGTGTGCAAGCGTCATATTGTACTGGCAGGAGTATCAGACCACCCCCATCTAACAAGACCCGGCGTCCCCTAAAAACTCTCATCTCAAAAAAGGAGAAGACTGATCAGAGATGCAGCTAAGAGGCCAATGATCCCAGTGATGAACTGTAGAGATCACAAGTGAGGTGGGAGAGTCTGTCTGTCCAAAAAAACAATCAGTCGTGCACTGAACAAATCTGCCTTTATGGAAGAGTTGATCCAATAAAAGAGACACTAAACATGTAGAAGAAGTGCTCTGGTCAGAGAAACCAAAATCCAACTTTTTGCCACAATGCCAAACAATAGTGGTTTGTTAAAAGCAACACAAGTCATCACCTGAACAACACGTCCCCACACGTCACAGATGGTGGGGGCACATTGGGGGCAGCATAAGCATCTGGTTTAGGTTTTTCGTAAGGGGAAGAGAGAAGATGTACAAGTGAGGGAAGATGGAGCCAAATATGGACCATTCTGGAAGAAAACCTGTAGAGTCTGCAAAAGACGACACGAGATTGGATGGAGATTTATCTTCCAACAAGACAATGATCCCAAACATAAAGCAAAATCTACAATGGAAGGTTCCCAAATAAACAGTCTACGCTCTTTGTTCTTTTCCCCCCTTTATCCCTCCCATTATGCATCTTAATCCCCCTGTCATTCAACTCTGTCTTCATCTCTCTTTCCTTCCTTTCCTCCCCCTTCCTTCCCGCCCCCCCCCTCCTTTCCCTGATACAGTTTTGATGCTCTCTTTTTTTCCAATGCTAAACCAGGATTGCTTCTAAAATGCTAAAAGGAGCTGCACTGTCGGAGATGGCGGAATATAGCTGTGGCCGCTGTCACTGGTGCTCCTGTGGTACCACTTAGATTCCGGTCCCAGGTGTCGGCTTAGGTCATCGTCTGTGTTGGTCCAGTGGGTCCACTACCCTAGAAACCTGACATCCGTTCAGGCTCACTATAGGCCAACATCAGCCTGGACACCCCCTACACTAATGCCATAGCTTTGTTGCTAGAGTAGGGGTGCTGCAGGTGATCGGCAGGGGACTGGCTCACACCCCTCCCCATTGATAACTCTTCAATTACCTATCATACAGATACCTCATTAGTAATTAAAGGGAACCTACCACCACAAATCTACCTATAAAGGTAGATTGGGTGGTAGGTGGGTCAATGGAACGTGAGGATGCATCATGAAGACCAGAACACACCAGGCAGGTCCCTAAAAACTGATGCGGAGAAGTTTAAAGCCGGATTTGGATACAAAAAGATTTCATAACTTTAACCCCTTAACGCTCTGCGCCGTAGCTCTACGCGCAGAGGTATAAGGGAAGTATGAAGAGGGCTCACGGGCTGAGTCCTCTTCATACAGAGGTGGGGGTTTTTGCATTTTGCAAAAACCCCAGGCTGCCAGCCCCGGTCCCCCAGTATACAGGCTGCCAGCCCCGGTCCCCCAGTATACAGGCTGCCAGCCCCGGTCCCCCAGTATACAGGCTGCCAGCCCCGGTCCCCCAGTATACAGGCTGCCAGCCCCGGTCCCTCAGTATACAGGCTGCCAGCCCCGGTCCCCCAGTGGGACATGTTTAGCCCACAAGTGTCCAAAAACACCCCAGAAAGATCCACGATCCAGTGACTGTCCCAATACCAGATAGATACTTAAAAGACATAATGTTATTTGTGATAAAAAGCAAATCTCTTCACGTTAAACTATTTGCGTGGAGTAAGAAAGATTTGCTTTTCCACCAGACTAAACGCCATTATATATGTATGTATGTATGTACACAGGGAGACCGTAAACCCTCCTAAACAGGGTCGTATGTCTCATAATATTCTATTTATGCAAAAGGAAAGAAATTGACATCTGTTACATGCTGATAAACCGTCACAAAATAAACCCGTCCCTATTAAGTATTCAGATAGAATACAAATGACACAGAACTAATGAGCGGCCCGCACCATGTAAGATGTGTTCACAGTATTTATCGTGTTTTACAGCTAATCTGTGCAAAGCATGTTTAGAGTGTAAGCTTTTTGCCACACAAATTCTTTCTTGGTGTGTTTTTTTTTTTTTTCTTCTCCTCTAATTAATCCCCGCCAATTAATGTTATGTATAGATTTGTATATAGTGGACGGCTATTATGTAAATTGTGTCCTGTTATAATGTTTGCAATTCATAGACATTTATGACATAATTCCGTCACTTACTACGTCTTTAGGACTTGTTGACTTGGTCTGTGCCCAGCTCTCCTCAGTCTCTGACTCTGATACTAACACTGCCTTTCCACTTTCAGGACAACCTTCTCTCTTTTACTGTAGATAGTTTTTCTCCTTTACAGAATATGCCCATTTACAGTGTTCTGACCCCTTTTACATTTTTCATTCTTTGTTACATGGCTGCCAATTGGTAAGATCAGAGAAGTTCTTTTTGTGCTCTCTGACCGCACCTTGATAGGAAAAACAGAGTTAGATAATTTCTAATTTATAAAAGAGAAACTGAAATATCACCACTGGTCATTAGTATTCAGCCCATTTGCTCCGTATTGATAGAAGTCAGCTTTGAGCTGGTAGTCCAGCGAGTCTTCTTGAAATGATGCAACACTATTTTTTCACTCTTGGATTTTTGGGTATCCATCTGTCCTCTTCCTTGAGATCCTCCTCCAGGCCCTCAGTTGGATTGGAAACGTTGGTGGAGACTATTTTCCGTGTCTCCTCCAGAAGGATGATCCATTGGGTTTAGGGTACCGGGTTCTGGCTGGGCCGGTCAGTGAATGGCACAGAGATGTTCTGACAGCCTCTGCTGTGTTATTTATTACTCTGGGCTTAGCGTCATTGTCTTTGCTTGGAAAGTTGGCCCAGCTGAGTCAGATCATCTGGAAGTGGATCTCATCCAGGAATATCGTACTTGCCTCATTAATCTTTTCCTTCCATTACCCCCATATCCTCTGCCCCCCCCTCTTCCCCGCCCCATGATCCTGATTGCTAGCCCCCTCCCCCCCATAGCCTATGCGGATCCCACCCCCCATAAATCCTGATGCTGCATGCTGGCCATATCCCCCCCCCCCATATCCTGAATCTGCCCCCCCCCTAGCCTGATGCTGCCCCGCCCCCATAATCCTGATGCTGCCCCCCATATCCTAATTCTGCTGCCCCCCCTATTCCCTGATGCGGCCCCCCATCCCCTGGCTCCCCCCATTCGATGCTGCCACCCCCCATATCCTGATCTGCCCCCCCCCATAGCCTTGATGCTGCCCCCGCCCCACCCCACTAGCCGATGAGCCCCCCCCCATAGCTGATCTCTCCCCCCCCATAGCCTGATGCTGCCCCCCATGTGTCACTGCTGGGATTGTATTTGGGAGGTGATGAGCGGCTCCTGGTTTTCTCCACCACTAAGAATTACACCAAAGAGTTCAATTTCTCCTAGTCTGGATCCTTCATGTGTGTTGCACACTGTGTGCGGCTTTCATATGTCTTACCCTGAGGAGAAGCTTCTAGACTCTGCCATAAAGCCCTGTCTGCTGGAGGCTGCAGTGATAGGAGACTCCCATCTCCCTGCTGCATCTCTGGAGCTCAGCCACAGTGATTTTGGTGGTTCTTCTTTACCTCTCTCGCCACAATTGCGTAGTTTGGCTGGATGGCCAGGTTGAGCGAGAGTTGTGGTCGTCCCAAACTTCTTCCGTTTAAGCATTATGGAGGCCACTGTGCTCTTTGGAACCTTGAATGCTACAGAAATTCTTTTGTAACCTTGGCCAGATCTGTGCCGTGTCACAATTCTGTCTCAGAGCTCCTTGGGCAGTTCCGTAGACCTCATGATTCTTTGACATGCACTGTGATCTGTGATTTCTTATATAGACAGGTGTGCTCCTTTCCTAATCATGTCCAATTAGTTAAAATGAACACCGCTGGACTCCAATGAAGGAGTAGATCCATCTCCAGGAAGATCAGAAGGAAATGGACAGCATGTGAGTAACATATGAGTGTCACAGCAAAGGGTCTGAATAATTATGTGATCTTCCAATTTTTCCTCTTTTAATAAATTAGCAAAAATATCTACACTTCTGTTTTTTTGTTTCTGTCACGATGGGGGAGTCTACTTTAATTAGCAAAAGAAGAACTTTTTATGATCTTACCAATTGGCTGCAATGAAACAATGAGTGAAACATTGAAAAGGGTCTGAATACTTTCTGTACCCAGTGTATCATACATACCGGAACCCACAGGACATTAGTATTCACCATCTGACATCACTGTCCCCTATCTCATCTCTCTCCTGTCCTAACCTGGCTACCTATCATTACAAAATGTTCTCAAAGTGCCCTGGGGGTCAGTTTTTGTGATTGGTTGGGGTCCTAGCTGTTGGACCTTCACAGATTGTGTGCATAGGGCATAACATACATATACATTGTTGCGGATGGTAGATTTCAGTGTTACTGGTCAACATCCCGGGTGATTGGGCGGCACTCCAAATTTTTGGAGGGGGGGGTTCTATAGTAGTGGCCTAAATACATGTAAAAGCTCACATTGAATGCAGGTGCTCAAGCTTGTGTGATGACCTCACAGGCCGCTTCAGTGATGTCATCACATGTTGCTATTTCTCTATCATGTGAACACTATTTCATCTCTGCTTTCATTGCGTTTCGGGTCATGAACATTTTTTTTTTCCCTTTTTTCACTTATTTCCATGGCCGGCTCCGGTAACATTACAAAGGGTTGGTGCAGGTTGAGAAACATTTTTGACAGGAAATGATCCTTCCTCCTCCTCTTGGTCTTTCCCTGCGTCCAGTGATTTATTTGGCAGCCCTAGCACAGATATTACACATTACGTGATGTCACCACATTCCAGTTTCATCCACCCAAAGTTTTTAAGTTTTCTTTAGTTTTTTTTTCTCTTTCTTTCCTACATCCCAGTTGTGATTTTCAGCACAAACAACAAAAGCTTTAGCCTTGATCTCATTGTTAATTTGAAGCAGTGCTGAGAGGTTGCAAAGTCAGACACCCCCTTTAATTCACTGGGTAATGTTTATCCCCGGAGCATGTTATGTATATTTTGCTCTTGCTGGTGTTATCTTATAAATGTGACTGAATAATGATATGAACTCTTGGTTCCTTTGAGTATCTGCCAGGAAAGCACTTATATTGGAATATTGTTGTGTTATTTGGCTTGTGCATCACATAATGCTTTTTCTAGCAGCTTGTGTTTGACTGTGTGTTCATCCTGTTTTACTGACGGCTCTGTCAGGGAGTTGCTTGGCGGGATTTTTTTTTTCGTTTGACCTCACCCGGCTGCATGCGGCCACCAGCAGTCATTTTTATGGATGTAAATACTGTACTGACTCTGCCAGCCAAAGGCATCTGTAGGGCCTCGTTCCCATATATCCTGTAATCCTTTTGCTTTTTTTCCCTCCAGCATAGTAGTGAGACACCAGAGGGAAAGTGGTGCCAGAAACCAACTCCATTATTTTTCTCTGGGATTGTTTCTAGTATCCAGTGCATCAGGTTTGAAGCCAGGAGTCTCTGCCGGATGATAAAACAATGCGTAAAGCCTTATACTGTCTGCATTGGGGCAAATACATACTAGGAGTTGTCTCCATGTGCGACATAAAACAGATAATACACATGACAAATAAAAAATAATGATAATAATAAATTCTTTATTTATATAGCACACAGATTACACAGCGCTGCACAGACTTTGCCAAATCAGTCCCTGCTCCAATGGGTCTCACAATCTAATCACCTACCAGTATGTTTCTGGAGTGTGGGAGGAAACCAGAGGACTCGTATCGTAAATGGTGGATGAGAAGTGAAATTTCTAGTGAAGTTATTCAAGGTGTTTACTTTGTAATGACCTCGGAGAGACACCGCGTCTTCCAGGACCTAGAAGGTATATTTTTTCTTGTCTACCATATTGTAAAGTAGAAGCGTATATCTCATGTGACATGTTAGTTATTGTTTATGCCTATTATGCTTAATCGCATATTCGGAGGTAATAATAATAATTCCTTTATTTATATAGCACCTACAGATTACGCAGCGCTGCACAAAGCTTGCCAAATTGGTCCCTGTCCCCATGGGGCTCACAATCTAAACAACCTACCAGTAAGTTTTTGGAGTGTGGGAGGAAACCCACGCAAACACGGAGAGAACATACAAAGTCTTTGCAGATGTTGACCCAGGTGGGAATTGAAACCAGGATCCCAGCGCTGCAAGGCAGAAGTGTTAACCACTCAGCCACTGTGCTGGCCACATATTACGAAGCCAATCGCAACAAAGCGTAGAGCCTGCGCACTTCTCCTAAGTTACATAATTACTCTGTAAAAAACTAAGAAATAAGACACAATCATTCTTGTATGATTATTTCACATGCACACATTGTGGCCACGTGAAATGAAACATTTTTCAGTACTTCCAGGTCAGTTTTCTGGCGTATATGCACTGAAATCATTGCACTTTCTGAAATAATTGCAATTATTCTGCCGACTATGCCAACTGCGCACCATGTGGGTTTGTGCCGGCATTTGTTAAATCTCCTCCTATATGAGATATTCATTTAGGTTTTACTGTGCAATCCAATAGACACGACCCCTGATAATGGATGGATGGATGAGTAAGAATCTCCCCAGGAAGACTAAATTGGATTGCACTCATATTTTATATAGTAAATTGTAGAGTTTTTTTGTGAGTGTGTCTAATATACAGTATGTGAATGAGTCAACTTAAAAATAATTGAAAATAAATCTACGGTAAAATCTATGTTGCCATCAAAAGATTTACCAAATTATTCCACCGTCCCTTTCCTAACCCCATAAGGCCATAAACATAGGCTGGTATATGACTAAAGAGCAGTTCACATGAATAATATCAATGAGTATTAGGATGGCTGCAGACATGCAGATAACTTGCCCGATACAACAGATAGTAATCTGATTATCTGGGCTGCTCTGATAACAAAACTATCCGTGATGACTGACACTTAGCATTTTGTGTTAAAGGGGGAGAAAAATGGGAGTAATTTCTCCTGAGGGCTTTGCTCTCCCCCGGGCCGCAGCATTCCTCCAGACACATTTCTAGGGCTTGTCCATTGTAACAGAACAGATGATAATCAGCATGTGCAATATTGCAACAAACATTGATGTAAAAGGAATTTTATTCTTTTTTTCTCCTGTAGTTATCAGGGTGATTTTTCTTTTGTTCGCACTGCATCTCTGCCTCTAATTTTTATCTCTTTAAATGGCTGTTCATTGACCATCAATTGTGACATAGAAACTACCATTGTTTATGTCTTACAGTAGTGACAGACAGCACTGTATTGCATTTGTAGGATTTACTATGTATCACCAAATCGGGTGTATATCCGAAGTGGTATAAATTCCCTATGTAATTATTATGGGATAAGTGTCTGATCTTTGAGGGTGTGACTGCTAGGAATCCAACTGTTCATAGGGGTCCATTGTACACCCATATTAATGCAGTGCATGGCAGCTTATATAATGCTTCTCCATTCTTTATACAACTGTAAGCACTGCATATGGGTATTAGATAGATAGACGTTTCTATGAATTGGATGGACTCTGTGTCAAAGCCCTAGGCTGTGCACCCAAGTTTATTACTTGTATCAAGTGCTGCTGTTTTTCACATTATATAGATGTATATGGATAGATATATAAACTAATATGATCTCCTGATGTTGGGGGAAAGAAAGATTGGACATGTTGACTTTCAACATGGCTTATCTTTGGTTATAAAATAAGAAACCACCTGAGGTGTCTTACAGTACCGTATATACTCGAGTATAAGCCGACCCGAGTATAAGCCGAGACCCCTAATTTTACCACCAGAAACTGGGAAAAACTATTGATTTGAGTATAAGCCGAGGATGGGAAATGCATTGGTCACAGACCCCCCCACCCCCCTAGTTTATAGCCAGCAAGCTCCCAGTAGTATATAGTTAGCCAGCTCCCAGTAGTATACAGCCTTCCAGCTCTCAGTAGTATACTGCCTGCCAGCTCCCAGTAGTATACAGCCAGCCTTCCCCCATGTAGTATACAGCCAGCCTGCCCCCATGTAGTATACAGCCAGCCTGCCCCCATGTAGTATACAGCCAGCCTGCCCCCATGTAGTATACAGCCAGCCCGCCCCCATGTAGTATACAGCCAGCCCGCCCTCATGTAGTGTACAGCCAGCCCGCCCCCATGTAGTGTACAGCCAGCCCGCCCCCATGTAGTGTACAGCCAGCCTGCCCCCATGTAGTGTACTCACCCTCCAATGTCGGCGCGTGCCGTCTTCTTTCTTCCCCGCGGCTCTTCTTCTTTCTTCTGTCAAGAAGACAGCAGGCGCATCTATGACCCGGCCGCTGCTGACGTCATAGTATGAGCCGGCCAGGAAGAAAACATGGCCGCGTCCATAACAGAAGAAAGAAGAGGAGCCGCGGGGAAGAAAGAAGACGGAACACGCTGACATCGGGGACATCGGGAGGGTGAGTATATAAATACGGTTTTTTTTTAAAGTGGGTTTTGTTATAGACTCGTGTATAAGCCGAGGGGACGTTATTCAGCACATTTTATTGTGCTGAAAAACTCGCATGTGTATGAAAAGTTGGGATGGATAGGCACAATGCATTCAGCCATCTTGTTGATGACCAGCTTTAGACTACTATCTATCTGTCCTGCAATGGCTAAAGCAGAGTGTTGTGGCTTGCATTATAGATGGAAGCCACTACTTTAATATCCACATACTTCCAAATCTAAGCATCTAACTATAGCCACTCTATGTGCATCTTGTCTGTCACTTAATTGAACCCGACACAATCTGCTTCCATAGACAGAACTTCTCAGACTACAGGAAAGGATGTAGACAAGTGATGCCTACTGCATCAAACGGCAGCCTGACCCCCGACGCTACGGGCAGCCTGACCCCTGACGCTACGGGCAGCCTCGTAACCTGCAGGTGTTCTATGGGAAGAAATGTACCCGATTCATAAATCACACAGAGGCTCAGCATAGCCCAGTGATAATGACAGGAAGCTATTATGACATCACACATCCAAGGCTGGACCAATTGGGAGTTCAAAGTATCTCACAACAGGTCAATAGCCCGCTCACCCCTGACCTTGTTCGTGAGCAAAGCAAGCATTTAACTCTGCATTAGCCAGTGACAAATAACCCTGACTGCATTATCCACTTGGAAGGCTTGTGAATTCTGCCACTTAAACCTAATTGTTTGGCAACACGGAAACTTGACACTGATTGATAAAATTATAGCGAAACACTGGTTTAACTTACAGAGAAGTGACTGAAATCACTGCCGTTTATTGTAAGGACCTTTGGGAAAGAAGCAGCCATGATTCATCATAAATGTCAGCCGTCCCTCACATTTCCCACAATGGCCCCGGCTATAAATTCAATAAAGACTGCATCAGCTCTGCGACGCGGATGGCTACGCGGCCCTCTAATGGCCGTGCGGTTATGGAAAAGTGTATTTCGCCAGCACTTACTCCAGTCATTAGAGGTTTGTTACAGCGACAGATAATAATATTGTTTATAGAGTGAAGTACTAAGGAATATACTGAGTGGATTACAGGGATAATTTTCTGTTTGTTTTGAGTCATTTATCCAATATTTGTATTGGAGGAGAGAGAAAAACAACCAAATTGCAGGAGATAGTGTTACGTGGTAGTCAAACCCTTTGAGACTTTGTTTGTACCGAGTGATCGTCTCGTTCAGGCATTCATTTTACAGACAATTATGTAACAGCTAACAATGATATATTAGCTAGGCTGATTTTTAGAATTTTTCTGTTTTTCATCAAACTTTTAAAAAATAAATTTTCTGTTGAGTTTGCAAAAATGTTCAAGGATTCTAATCAGCGCCCATTTCACCCATCTTTGTGCAGGGTGTTTTATAAGATATCCATAAACACCTTTCCTGTTTCCCAGCGAGCTATCATTACAGAGACATTTCAGTTTATATCTATATGCAAATTAGTTTCACACCAGATTTAGCCAAAAAAAAAAGGAAAATATATTTGACACCAATTAGAAAATTCCTTGTTGGTCATACACAAGCCTTACACACCCAGCTCTTCTACAACCATACATTCAGACACACGGCTCTGATTCATCCATTCACTCGCACACACAATACTGCTTCATCCATCCATTCATTCACTCACACGCACATACAGCTCTGATTCATTCACTCACACACACATACAGCTCTGATTCATTCACTCACACACAGCTCTGCTTTATCCATACATACACACATACACACAG
Source organism: Engystomops pustulosus (assembly GCA_019512145.1). Classification (NCBI taxonomy): domain Eukaryota; kingdom Metazoa; phylum Chordata; class Amphibia; order Anura; family Leptodactylidae; genus Engystomops; species Engystomops pustulosus. Next base: position 94,157,780 of record CM033649.1, on the reverse strand, counting down.
CTCTGCTTCATCTATAAACTCATTGAACAGCTCTGCTTCATTCATACACACAGCTCTGCTTCATCCATACACTCACAAACAGCTCTGCTTCATTCATTCACTCATACACACAGCTCTGCTTCATCCATACAATCACAGACAGCTCGGCTATAACCATTAACTCATACACATTTCTGCTACATTCATTTACTCACATGCTTTTCTGCTTCATCCATACACTCATACACACAGCTCTGCTTCATCCATACAATCACAGACAGCTCGGCTATAACCATTAACTGACACACCTCTTGCTACATTCACACGCTCATGCTCTCACTTTCATTAAATCTGCCCCAAACTATGTTTAAGGGAAGCATGGGGCTTGTGTCCCATGAGACTGATATTCTGCTAAATTTCAGGGCACTCGGGCACCTTGCAATTTTTCCTCTCAGTGGAAAGTTTGTTTCCTGCTAGAAGCAATTCCAGAAAGTTTTGTAACCTTAGCCCGAAAGTGTCTGTACACCTGCTGTAACCACTTCTCTTCTGCCTAGGAGGTTGTGTCGCTGCGACTTGAAGATCTTTGTATCACGTCTGTGTCTTCTTGTACTGCAACAGAGCAACAATCTTACTGCACACTGCAAGAAAAACAGGGATTTCTCATATAAAATATTGATTTGGGTTAAAGGTTCTAACAAATCAACTCCAGATTGCGGAGAATTCCAGGCAGGACGTGCCCTTGTAGCTGTAAAAGGAAAACGTTAAATTATGAGACAAGCGGAACGGGCCGTGTAGTTCTCATAATACCCAGAGGAAGACCTCACATACAGTGTCAGGTGTTCTGGCCGAGGGCTATCACCATCACTGCACCTAAAAAATACCATTTATCACTACGCAGATATGTAAACAGCGGTGACCTAGACAAAAATGGGAGCGTTCATCACAGACCCACCCTCATCCTGCAAATTGCGGTAGGTCATGTCATAATAAATCCTGCATACAAGAGGTTAGTGAGCCCTTGAAGCAGCAGTGGTGGCCATTTTTGTAAGCCAAAGCAATTGATCCATCCATCTCACCTATGAATGTAATTGGTGTCCGTATGCTGCACATTTTAAGGCTGTCTCTTATCCTGGTCCTTACTACTGAACCACTTACCACAGATCAAGAAATACTGTAATGCCAGTCATGTCTACGGGTTGTGTCAGCTATTGCAAATCATCCCTGTTCAGATGTTAGGCCATAGGGGCAAAAGTGGTGCTTTTTCCAATCCTATATACAATGCATTATTGTTGCTACAGATTTTGAGTCTAGGGGCTTCAAATGACACCTCTACCCATGAGATCCACTAAAACTTGGGACTCTATTATCCACCTTCAAAAACAGCAATGAGTCTGTCAAAGAATGTTTCTAATAAAGACAACCTGTCATCGGGAAGGTCATTTTTCACATGATGACAGGTTCCAATATTCCACTGTTATGCACCTAAATAATTCCAGTACTTTTTTGTTTCATTAATATAGCTTGTCTCCCTACCAGCAGTGCGCGGTGAGTCCCGGGGGATGCACTTCAAACAAGAATTGTTTGTGGCGGTGATCAGGTGTAAGCAGGAAGAGGGAGCAGGGAAGAGGCTGAAGGAGAGGAAGGGCAATGAGTGAGGAGGCATTGAGGAGACGACAACTACAGGCGGTACCCTACTTAAGGACACCCAACTTACAAACAACCCCTAGTTAAAGCCGGACCCCTCTGCCCACTTTTATCTCTGTTAAAGCTCTCTGGATGCTTTACTATAGACCCAGACTGCAATGATCAACTGTAAGGTGTCTATTGAAGCTTTATTGATAATCATTGGTGCCATTACAGCAAAAAATGTAGAAACTCCGATTGTCACTGGGGCAAAAATTTTTGTCTGGATCTACAATTGTAAAATATACAGTTTTGACTTGCATACAAATTCATCCAAAGAACAAACCCTATCTTGTATGTAACCACCACCACCCCCCTCCCCTGGGACTCGGTACACGCTTGCTAGCAGGTAGTGTTAAAGAAATTATTTCAATTAGTGGAATTATTCAGATAAACAAAAATACATTTTTAAAATCAGCCTGGAACCTGTCACCATATAAAAAAGGACCTTCCTGATGACAGGTTGCCTTTAACTATATTTATTTCCAACCCATAGGAGAGTGTATAAATGTAATGCAAGACCCCCCTGACCTGCACCATGTAGAATAAACTTCCATACTCTCCTGCATTGACTACTATGAGAGATCAGGATTTGCTTTCATAATTGCCAATCCCAAAAATCTCCCATGATACAATTATTTGCTGTCCATCAACTTCAAATATGATGGTCATATTAATATAGCAGTTCCCACTCCCTCAGCCTGTTGTAATCTCACAAAGTAGGAGGAGGGGAAGGGCCCCTGCTTCAGTGTAACAACCTGTGAAGCTACAGAATGGAGTAGCTCTGGTAACCCCCTCAAGAGCAGATCAGGCTCATTAGCATCATTTTAAAAGTTGATTAAAGAAGGACCAATTTGGCAAGTTCTGTGCAGCGCTGCGTAATCTGTAGGCGCTAAATAAAGAATTATTATTATGATGCCAGGAATAACAAATATAAGAAGATCATCACGGTCACAGCACCTGGATCCATCATGATGGATTTTTATGGTAGAAATTCTGAGTATTCTGTTGACATTACACCCCAGTCTACACCTTGAACCTCTGATAAAACATTGACATTGTGTTAGTATTAATTGGATGGGAATAGCAGATGTATTCTCGTGCAGACTGTACACGTTGTATCATTGCCAATATGGTAAAGTACAAATGAATGGAAATGTAAATAGACCTCACAGCTCCTTAACCTGGGACTCAAGAGCGACATCAAGTCAGAGATGAAGGCTCAGCACTAAGTAAATACTTAAGGCTTTGGGGTGGCTTAAGAGGACGGCTTTATGTAGCCGGCTGCCTGGACTCCCGGCCTCTGACACTTTTCTTTTGATACAAATTCAGCTTCCAGTGTTATTTTTCCTTCCGACAAAGCCTCATCTCATATCTGCACGACTCGCGTGGTCCCAATCCACATCTCTACCCCAAAAGTAGCGTTCTCTCCTACTTCCTCTGCCCCTTAGAGTATTCCCTTTTTCCTCTATTATCAAAGCTCCTCCTTCTCTTTATGCCGCCGTTATCTCTGATTTTGGCTAAGAAGCACATTTATTTGGGAGTAATATTCCCATGGCAACCGAGCAGATGGTTACTTCTGATTAGCTATTTTTCCCCCCCTCCCTGCCAAATCACAATCCGTCTTTGAAATTAAATCAGACTGTGATAACATCAGTTGTTCTGGAGAGGGACGAAGTAAATAGGCTTGGATTATTACACTAGCAGGCAGGATCTCATGCAAATTCACTTTCTACCCTTCCATTTTATGCATGTAACAATCCTATATATACATATATACTGGGGGGTTTTATAGTCCTCTGTCCAATCCACCCGTAGAAGAATATTTCTGGATGTTAGCAGCCCTGTGCACATCAGTAGGATTCTCAGACAGTTGGATATTGGATACAAGATTAAGGGTTTGTGCCGTACAAATAGAGGACGAGCAAGAGTTACCATTAGAAACCCACAAAAAGTCGAGAGAATTCTGTCCAAAACCACTAATTTTGTGTATAAGAGGGATCTTTATTGTCTCTTGTTAGATAATATGAGGGGAAAGAAGGATAAGGCACATTGAAAATCATCATGCACAATCATATGTTCCACTGATTCTCTGCCACCAGAGGCGCCTGGCAGGAACTGACGTTGGTCATACGGTAAACGAATGTGGACCAAATTTGCTAAATTTTGGATGGAACTGTTGACAATCCATCATGAATAGGGGCCTCCTAATTGTTCCTCATTGGTGGATGTTTGGGAAATGAAGGATCGGGCAGATGAAGCTAAACATGCCCGATGTTTTGATTAGCAGGGAGGTTTATGTGGTTTGCTTAGAGCCATATCCCTCGTCCTATTTAGAACACTTGCATGCTCAGCTGAATCCAGCTGCTTATGTGTAGGAGGTCAGGAGAGAGAGCCATCACCCAGATTCTTGTTTTTTTAAGCCAGTGGCCAGCTTTATGCATCTCGCACCATTGAGGGTGTGGTCACATGTGGCACTTAACATGGAAACGTATGCGATCGGCAGCCAGCACACGGTGTCTTGCATTTCAAGGCGTTTTCCCACAAAAGAAAATTCTCACATCTCAATCCCCTAGTGATGTTAACACAATACAGATAATTTTAACAATTTTACAGTTTTATTGCTGTTTTAGCTCATATCACACCCTAGGCTGCTCAGTGCAAAATCCCAGGTTGTGGGTGTGGACTCCCTAAGCAGAGCATTATCATCCATCTAGTTCTGTGGAGTGACAATGTGGTTACATTATCAAGGTACAGGTGTATATACACTTTCATCTGGCTCCTGACATTGTACTAACATACTGGCACATAGAAAGAGAGATGAGACAGATCAGAGATGCATGAGATTACACAGAAACTGATGGACCATTACACTGTTACACTGTGAGCTCTGCTATATCTCACAGATATGTGCCTTTCTCCCCTTCACCTGGATCACTTATCTCATTATAGTTTGCAGCCTCTCTCTCTGCTCTGCTGACAGGAAGTGATCAGTGAGAGTCTCTGAGCTCCGTGCAGAAGGCGGGGCCACAGACAGAAATCTAAACTGCACGATCTCACACACAAATCCAAGATGGCAGCCACCCGACCCTAAGTCAAAAGTTACAGGGTCGTGTCTAGGGGCAACTAAAATTGTGTACAGCAGGACTGATAGAGACAGGTGGGAATTATATCTGTGACATGCTGTATTTTTGTTAATAACAGTGAATTAGAGAATGTGTTATTTAGTTATCTTGAGTACATATAAGAAACTTGTCTTCATGGGAATACCCCTTTGAACAATACAAGACAGGGGGTGCTGGTTAGCCCCCTAATTGCATGCATTTCTATGGAAATGCGATGGGGTAAGGGCTCTCCACTGGGTGCTTTCTAAATGCAACGCAAGCGCCACATGCACCCTAAAATAAAATTTGCACACTAAAGATGCGTTCACACGTTTCGTCTGGATTACATTTCAAAACACAATCCATACGGAATGGGAGGAGCTGCAGCTTCAGTCAAACAAGCATGCATGTGTATGAAGGGGTGGGAAGGACTTGTACTTGTGGAGCTATGGGCAATGTTTGTGTATTCCACATGATACAGAGCAGGTAAAGCTGAGGGTGCAGTCACACGTGCCGCTAGTGCTGTACTTACAGACGTTAATGCTAGCACATGGGGGTGGCCTCAGCCTGATGGCATACTGTATGTGTTTCCAATAAAACATGTTCGATCGGTAACCAGCACCCGATGTCTTGTATTGTTTAAATGCAAGACACTGGGTGCTGGTAAGTGATCAGATTCGTTTCACTGGAAACACGAATGCGATTGGACCGGGGTCCCATGCTCTAGCGTTGCGTTTGTAAATTTGAGAATTTTTGGCGAAGAGTTCAGCAGCCTCAGGTGTGTGACCGGGTCCTGTAAAAGGGATAGATATTAGGCTACTGTCTGGCTCCTACATCAGAGGCTTATATGCACCTAAAGCTTACACTGAATGAGATGCAGATAATGGGGCACATTTACATACCCGTTCCCACGGAGTTCACAGAAAGTGCATCATACCCTGTGCCGCGATTCACTAAGATCGTGCGCCCGATATCCTGCATGTGTCGCTTCCCCGCTCAGGTCCCAGGAGTTCACCTTCTTCTTCCTGGTGCATGTAAGTGCATTGTCCGTGTATAATGCGCTGTGCGGGGAGTCACTAAGATCCTGTGCCCGATATCCTGCATGTGTCGCTTCCCCGCTCAGGTCCCTGGAGTTCACCTTCTTCTTCCCGGTTCATGTAAGTGCATTGTCCGTGTATAATGTGCTGTGCGGGGAGTCACTAAGATCCTGCACCCGATATCCTGCATGTGTCGCTTCCCCGCTCAGGTCCCCGGAGTTCACCTTCTTCCCGATGCATGTAAGTGCATTGTCTTGCAACACAATTTGAAAGTTAAATCCCGCGCTCAGACCGAATCAGTCGGATCATCCGATGGTCACGCCCTCCGATGGTCACGCAGCCGCGCCACAATCCGATCGCATGCGACACAATCCCAGCGCGGACACCCATTAAATACCTGTCTTAGCTGCGTAAATCCCAAACACGGCCTGACGAAAGTGCAATCCGCAACCCTTTGTAAATAAGCCCCACTGAATAATACAATAGAAGAATGAATATAGCGAGGCCTCCCTACACAATACTTGATATTTATATATACTGTCACTAAAAAAAATTTCAGATGCTACTAGGCAAGATTTTTGTGCAAATTGGGAAGGTTTTACCAATACCCTAGATGTGCGATGGTCATGTACAATGTAAATCCCACTTTTATATGACCTAACAAAAATAATCATAAAAGATAACAAAAAGTAACATTATTCTAAGCTCTTATTAATCAGTGTCTCCCGTCTTGGGGATGTAAAGACCAACCAATGTGAGTCATCCAGAGGTAGATATAACCCCCTTATCTGTGCATTAGCTGTACAACCCTGGATGGCAGAGCTGCACAATGTGACTTGTTATGTAAGCAATTTTTTTATTTTTTTGTCTTAAAAAGACTCCTTTGAAGAGTTTGTATAACATAAGTTCTTTTTTTCCTGCCAGGGCAGATGAATAGCGTGATTTGTACAGGGCATTGTCTGTACTCTGAGAGGCGCACAAATGACATTTAGCAGCCTGATTGTAATCATGAGACTCCTCATACATTTGCGTATTGACTTATATTCATTTCTAATTTAATATCTCATGATTCCACAGCAATCCTGGCTGGCTGCTACCGCTTGTTGTAATTATCCCCCCTGCTCCTTTGAAGAGCTTTATAAGCGTGCTTTCCTTTGAACCTCGGGTAGAATCAGCCTTGGTACCGTTCTAAGAACCTCTTGTGTTTACTGTGTGTGGTATGACCTCCTGCGCCCTGATTGGCTGAGCAGTGCACCACAAAAATAAGTTTAGCTACAACGTTGGCTTGGAACGTCTTGTGCCGCCTTTTTAGATGCAGACATGAATTACTACTGCCTGGGCTGAGAGGTTGTATCCTGGAAAGGATGCCCCACTTATGACCCCACCGATTCTCTAATGACGGGTCAGAAGATGACCCATAACTTAAAGGAGTTGTCCACCTTAAGCACATCACAGCAAATACTTTATATTGTTTGTGTAAGCTTAATTGTTTACTTCCTGTAGATAAACCACAGTCCATGGTCATGTGATGTAACACAGGTGCCCGGCTCATTAGCATTACACTGCTTTTATTACACTCTGTGTTATAACGAGACGTGCACCTGTGTGACATCACATGACCGTGGACCGTTGTTTATCTACAGGAAGTAAACAATTTAAGCTTCCTGTTGCATGACAGCAAGAAGACAGCACACACATCATGTGATTTCACATAGATGCACGGCTCGTTATATCCCTGGTCATGTGATGTCACACAGGTGCATCTCTTCTAGGTCATAGTTTGGACGTTTCTTATCACTTTGTGTCGTTTGGTGCTAATGGCCAACGCATCCAATAAACTACCAGCATCCCTCTACTAAGTACCCTGACTTACAGACGAACCCTAGTTACAGAACGACAACCTCTGCCCACTGTGACCTCTCAGGATGTTCCGATAGTCCCATGCTGCAATGATCAGCTGTAAGGTGTCGTTAATGGAGCTTTATGAACTCCTTTGTCCAATTAAGCAGCAAAAAAATTTAAGAAAAATCCATTTGTCCTGACAAAAACATTTTTTTGTCTGTAGTTATACGATTATACAATATACCTTTCCACTTACCTCACTTCCCTTAAGAACAACCTACGGACCCTATATGTACGTAACCCGGGGACTGCCTGTTGTTAATTATACCTTTTTTATTTTAGATTTTCTTAATGGATTTCTCTTATTTGAATTGCACTTGCACATCATAGACTTTGAGCCATTGATGTTTTTGCATTGAATGCACTAATACTAAATATTTATACCAGTTTTTTTTCGGGGAAATATTTTCCATGAGGGTTATCGCATAATATCCCAAAAAAAAAAAAACAAAAAAGTCTGTGGGATGTCTTTTCTGCGTTGACGTCCTTGGGGGTGGCTGTAGTAACGTTTAATGGCAGAGACCAATTCCCCAATTGTTTCTTAGACCTAAATGGCCTTAAGTTAGTATCCCCTCCACCCTGCGTATAACACTAAAGGGGCATCATAAAAGCCCTTTGTGTGGGTGGATCTAAAGACCATCCAAATCCACTGTTCTAAGATGGCTAATTATCGTCATGTAGAAGTTAATCAGCAGACGCACTGTCCCCCCCCCCCCCCCTTGCATAGCCCTTCTCTCCGTGACAGGCCCTGCTGCCTTTATATTTCGGTGGGGCTCCCTTTTCACTGTAGCAAATACAGCTGATCTGTCTGCGTTCCCCAGCTCCACGTGCAGGACGAAAACATCTGGATGTGGCCGATTCTTTCCCTACTCATGTGTGTGTGCACTCGCTGCGCTGCGGGCTGAGCAGCCCATGGAATGTGGAAGGTGACTGGCTCGCCCCTCTTGTTCATTTTGTGTCTAACTCACTCTGCTCACCCAGCTGACATTTCTCCTCTTCTCCTCTCTCCTGCCATTTCCCTTTGGTGCTGAGGCAAATAGACACAACACTGTTTCCTCTTCCAAAGGCTAATGAGAAAGCAGCCATCTGAAATATTGCACTGTGCATTCCCCAGGTTAAAACAAACTAACACTTGCCTTAGATGCTTTTGCCTGGAGCTTTTTCTTATGAAGATAAGCTGGTTATCTCATTCATTAAGATTTTAATCTGACAGCATGTCCTTGCTCGCTGGCCACTGAATTTAGGATATTCATACCTCATTTTGTATTCAATCTCCCCAGGTTAGCAACAAACTCTGACAACAATAAAAAAAAAAAAAAAGCAAAAACAAATACAAAACGCCGTCTTGTATCCAGATTCATCTTTTATATCTAATTGAACACCTTACAAAAAAAAGTCAACAACTCAAAGAAAGTGAAATATGCCGGCTGAAAGTTCTAACATTTTATTATTCTTGTAAACGTTTAAATGTAGCTGAATTTACTACTGCGGTTTCTAACTATGTGTTGTAAAGTGTTTGTTCTAAACATTTTCTATTCATTTCTTCCAGGGTGAGCGGTAGGGGGGGTGATAGCATCCTAACCTCAAAAGTTTGTTTTACAACTGTGGAAGGGGTCCTCAAATAGGTTTAAAACTCTGATCTTTAATCAGAGCACCAACATTTTAGATTTGGTGCAGATATTCATACAACCTTCACATTTGTCGTCTCTAAGTAACGTAGGCAGTATGTTTGTGGAGCAGTTACCAGAACGTGTGGGCCCATTAGCACCTCTCATTCCACCCTCCATCATTCCACCTCCAATACTGGTAGCATTGCAAAACATCCAAGGGGTAACAGTCCATAAGTTCAGTTCATCTACAGACAGGACCATGAAACTTGATGAGCAAGCTAGACACTGTCCAAACTTTTATGGTGTAACAATTCGAGTTATCCAAAATCCAAAACAGGGATTAGCATAAAATACAGCTCTGCTTTCATAACTATTCATAAAATATCTATAAAATGTTACTATTTTATGTTACTTTTGTTTTTAAGTTGCCTAATTGCCATTATTTGATAAAACTCTATTTAATAATACGTTTGGTGGGGTGTATCTCTCTATTAAGGACTTAATCCCCACTTTTAAACGAGCATGTGCTATGTTTGCATGTATGGCCTAATCCCAGCTAGGCAGTTGGTTAGATTATACTGTTGTTTAATTATTTTAATGATTGCGATTTTTATTTATCCATGAATAAATGAATTTCTTTCTGGCTACAGATAGTTTGTATATAGACACCAGAGTCCTTTTAATAAATTCTAGAGAAGGTTTCAGTACAAGGTTAGGATGTCTGACCCCAATTGAACTGATACGAACACTTATCCTATGATATGTTATGAGTATCAAAAATGCATAGGGCCCAGAAACCCCTTAGGTGTAAGAGAGGCAGACCCGAACCCTGAAGTCTGGTTGCGTCCCCCGAGCAACCAGAACTATTGCCAGATTGAGGCCTTGGCAAGCACTCACCCCTGATATAGAATACCTTTTATTTATATAGCACCCCATAAGCGCTTTACAGAGATTCTTGGGAACACACAAATTAAATTAACACGCAATGTGAAACATAAGGAGTGTGGGCCCTGAAGAGCTTACAGTCTATGACCCGTCCACGCTATGGTTTTAGTAGCTAGCGGTGTCAATTTGCCGATTACTACCTTGCAACGACCCTCATCTGGCAATATGTCTGCTTAGCACAGACCTTCCCCGCACTTTTTGGGTCCGCTCTCTTTACCTTAACGCTTTCAGACCTGAACCTTTTTTGTTTTTTTTATTTTCATTTTGCACTCCCCATGATCAAAAATCCTAACTTTTTTATTTTTTCCATGTCCAGACTGTGTGACGCTTTGTTTCTGAGTACAAATTACAACTTCATAGTGATAGTAATTTATTATTCCATGCCCGGGTACTGGGAAGCGGGAAAAAAATTCATAAGGCTGGTGAAATTGTTAAAAACGCATTGTGCTGTTTCTTGTGGTCTCGGATCTTTACGGATTTCCCTGTGGCGCCCCAAATGACATGTCTACTTTATTCTGCGGCGTCGGTGCGATTACGGGGATACCAAATTTATATAGGTTTTTAATGTTTTCATACATGTAAAAACATTAAATTCTGTACAAAAATTGTTTTGTGGGGGATTTTGCCATCTTCTTGCACTATAACTTTTTTTTTTACTTGGTGTACTGAGCTGTGGGTGGTGTCGTTTTTTTGTCAGAGTTTGATGACGTTTACAATGTTATCAATTTTAGGATGTTCGAACCTTTGTGATCACTTTTTATAGAATTTTTTTTTTTTTTTAAATGACACAAAAGTGCCATTTTCAACTTTGGGGGGGCGCGATATTCCGTTAAACGGGATTAGACGCAGGGAAAAAATGTTATCATATTTTGATAGATCGGGCATTTTTTAAACGCGGGCGATACCTAATGTGTTTATGATTGTTACTGTTTATTTATATTTTATCAGTTATCTGGGAAAGGGGGGGGATTTGCGTTTTAGGGGTTTTTATTATATTTTTTTTTTTTTTAAATACTTTTTTTTACTTTTATTTTTACTATTTTTTTTTTCAGACTCCTAGGGTACTTTACCTAGGGTGTCGCACGATCCCTATCATATACTGCCATACTACGTATTGCAGTATATGTTTATTTGCCTACTCATACATTACCATGTCTGATAGCACATTGAATGCATGGGTTAAACCCGAAGTAGCCGCCTCGGGTCCTTCGTGAGACCCGAGGTTACCATGAGCAGGAACGGATCGCCGCTTGCCCGATGCGTCACGGGGAGCGGCGATCCTCGAAAAGATGGGGGGCGCCCATTCCCGCCATCCTTTGAGCCGCGACAGCTTTGCCGGCAGTGATCAGGCGGGAAAACCCCGCGATCGGTGCTTGCAAACCGATTGGGTGTTACCTGTAAGCTTTGCTGCATATGCATGCAAAGAACCTTACCGCTCATGAGGGGCTAAGCCGCGTGAGCCCCTTCATGCACCCGCGGCCCGCCGTGACGTCATACGTCACGGGATCCGTGAAAGGGTAGAGCCATGTTATCATATGTGTAAAAAGATGTTTGATTCCATAAAATTCTACAGTTAGTTTTATGTGATTAATAAACATAAGGATTTATGTTCAGGGTGTCCATTAAGGATTGATGATAAATAATTTGGGTTACAGAGACATTTCCCATTAACATGCGTCTGATCCTGTTACAGAACAAGAAGAGCCGAGCACTTCATGTCACGGTTGTCTAGAGTTATAACTACTATAATTTCTAATTTGTCTGATTCTGGTCATTTGGTGGGCTGCCTGTCCTTAATGATCTGCCTAAAGAAGTGTTAATCAACCCCCTGGCTGATGGACTTTGGGCCATCTTTGTTGTGCGCTGCCAGCATTGGAAGTAATTGGGGCAAATTGGTTTATAGAAAGTTGGTCTTAAAGGGGAATTCTAGGCTATTCCCCTTTAAGACCAACTTTTCTAAACCAGTTTGCAATCATCATCCCTCCTCCTTTTATCCTTGTTTTACATTCCTTCGCTTCTCATCTTATGTTTATATGTGACATATATTTTTTTTTTTCTCCCTCCTTGACAATATGCCAAGCAACGTTCTATAACCCGTGTGAACCGCTCCAGCCTGAATACAGAAGAAGTTTTCAAACCATAAAACAAATCAATTTTCTTTTCTCCCGAGCTGCTGAAGATGGCTCAGGGATTGAATTTAGAGTTGATTCAATAGCTTCTCCGCCCCAACCATACGCGATCCTAAAATTGTTCTGGCAGAATTTTAAAATCAAATTAGAATCCTCATCATCAAATGTGCAAAGCCTTCTATCCTTCCAGTGGAAAGGTAAATCTGTTGTAATCCTGTTAGGTTTATTGCGTAATAAATACGCGGAGAAGCAAAAGGGCTGCGGTTCTTAAGAACTCTGTGTCCGTAGTAACCGGTGCAGAGTAGCAGCTCGCCAGGGCACTGAAATAAATGTGCAAAACCTAAGCCTTGGCATTGTAATGCATGCTATCCAGCGCCTCCTCGTGGTGTCCGCAGTAGACAGGATTTTATCATTTGGTCCTTAGCTATGCTCTAGGCTCGCTCATGTACTGATGTGGGCAAATGAGGTGAATGGGATCAATTCAATTCCTATTCCATGTGCCGATTATCTATCCTTTTTTCGCTGCAGATTTCTCCGTGTCACAATTCAACCTTTGCATTAAAACGTTTGGGACCCCCCATGGTCCCACTGTCCTGCCACAGCACAAATCCAGCATAAAAACACCAACAATAACAAGCTGATTTGTGTCCTGTTTGTGGGCCATTCCACATTCCCCCCTTCCCAAAATGAACCCTTAATTTTATTGCTTTAATTGACTGCTTTATAGTATACTGGGGGAACCAAGCAATGGTGTCTGCCCAGCCGTAACACTACAAGCTCCCATTTGGTTACTCTGACTTTCACGTGCTTTGCCAAATAGGCATATCTCCAATTAGGCCAGGACGCTGTCACCCAAAATTTCGTCTCACTAAGTAGCAGCTTACTAGTGCTTAAACAATGCCGCAGTGTAAGAAGGATACCGTAGTTTTCTAAACTGCGGCGGAGTACATACAATGAATCGTATCGGACCGCTCGCAAAGCGGTCCGATATATTCTAGGGGGTGGGTCCGAGGCGCTGCCTCTGCCCCGGACCGTTCGCTCTAAAGGTTGGCGTGCCTGCCACGCAGTGACTGCCACCTGACCACACCCCAACCCCGCCCCTTCTGACGTACGTCGGACATGCTTTTGGCGCAAGTGGTCGCGACGATTACATTGTGCCCCGCGTAGTGTTAGATAGGTTTCCCGGTAACGCTATCCTTCGAACACTGCAAACTTTAGGAAGCTCCTCTAGTGCCGACATTTTTTGTGACATGTCCTCTTTAACCCTTTCACACGAACACCGTGACCTTAATAGCACGTCATGGGTCTGCCCCGCGGGTGCATGGAGAGGGCTCACGCGCTGAGCCCTCTCCATAGCGCGGTAAGTCTTTGCTGCATCTTGGGCAGCAAGGCTTTACGGTAATACCGCCGATCGGTGCTAGCACCGATCGCGGGTGTTTTTCACCCTCGCATCGCCGCCCGGCAAGCTGCGGCGGCTTCAAAAGGATTGCGTCGCGTTGGGCGGCCGCCATCTTTTTCGATGATCGCCGCTACCCGTGACGTCATCGGGGTGGAGATCCGTCGACCCTGGTAAACCTCGGGTTCTCACGGAGACCCGAGGCTACTTCGGGTTAACCCTGCTTACAATTTGCTATCCGCCATTGTAATGTATGAGTAGTGAAATCCCATTACTAATGCCCTACTGTAGTATGGCAGTATAATGATAGGATCGTGCAGACACCCTAGGGTTAAAGTAGCCCTATGGAGTCTGAAAGTACTGAAAATAAAATACAAAAATTAAAAAAAAAATTATAATAAAAAACAAAAAACCCTAAAACTCAAATCACCCCCCTTTCCCCCTAGAAACTGATATAAATATATTAAACCGTAAAAATCATAAACAATTAGGTATCGCCGCGCGCAAATGCCCGATCAATCAAATATGATAACGTTTTTTCACTGCTTATCCTGTAACGGAAAAATACGCGCTCAAGTTGAAAATGGCACTTTTTTTGTCATTTAAAAAAAATTTAAATCTATAAAAAGTGATCACAAGGTCGAACAGTCCTAAAATTGGAATAACATTGTAAATGTCTCAAAATCGCAAAAACGACACCACCCACAGCTCCGTCACCAAGTATAAAAAATTTATTAGCGCCAGAAGCTATGGCAACATCCCCCAAAAATTTTTGGTACAGGAGTTTTAATTTTTTTTTAAATGTCTGAAACATTATAAAACCTATACAAATTGGTATCCGCCGTTGTCCACCGGCACCCTCTCACCTCTACAGCTTTCTCTCTTCCGCCCTTTCTTTCCTGCTTCGAGCAACCCCACAGAATAAAGTATCCGTCATTTGGGGCGCACCGTGACATCCGTAACATCCAACCCCCAAGAAGACGGCACAAATGCGTTTTTTTACCATTTCACTGCATTGAAATTTTTTTCCCCTTCCTCGTACACGGCATGGAATAATTCAATCACCATCTCTATGAGTGCAATTTGTTACGCAGAAAAATAAGCCCTCACCATCTCGGTACCTGGAAAAATAAAAAAAGTTATGGATTTTTTTTTTTGCTCGATGGGGAGTAAAAATGAAAATGAAAAACAAAAAAGTGCAAGGTCCGGAAGGGTTAAATAATTTCTCTTTTTTTTTTCTGCTAGTAAATATTTTTCTATTAAATAATTTAGGCACTTAATTTTTCACCTAACACCAATGACCCTAATGTTAGAGTCCCCCCACTTTCAAATGCATGAAATATGACCACACACCATGATTATTGGCATCACCTTTCATAATTTTGTTTTTGTTTTTTTCACATTTTCACATTTCTATCTGTCTGTGATCCCTTAAATCCATGGTACATTGCAGGACTTGTGTTGTCTACTTGTGTCCTATTGTTGTCCCAGTTATGTGTATAGAGCGTCTGGCAGTCTCCAGCCCTGTTGTTTTATTATCCACTAATGCCAAGACTCACCAACTGCAGCCTTCGCAAGCAGGAGGCTGCTTTTGGTGTTTAGTCTCCCCTATCTCATGATTTCCGGGACCTCCAAAGCGCACTAACTAGGAGACCAACCCAAATGGCAGGGCAACAAAGGTCCCCTCTGTTAAGGTCGGTCAAGTCAAGTGAGGACAAAAATCAGCCCCTACATAGAGAGGTTCAGAGCCCAAGATCATGTGCAGCCAGGGCCGTCGTGTTAATACTTGTACTATTAACACTTGTGTTAACCCCTTCATTGTGCCAAGCACTGCTGTATAAAAGACTGCGGCTCAGAACAGTTGGGAAAATAATTATTTCTTTATATGCCCACGAGAGTTACGCACGCTGCCAGTGGCTTTGCCAAATCAGTCCTTGTCCACATGGTGCTTACAATCAATCTACCTACCAGTATGTTTTTTGTGTGTGGGATGATTCGGAGGAAATCCACGCAAACAACACGGAAAGAAATGTACCACACCTTGTAACGATGTTGACCTGGGACTTGAACCCAGATCCCCAGCGACTGCAGGTTGTAATCTAACACCACATACGCCACCGGTGGCTGCCCCTAGAAATGAATCTCTGCAGTTCATAAGAGTCACCAATAGTCCAAGAACTATAAGAGCCTTATCTCATATACATCTCTCTATCTCATTCTCTCTCTTGCATTATCTTCTCCCTATCTCTTCTCCTATCTTCACTCTCGTAATATACGGACATCTAGTCTGCTATATCATTCTAATCTGCTTAGTCTAATTTTGAGCAGTCTAGTACTGACTAACATTCCTCCATAGCTATTAATTAATCTCTATCTTACACCCCTCCATCGAACTATTGATATGTAATCATTCTTGTTTTCCCGTCTGGTGACTATTTGCATGTAGCTGTCATGTATTTAGCATTTCCTATTTCCCCACGCTATTCTGATATTCAGCCCATTTTTACTTTATCTCATCTCATTCACTTATTAGTGTTAGCACATTACCTGTGTCTCATTGCACTGCAGAGGAAAAATACACCAAAATATTGCAAACCTCATGTGGTTATTGTCACCGTCCACCACCATTGGCCCAGTTGCACCCCGACCTTCGCATGTCCTTAAGGACTTTTACCACCAGGATGAAGGGATTGTAAACACAACATGACACCAGCCCGCCCCCCCCCCCCCACTGGAGCCCCCTCTGACAGGATGCTGCTCTTTTTATAGCTCTTATGCCCTGGGTTTGTAAGAAAAATAAGCTTTTAAAAATTATCCCCTGCAAATCAATATGAAGGGGCTCCAGGCTCCATTACACCTATGGCTGGACCCCTAAGACTCGTTTGTACATTTTAAAGCTTTTTTGTTTTAAAACAGGCGCATAAGAGCTGAAAAGAAGAGCAATCCTGCCAGAGGGGTCACACATCCACACGTAAGTGTACTTAGTTTACAATCCTTAATACCTGGGGGTGGTAGGATTTCCTTTAAGAACATAATTTGTTGAAAACGTACTATAAAATGGGTAGACCACCGTCGCCGCTTCACTAGCAGAGTGCTCTGATATCCATTGATTGAACCAAAAAATTCCTTTAAGTATTTAGGACAGTCATAATATTCTGGTATTTAGTTTGTGATGCAGAACTTTTCAAATAATCAAAATACCCAAAAGCTGGAGATAATAACTTGCTGATAACATTCCTGACTTAAACACGACTAGCAAACAAGTCTCTGGGGAATTTTTACACTTTAATTTTTTTCTTACAAAGCCTTTACAGTATGATTTGCTATCTTTGTATGGGCCAATTATTGCCTCGCATGGCCTGTTGTACTATGTAATGTCTCATTTATTGCAAACTCTCCAAACTGTGTAAGCCCGCACAGAATTGAATAAAGAAGATTACATAGTGAATGTTGCTCCATTATTTAATTAAAATTAAATATATTTTTACAATATTGATATTCGGTTAGTTAGTGACAACGTGAAAGTTCCTTAACTATGTTTTTATATTCCGCCCATAATAATTATTATGATATTTTTTTTTCTCTCTTGTTTGTTGGATTAATTTTTACTTCCATGACAGCACAGAAACACGAAATATTATTTTTTTTCGGATTTGTCCAATTAAAAGGTGGGTGTAACATTGTGGCAAATGAAAGGGATACAATTCTAGAATCCCTCGTGGAGCTTCAGCTGAGATGTTAATGACTCTGTAGTGCTGACAGAGAACTCCGTACTTTTTGCCCCCTTCCGTCGTGAATTTTTTACTTTTCAAGCGAAAAATAGTGGTTTGTTGTTTTTTTTCTGTAATTGCGGAGCCGGTGAATAATCTCCTCAATATCCATTATTGAAAAAAGAAAGCTTGTCTTTTGGTCAAGACTCTCCCTCCGTTGGGCTTGGTCAAAAATTCTTTTTCGCCTTAGGGGAACAGTCAATAAAGTCAAAACTTGTTGTAAATGTCAGGTGTCTGGCTGATTCTGCTATACGTGAACTGGAAACGGAGATTAGGAATTTATAGACCCTCTCCACAGAAGTTTTTTTCTTTAACATTTACTTCCCATGGGAAAGTTCTCACTATATTTTATCCTTGGCACTTCAAAATAAAAATAGTAAATTCATTGATTGCTGGATAAACATTAGGCTCTTGGGTTGTCAATTGAATGGGTCTATCGAATTTCGATATAGATGACCCATCCACGTTGTCATAACACGTTGGACCTCTCGTTGCCAGTGGGGCAGGGAGGGGGGAGAAGGGCAGGCTGGATGAGGTGGGGCTATTCTAGTCCCTACTGCCAGAATAACCAGAGAATGACGCTCGATTGACAGCTCCCATTCCTGTGTTGTGGGCAGGACGGTAACTGCACGTCCTAGCTCTCATACTGTTAGTGGCTAATTTATCAGCGCTAGCGGTGAAAAACCCAATTATGGCCCGTTCTAATCATCTGATGGCCTAGTCAGGAGCCACGTCAGTGGTAACTAGGCCCCCGCCCCCTCACAGTTTCGTTCCTCCTTCTTTTGAGGCCATGGACAGGCTATGACAGTCACATGACCACAACAACTTTCTTCTAAGTAAACATAAGAAAGCTCTTCGAGATTTTTGTGTTTTCTTATGGATGTCCTTCTATCTATCTGTATGTATGTAGTGTGTATGGTATATATTATATCTATATCCAAATTAAGATCAACCAATCAAACCAGAGAAGCATCACAGAGGTGGCTTGCTCCCTCTTAAGGTAGTGTCTGTAGTGAATACTAAAATTAGAGGACTCTCGTCACCATAAACACGTGTGGTCTTATACACACATCCCTTTATAATTATTTGAAGCGAGATTTAACATTAAGGTGGCCACGGGTTTTTGTTACATCACACTGTGTGGTACCCATAAATGGTAGCCTTGTGCACCTCTACAAAATATTACTATATAGGATTCTCCCTTTCCCATTTTTTATCATCTAGATACATCCATTGGGTTGGGCCGTTTCCTAAACCAGGACATTGACTGAAAATTCACCTTGTGGGTCACCATTTCCCTGGAAGTGCCGAACCCCATTGGTGATTGCTTAAGAAGCCTAAAAATTAATCATGAAAGGGATTTTTTCCATGAATGACAAGTTAGGGGGGCCCTATCCAAGGGATAGGCCTCCAACTTGCTGTTCAGTGGGGTCAGAGCCAGATCACCAAAGCGGCTTAATGATTATGGAACGGCGATGTGTCCGACGGAGGTTAGTGGAACCCATTGGACCTCTTTTTTCTTCATGTGGGGTCTCAGCATTGAGACCCCACTGATCATTAAGTTAGACCCTATCCTGTGGATGGGCCTAACTGTGCGTTTGTGGGAAAACCCCTTTAAGAGCCTACATTCCACACTATTGTTCCGTTCCCCTTGTTAAAAAGTGAAGAATGGAGTTTAACGGAGCCATGCGTCAGTTTGGCATGAATTTCGTTTTTTTCAAGTGGAGGAAACAAAAGTATGGCAGCCTCATTTTCTTTCCTTCAAAACGCTATGATGTTGGGTCCCTGCCAAACTGGAACATAACAGAATGACACAAAATTAACATTGATGTCAATATGCTTTTTTAAGTGGTATACATTAAATCTGTTACAACCTCCATTCTGCCTTTTTAACGGAGGAGGGAAGGAAACGCGTCAGTGGGAGTGAGCTAATGCATGATATAAGATTTCTTTGGCAGGACGGGTCGTGTGGTGTGCCTGGATTGCATGTTACTTCACCCAGTGTCACTTAAATGATTGGGGGTTTCAAAAACCTAGAAATGGGAGTTTCTTTACCAACATCATGACGCAGCTGCCAGAGCCCTCTCAGGGTGACTTTTATGGCATGTAGATTACACTGTCATAAAACTAATTTGTTCTTCCTTAGGTACATATCAATTGATAGTAATACTATAGTTTGTTTACGGGGTTGTTACATAATGTGTTTGCAAGAGTTGTTAAACGCCTGGCATGTCACCATTCAAGGTTCATGCACATCGGCCACATTACGGTGTTATCTGTGCAAACATGCGGGTCAGAAATACTTGTTTTTTATTGTTGAAGCACTCGATTCCATGAGGGGTTCACTACCATAAAGATGCAAAAATAAGTTCCCTGAGATCGATTTTTTCCTGTCCTAATGATGGGATATTGATGAGGAAGGGATATGTGAAGTGGCCAAGCACACAGGGATATGATTAGGTGTAGTTTGGAGGTATTAGGGGGTACTGTTTTTAACGAAGGGAGGGCAGCTATTGGATGCTTGTTGCAAAAGGTTGTAATGGTCAACTACGGCGTCCCCGGGTTACATACAGATCGTTCGTTCATAAAGTTTGTTCTTAATTTGAATTTGAGTGTAAGTCAAAACTGTATATTAACATACCAAAATTTTCTTTTGCTCCAGTGACAAAATTTTTTGCTGTAATGCGACCAAGGATTACATAAAGCTTCATTACAGGACACTTTACAGCTGATCATTGCAGCCTGGGACTATATGACAGCATTTAGAAAGCTTCCCAGAGTGTCACAGTGGTCTGTCTGTAACTATGGGTCGTCTGTAAGTCGGGTGTCCTTCAAGTAGGGGAGACGCCTGTATATTGTATCTAACTTTACTCCATAACTATTCAGTGATTTCTTACATCCAGTGGATAGCCCGTTATTATGTTCATGTCTTTCTGGAATCTGGTAGGAATCCAGCATAATCCATTTACATAATGTTATGATTGGAAACTGGATCCACAACCACAGAATAGACAAGAACAGATAAACAATCAGTTACACAAAAGCATTTACTAGTTTTATTTTAGCGCAGACCCTAATCCCCAAGTTTTCATCCCAGAATGGTGGATGAGTACTGTATCCCTATGATTTGAGCGTGACTACCTCGTGTCTCTCCTCACTCCACACTGTAAACCTTCCTAAAGCTGGAGATTGTTAATGTGTCTATTTACTGTGGTTACCTGCTTCCTGACCTAGTTCGTCTCCTCCAGGGGACAGGGAGAAATTAAATGGGGCGGTCGTCAGTTCCAGGAAATGATGCGTGAGGTGTGTTATGTGCCCTGAACCACACCATGAAAAGTTTAAAAAGGTTGTAATTTCCTCCTAAATGACTACCTTGCTGCATGACTATTTTCACTTCACGTCAACAGGTGGTTCTTTGCTCCAAAAAAAAAAACTAAACAAAAGTTTGCATGATTTTTTTATCCCCCCCCCCCCCCCCCTTGTACTGTCTGCCTTCGGCAGAGACTCTGAGTGATTCATTGACTACTTTGTGTACTTTTCTTATTCATTTGTTTTGACTGACAGGGGACGGAAGGTCACATTAGGTGCCAGCCTGGAAGTTACGTTGTTTCTATTAATTTACTAGAAAATATTCACACACGCAAACTGCGGAGTACTTTTTTCTCTTTTTTTGTACTTTCATATGTACAGGTAGTTACCGTAGGTTGTTCTTAAGTTAATTGTATGTAAGTGAAACTGTTTTTTATAGCTCCAGACAAATTTAGTTTTCAAAATTTTCTTGTGTAAGGGACCAAGGATTATCAATAAAGCTTCATTCAGACACTTTATAGCTGATGATTTAAGCCTGGGAGTATAATAAAGCATCCAAAGAGCTTCACCAAGGTGCATGGTGGGCAGAGGGGTTTGTCTCTTAACTAGGGGTCATCGTAAGTCGGTTGTCCTTAAGTAGGGGACCGCCCTGTATATATGTTCATATATATATATATACAGGCAGCCCCGGGTTACATACAGATAGGTCGGAGGTTTGTTCTTAAGTTGAATTTGTATGTAAGTCGAAACTGTATATTTTATAATTGTAGATCCAGACAAAAAATAAATTTTGCCCCAGTGACAATTGGTAGTTAAGCATTGTTTTGCTGTAATGGGACAAGGATTATCAATAAGCTTCATTACACGACACTTACAGCTGAATTTGCAGCCGGGACTATAGTAAAGCATCCAGAAAGCTTCACCAGAGGTCAGAGGGGTCTGTCTGTAACTATGGGTTGTCTGTAAGTCGGGTGTCCTTAAGTAGGGGGACCGCCTGTATATATATATACTCATATGTATAAATAGGATTTGTGAATATTATACAGTGAAACCTGGAATGACGAACCACAATTTGTTGGAGCACATCATTGCTATAAACTGAAGGAAAGAAGATACCCGACTGTGGTATCTTCTTATATGTATTATCCATAGCCTCTTCCTTCGAAGAATCTACTGCACAGTGTAACAGCCTGTAAGCTGGCAGCATAGACGTGCTGTAGCTCCGCATAAGTCACAGTCTCGGTGCCTGATGATATGAGTGTCCCTGGTTTATCATGATGGATTTTGGAGGTAGATTAAGTGAAGTCATCTCTTTTTTTATTATAGTACAGCAATCATGTATGCAGGCGGTTGGACTACTGCTCCATAGGGGCCAGTGGGTGTTTTGTGTCCAGGTCAGGGTGACAGGTTCCCTGTAACGTCTTGGGCAGCAGTAGACCAGAAGACGACCAGTGTGACCACCCAGTGACAGCTCCGGCTTTGTCCATTGCATGAAAAGATTTTCCCTTTTTTATTGTAGACTATATACATGGACAGTGCGGGTGAGATGACACTGACATGTCCTGCCTATCAAAGGGATTCCCAGAAATGAATCTTAATGACGTCAAGGCTTTTGAGTGATAAGCCAGGACATGCCACCCCGCAGATTCTCATTACAGATACTAGCAGACACTCTGCGGTCCAGGAAGCCGTCGTGCTTTGACGATTGTCTTCAAAACCCTGAAATTACTCCAATGACTAAGGTTGAGTGGGCAGTTGATTCCTTGAGTGGTTCCTTCAAGTTTTATAGGGCTGCTGACTTTGTGACCTTTCCCCTGTAATATTCAGTTAGGAAAACGTGATTATAACATTGAGTGACAACTACAACTGAGATGACTGGAGTGTGCAGTGTTTTATTAAAAATCATATTACTTATATTTAATACAGGCGGGGTCCCCTACTTAGAACACTCGACTTACATACGTCCCTAGTTACAAACGACCTCGGATTGGTAATTTACTGTACTTTAGTCCTAGGCTCAATGATCAGCTGTAACAGTTTACACTGGCTCTGTAATGAGGATTTAGTGTTAATTGATTCTTAGTGACAAATCCACATTTTTAAAATTCATGTCACACGAAGGACCAAAAAAGTGTCTTCTGGGATTTCATGATAAAATATACAGTTCCGACTTACATCAAATCACTAAGAACAACCTACAGACCCTATCTTGTATGTAACCCGGGGACTGCCTGTAGTTCTATTACTTTATTTTATCGATCGTTAAAGGGTTTCTCCAGTCTTGAAGAAAACCTGCTAGTGCTCCCTATTAGGGATCAGGATATCCTTATCTATCATAGTTGAGATGACACAAAATGTGTCACCAAGGGTCAGTTCACACCTTACCACAAGAGCCACAGTCACATGTAGAGTGTATATGGAGATAATGTATAATGGAAGGCTCGTGACTGTTTTGTTTGTGTGAACTGGCCTTATCTTGGAGATACACTACAGCCTATTGATTTGAATGGGACAGTGTCATTCTCATTTCCTTCCTGTGGTGGCGCTGCAAGAAAATTGAAAATACTGCCAGGTTTCCCCCCATATTACAGCTAATTTGTTTGTTTCACTAGTTATTGTCGTTTCCATAGATGCCTCCATATGATTCCATACAGCATTGTCTGTTTGTTGCCTAAATTTGTATACAGGCAGTCCCCGCGGTACACAAGATTTGTTCTTAAGTTTGAATTTGTATGTAAGCTCGAAATTGTATATTTTAATTGTAGATCCAGACAAAAGAAATTGAGTGACAATTGGAGTTTAAACCATTTTTTGATTATGGGACCAAGGATTATCAATAAAGCCTCATCAGACGCCTTTTTTAGGGGCGTAACTAGGAGAGGCAGGGCCCCCATAGCAGAATGTTGAATGGGGCCCCGACAACCCTTAGTAAATATACACATTTGTATACTCAAACATTATATAACATTATAGGCTCTTACACATTTCTGCAGTGATAAATATGCTGTACAAATGTTCAGCATAATATGTATATAATGGTGCACATCTTCCTTTCTTTAGTGTGTCAGATCGATGCCGGGGCCCCTGACACTGTGGGCCACATGGCGGCTGCTACCGCTGTAGTTAGCCCCTGCACCTTACAGCTGATTATTGCAATCTAGGACTATAGTAAATCATTCGGAAAGCTCACCAGAGGTCAGAGGGGTCTGTCGGTAACTATGGGTTGTCTGTAAGTCCGGGTGTCCTTAAGTAGGGGCCCGCCTGTATTTGTAGTGAAAGATAAAAAAAACCCTTAGTGTTAATTGTTGAAGAATGGATTGTTCAGTGTTGTGATTCTTAATGCAGTAGGTCTATAGCCCCTGGGGGTGACACCATTGTGCTTTTCTTCAGGTATTTTGGGCTGTGTTGAAACAAGCTTGAGAATGGCAGGAAGGCAAAGTGGTGGTGCTCGTCCAAGCTCACTTATTTACAAGGGAAAATATCTGGGAAATAGCGAGAGAGGGACCTGAAAGTGAGAGGAAAGTGATCAATCTGTTGGGGCCAATGCAACCACATGGGAATCTTGAATAGTCATTACCCTGTGCACCATGTAAATAATGGTGAAAATCCATCATGTAAGCAGGTTCTACTCTATCCTATTGTTGTCGTGCTGTCACTGCAATGTTAACTAAATTTTAACACCTAAATGTACATGTGTTTACGTAGACCAATGGTAACAATCTAGTGGGAAAAATCTCCTCTCTGCAAATTATATACCATGTGTGCCACACCCACAGCGGCGACGTCCAAGTATTGGGCAAACAGGGGCTCAGCGGTTAGCACTACAGCCTTGCAGCAACTGGGGTCCTGAGTTCAAGTCCCATCCAGGTCAACATCTCCATAGCGTTTGTATGTTCTCTCAATGTTTGCGTGGGGTTTCCTCCGGGTCCTCTGGTTTCCACCCACCTTGCAAAACATACTGGTAGATCATGTTGACTCCCATTGGGGAGAGGGATTTGCAAGCTCTGTGCAGCGCTGCAAAATCTGGTGCGCCATATGAATAACGGATTATTTATTGTTATATTATTGAAAAGAATAAGAACCTATATACAGAGTAATGGGATGGGTGCCTGTATGTGGGGTGCTTCCATTGTGTAAATGAGTTAATCGGTAGTGTGTTCTAGGTTGTCTGATCCCCACTGGTCATTTATTAATGATCCATAGATGAAACATTCATAGTTTGGCCTGGACAAACTTATAAAGAGCCATAATGTGTTGCATAGATTGCCTACAAGCCTCTTCTATTAAAATCATTGGATTTGGATCCCTGGCATCACCATCAGTCTCCTAAACAATGGACAGAGTGGGCCTTAATACCCGAGTTTTTAAAGGGGTTTTCCCACAAAGCATGGACAGGATAGGCCTCTTGCTGATCGGGCGACTATTCTCACATCAATAATACGGGCTATAGATGTCGCACCACCGGGACAGCCCATACATGCATGACCGGCTGCCCTGTTCATCTCGGTGGTGCTATGAGGGGGCAAACGGGATTTACATCGGACCACTTTCTAGTGATTCTTGGG
This sequence comes from Engystomops pustulosus, assembly GCA_019512145.1. Classification (NCBI taxonomy): domain Eukaryota; kingdom Metazoa; phylum Chordata; class Amphibia; order Anura; family Leptodactylidae; genus Engystomops; species Engystomops pustulosus. The sequence goes on along the minus strand of CM033649.1, from coordinate 94,132,351 downwards.
GATCCCATCACTGAGACCCCCACTGATCAGCAAGTTAGGCCTTATCCTGGTTATAGGACCTAACTTGCTTCATAGGAAAACCTTTAAGTATCATCATAGTAAATAGTGTCATCAAGTCCAACCTATAAATATACCACCTTGATCTAGAGGCAAAAAACCCTGCAAGGCTGATGCCAATTGGCCCAAAGCAAGGAAAAATTCTTCCGACCCCCAATATGGCGATCAGAATAACTCCCTGGATCAACAGAAACCACTAACATAAAGTTTATTCTACACGATGGATATTATTGCGCTCCAGAAGCATCCGGCCCCTCTTGTACATATCACATTATCAGCCATCACAACATCTTGTGGCAGAGAGTTCCATGTCTAACGATCCAGTCTATGCCGATGAGCTGAATGATGAGGGTCCAAACCGCTAGGACCTCCACCACTATGAAAACTGGACCCCCAGCAAAGCAAGGGGGTCATGTACTCACTAATGCTCCATATATAGTATAGGATTGTCTGAAGTCTCAGGCACATGCTCAACTCTCATTGGCTCCGAATTTCTGACACTCCCATACTATTGAATAGAGTGAATGCTTGTGCGGGCGCTCATCTATTTTGTGAGAATGGGACCCTACATTTTATTATATTTTTTTATATATTATTATAGTTTTATATCTATATTTTATATATTACTTAATAGCTTCTTCTTATCCGTGGATAGCACATGCCTTAAAAATTGGTTTTTCTCTTAAATAAAGGGGGTGCTCGGAGTCAGACCCCACATATCTGATATTGATATTCTGTAATTTTATCATTTAAACCTCAAAATAAACAATCCCATTGAATTTTTTATCTCGCAGCCACTCGCCCTATGTATGAGCAAGTCTAGTGAGCTAACTATACAATATTGTAACACTTCAAAGATTCTAGAACTCCTTGGTGTGATACAATATAGTCTTTTTTTTTTGGTTACATGCAAGTTGTTTACCGGCAAGTTAATTTTAGTTAGTCCAGCCAGGGATAGAGGAGAGAGAGAGAGGTGCTTGTCAATCATCATGGCTGAGTGCTTTATTGTGATAATATGGAGCGTAATAACATTTGGGCCCCTGCCAGACTCTGTGAAAGGGCCGCTGTTATGTGAAACGGCTCTGAAAAATGGCTTGTTAAATACATGGCAAATATACCACCACTTACCTTCTCGGGGCTCATTTAATATAGCTGTGGTTTTACTGCGTTAACTTTTAGAGTCGTCTGATACTCGCTGTGCAGGGAATGGTTTTTTCCAGGTGGCTGACATTCCCCATCATCCTTGTCCAAAAGTTTTGGAGATCACAAAACTGCTGAAATGACCGTTATGGCTATTAATGTGGAGCCTTTAGATCTTAAAAGAAAAGTCATGGTGTATATATTTATAGAGAAAGTAGGGATGAAAATCTGTTTAATATGCGTTCAGCGCCGCCTCATAGAAGTTGGATATTTCGCCGTAACATTGGCCAGATAAGATGCAGCCGTCTGGGGAGTTTGGGGAACCCTGTGTTTGCAATTGGGTGCATAGAGAAGAATTGATTGCCAAGTGGACTGTAATGTGGACTCGGTGTTGCCTGTCCATGTACCCAGAAAGCCTTTTGGCTCAAGCGACCATTCACATTTATTGTGTTTGCCCCTAAATGACCTTTCCTGACCTCCGAGCTCTAATGAGCAGAGACAAAGTACAGACAGTATAACACAGTGTATATTTATGCTGTCGCTGGTGGCTAGCATGTGTGTCTTTTGGTTGCAATGTAAAATACCAGCTGACAAATCTAATTACCGGTACTTGCCGAAATATAAGGCAATTTTTGCCCATGATTTTTCTTTTGCTATATCATATGGCCTAACCCTATGGCATATTCCCATAAGTTTGTATATCAAGGAGGGCCAAAGTAAAATGTGTTAAGAGTTGCCTTATAATGATAACACCTTATAACATACCCACTAAATGCCAAGCCATGGACCCTAAGTTTCATAGACGGGGTGAGGACTTCTTGGCCTCTTTTAGGCTAGTGGGCATTAAGTTCTAATGGTTAAGACACGAGTTGCTGTGTCCATTGACACCACAGTCCCATCCCCTTGCCACACGTATCCAATCTTCATAACCAACCTACCCATACACAGTGGTGCTATTAAAGTCAGGCTGCCCCCTACCCCAGTCCCTGAGCTAAAGGTTCCTAGCTGTACTTTAGGTCTACCTCGACTTGCTGTGCTCTCTGTTGACCCTTGACTTATTTCCTAACTCTGTTACTGTAATAACCATATACCACCATGGATTATTGTGACCCAAGGTCCCATGAGATCTTCCTGCAACCCACTGCCTGTTTCCTGTGAATGCCTGCCCTGACCTACTCCTGTCCATGACTATTCATTTGAATGAGCCTTTGGTGCCACACAAAACTGTCATATGGATGAGATGCTATTCACGTCAGGACCTCCTAACACGACACGGTCTTACCTCGGTTAATACAAATTAGTATAGAGGGTAAAAAGGAGAAGGCGGAGAGGTTAAAATAATAACTCCATAGAGGTTTCCCAATAGAAAACGATTGAATAGCACAAAGGTTCCACGTCCGCTGCTTAATTATATGATTAAAGGGGTTTTATGGGCCAAATTATGAAGGAGTCGTCCACTTTCAGCAAATAATTGATATTTGTTTGTGTAATGAAAAGTTATAAAGTTTTCCAAATATACTTTCTGTATCAATTCCTCATGGTTTTAGACCTCTGCTTGCTGTCATTCTAGTGAAAGCTCTCATGTCCTCGTGGATAACAACGGTCCTGGTATTTGACGTCACACAGGTACATAGCTCATTACAGTAATCAGAGCTGTGTGTTATGATGAGACGTGCATCTGTGTGACATCACATGGCCAGGGATATAACAAGCCGTGCACCTGGAAAATAATGATCTGTGCACCTGTGTGACATCACATGACCAGGGGTATAATGAGCCGTGCACCCGTATGACATCACATGACCAGGGATATAAGGAGCTGTGCACCTGTGTGACATCACTACCAGGATATAACGAGCTGTGCACTGTTGACACACATGACCAGGGGTATAATGAGCATGCACCTGTGTGACATCACATGACCAGGGATATAACGAGCCGTGCACCTGGTGTGACATCACATGACCAGGGATATAACGAGCCGTCATCTGTGTGACATCAATGAACAGGGGTTTATAAGGAGCCGTGCACCTGTGTGACATCCACATGACCAGGGATAATACGAGCTTGTGGATCTGTGTGACATCACAGTGACCAGGGGGTATAATGAGCAATGCACCGGTGTGACATCACATGACCAGGGATGTAACAAGCCGTCCACCTGTGTGACATCACATGACCAGGGATGTAACAAGCCGTGCACCTGTGTGACATCACATGACCAGCGATGTAACAAGCTGTCCACCGGTGTGACATCACATGACCAGGGATATAAACACCGTGCACCTGTGTGACATCACTTACCAGGGGTATAACGAGCCGTGCACCTGTGTGACATCACAGACCAGGGATATAACGAGCCGGGCACCTGTGGACATCACATGACCAGGGGTATAACGAGACGTGCACGTGTGTACATCACATGACCAGGGATAACGAGCCGTGCACCTTTTGACATCACATGACCAGGGATGTAACAAGCCGTGCACTGTGTGACATCCTGCCAGGGGTATAACGAGCCGTGACCTGAGTGACTAGGATGCCAGGATTTATAACGAGCCGTGCACCTGTGTGACATCACTGACCAGGGATATAACGAGCCTGCCACCTGTGTGACTCACATGACCAGGTATATAATAGCTGTGGTATCTGTTGTGACATCACATGACCAGGGTATAATGAGCTGTCACCGGTGTGGACATCACAATGACCAGGGATGTAACAAGCCGTGCTCCTGTGTTGACATCACATGACCAGGGATTAACAAGCCATGCACCCACGTGACATCACTGAGCAGGGGTATACCGAGATATTACTGAAAGTGGAGAACCCTTTAACCTATACAAAGGATGCAGCAACTAACACCCTGTGATGGCAGCAGTTCTATGCCACTACACAGATGGGCAGACTCTGTCCAGGTGTATGGTGGCCATTCAGAGCTTACTGCAGCCTTACCCCCATTTTGAATATGGGGTATTTTTTGAATCCAGTTTTGAACTGTTTATGTCGATTTTGATAGCTCAGTCTTGTATATCCTCCAGTATGCAATATGCTTTGGGCTCAACAGTTTTTTTTTGCCTTTACACGTTGGCAGATGGCTCTGTGTGTCCTTTCTTTGCTGACTGCCTTGACACTGATACAGTAGTAGGTAAGGGGAGCAGAGATGGAAGCAGCCTCAGGTTTTACTACATACTAACATACTTAGTAGTGGAAATGTTGCCTAAATTGCATTTTAATTTTCTGGAACTGGTTGCAGAACAAGTGAGTTTGTGGGTTCTGTGACAAGTCGTGATGCATTGTACCTGGGGGAATCCGGGCTTTTCCATAATCCGTTAGCGCTGTTCAATTGTCATTTGTCAGCCTCTTTCCATTATAGAGGTTACATTGAATCAAATTACTGACAGGGTTTGAACAGGTGATTTACTGACTGCTGAAAATAACCAATTTACTCCTCATAGATTTAGAGGGAGGGATTATTGAAAAGCGATATGTTTCAATCTTCTCTTTCCGTTTTGTTAAAAGTTGAGATAAATGAGGAACATTGAACAGAAAGGATCAGATGAAGAACTTCATGCTAATGACCGTGGTTGTTAGAAACACTATTAGGGCAGGTCTCCCTCTAGTCGTTACTGTGTGCTTTACTTTGATTTTTAGTATTGTTTGCAAAATGTGCAAGATGCAACTCATTTTGCACTAAAATCACAATGTGTAAAAGTTTCACTTTTAGAAAAGAAAGATATTATGCAACTATCTGAGATGCCACCAGGTTTACAATTAGAAAGTGGAGTCTTACATTGTTACTATTGTAGCAAGTTTATTTGCTTGCACTTGTGTTGTGCGTCAGATCTGGTAAAGTTCATACCATTTCTACCAACCAAAACCGTGAGCAAAATTCAAACTTTTTAGCATGTTCCTCTATGTCTATGGTATGATTCGTAGGTCTTACATATACATTCAATGGGGTTGTCCCCTGCATATGAGCGGTAGTTTTTTACAAATCTACTGGAGGGAATGGAGAATATAGAAATTGGGGGCATCATCTACCAGAGCTTAAACGCTACCTTTTGGTATACAAACCCTGAATTAATTGCAATACATTTCGAACCGCCAGGAATTGTTATTATTTACGCCACCCACAGAGTTCACTAAGATCGTGCGACGATTTCCTGCATGTGTCGCTTCCCCGCTCAGGTCACCGGAGGTTCACCTTCTCCTTCCCGGTGCATGTAAGTGCTTGATCTTGTAACACAATTTGAAGTTAAAAAATCCACGTCATTCCGATCATCCGACGGCCCCGCCCCCCCCCCCCCAATTTCACATGAAAGCCAACGCAGCTGCGCCACAATCCAATCCCGTGCGCCACAATCCCCAGTTAATTTAAAGCCCGCAGTGTTGCACACTTCTATAGCCTGTGACTTTTGAACAGTTGCATGTAATAGTGCAATTCTAAGAACTGCACCCAGCATGCCAGATAAATCAGGAGTCCGGGCTTTCATCATATGCCCGACATGATTCGCTAGTGTATGATAAATATCCCCATTGACAGCATTGCTTGACTTAAAGGATTTTCTGAAAAACTAACCACACCTTATTGGATCTCGCTATGTGAGGCAGAACATTGAGGACGTTCTGTATGAGCTGCTCCCATTCTAGGGACTTAAACCATCCTTGTTACATATAAGTTACCACCTTTGTAGTAATTTTTGCAAAGGAATTCATTTCTCCTTGGCAGCATTGGCTGTTTCCAGGAGTAGGAAGTGCAGAAAAGGGACAATCCTCCTGATCCCTTTAACACCTTTAAGGCTTCTTACAACAAAGTTTATTGTGGATACAGTTTTGTGCTCTTGCTCTCTTTTTTTCCAATGCTAAACCAGGATTGCTCTAAATGCTAAAAGGAGCTGCACTGTCGGAGATGGCGGAATATACTTGGCCGCTGTCATGGTGCTCCTGTGGTACCACTTAGATTCCGGTCCAGGGTCGGCTTAGGTCTCGTCTGTGTTGGGTCCAGTGGGTCCACTACCCCTAGAAAACGAACATCCGTCAGGCTCACTGTAGGCCAACATCAGCCTGGACACCCCCCTACCTAATGCCATGCTTTGTTGCTAAGTAGGGGTGTGGCAGGTGATCGCAGGGGACTGGCTCACACCCCTCCCCATTGATAACTCTTCAATTACCTATCATACAGATACCTCTTAATTAATTAAGGGAACCTACCACCAAATCTATCTAGTAAAGTAGATCGGGTGGTAGGTGGATCAATGGACGTGAGGATAGCCCTTTAAGGGCTAATCCTCACTTCCCCACACTTTTTTGTTAACTTTTATTAAATATATATTCAAATTTCTCTATGCGCTACTCACGCCCGGTAGCCTCTTTTCCCCCTCCACTCACCATTTCGGCGCGCATCCGCGTAGCTGCCCGCCCTCGTCGCGCGATCCTGCCGTCTGCGCATGCGCAGAAGAGCGGGCCCGCGCCTGCGTGGTCACTGCTCCGAAATAGCCGCGGCCTGCTCTTCTGCGCATGCGCAGACGGCAGTGATCACGCGACGGAGGGCGCGGAGCTGCGCCCGAAGATGGGTGAGTAGGAGGGGAAAAGAGCTACCGGGGCGTGGAGTAGCCGCTCGTGTACCTCAGATGCGGCTACTCCCGCCACAGTAGCCGCATAATAAAATTTGAATAATGTCTAATAGGTTAACAAAAAGTGTGGGGACGTGAGGGTTAGCCCTAAAAGGGCTCTCTCACGTCCCAATGATCCACCTACCACCAATCTACCTTATAGATAGATTTGTGGTGGTAGGTTCCTTTAAAACATGGAAAAAGCTCTTTTCTCATTTTGTTTTCAGATTGCACTATGGGTGCTACCTCAATATAACCTTGAAATAAGAACATACAGAATATATACTGAAGGTGACCGATGATCTCATCACACACATATATCGATTGACTCTGTATAATGTAATAAAAGTTAACAAAAAAGTGTGGGGAAGTGAGGATTAGCCCTTAAAAGGGCTATCCTCACGTCCCATTGATCCACCTACCACCCGATCTACCTTTATAGCAATCCTGGTTTAGCATTGGAAAAAAAGAGAGCATCAAAACTGTATCCACATATAAACTTTGTTGTAAGAAGCCTTAAAGGTGTTAAAGGGATCAGAGGATTGTCCCTTTTCTGCACTTCCTACTCCTGAGAAACAGCCAATGCTGCCAGAAGAAGAAATGAATTTCTTTGCAAAAATTACTACAAAGGTGGTAACTTATATGTAACAAGGATGGTTTAAGTCCCTTAGAATGGGAGCAGCTCATACAGAACGTCTCAATGTTCTGCCTCACATAGCGAGATCCAAATAAGGTGGGTTCGTTTTTCAGAAAATCCCTTTAAGTCAAGCAATGCAGTCAATGGGGGATATTTATCATACACTAGCGAATCATGAGTCGGCATATGATGAAAGCCCCGGACTCCTGATTTATCTGGCATGCTGCTGTGCAGTTCTGGAATTGCACTATTACATGCAACTGTTCAAAAATCACAGGCTATAGAAGTGTGCAACTCTTGCGGGCTTATTTATTAAGGGTCCGCAGATCACACTTTCATTGGATTTTCCGTTGTTTTCGGGATTTGCGCCACTGTGATAGGTACTTAACTGGGGATTGTGGCGCACGGGATTGGATTGTGGCGCAGCTGCGTTGGCTTTCATGTGAAATTGGGGGGGGGGGGGGGGGGCCGTCGGATGATCCCACTGACTCGGAATGAGCGTGGGATTTAACTTTCAAATTGTGTTACAAGATCAAGCACTTACATGCACCGGGAAGGAGAAGGTGAACTCCGGTGACCTGAGCGGGGAAGCGACACATGCAGGATATCGGCCGCACGATCTTAGTGAACTCTGTGGTGGCGTAAATAATAACAATTCCTGGCGGTTCGAAATGTATTGCAATTAATTCAGGGTTTGTATACCAGAAAGGTAGCGTTTAAGCTCTGTTAGATGATGCCCCAATTTCTATATTCTTCCATTCCCTCCAGTAGGATTTGTAAAAAACTACCGCTCATATTGCAGGGGACAACCCCATTGAAATGTATATGTAATACATACGAATCATACCATAGACATAGAGGAACATGCTAAAAAGTTTGAATTTTGCTCACGGTTTTGGTTGGTAGAAATGGTATGAACTTTACCAGATCTGACGCACAACACAAGTGCAAGCAAATAAACTTGCTACAAATAGTAACAATGTAAGACTCCACTTTCTAAATTGTACACCTGGTTGCATCTCAGATAAGTTGCATAATATCTTTCTTTTCTAAAAGTGAAACTTACATTGTGATTTTAGTGCAAAATTGTTGCATCTTTGCACATTTTGCAAACAAATACTACAAAATCAAAGTAAAGCACACAGTACGACTAGAGGGAGACCTGCCCTAATAGTGTTTCTAACAACCACAGTCATTAGCATGAAGTTCTTCATCTGATCCTTTCTGTTCAATGTTCCTCCATTTATCTCAACTTTTAACAAAACTGGAAAGAGAAGATTGAAACATATCGCTTTTCAATAATCCCTCCCTCTAAATCTATGATGGAGTTAAATTGGTATTTTCAGCAGTCAGTAAATCACCTGTTCAACCCTGTCAGTAATTTGATTACAATGTAACCTCTATAATGGAAAGAGGCTGACAAATGACAATTGAACAGCGCTAATCGGATTATGGAAAAGCCCGGATTCCCCCAGGTACAATGCATCACGACTTGTCACAGAACCCACAAACTCACTTGTTCTGCAACCAGTTCCAGAAAATTAAAATGCAATTTAGGCAATAGTTTCCACTACTAAGTATGTTAGTATGTAAAACCTGAGGCTGCTCTCCCATCTCTGCTCCCCTTACCTACTTACTGTAATCAGTGTCAAGGCAGTCAGCAAAGAAAGGACACACATGAGCCATCTGCCAACGTGTAAAGGCAAAAAAAAACTTTTGAGCCCAAAGCATATTGCATTACTGGAGGATATACACAGCTGAGCTATCAAAATCGACATAATACAGTTCCAAAACTGGATTCAAAAAAATACCCCATATTCAAAATGGGGGCTAAGGCTGCAGTAAGCCTGAATGGCCACCAGACACTGGACAGAGCTGTCTGCCATCTGTGTAGTGGCATAGGAACTGCTGCCATCACAGGGTGTTAGTTGCTGCATCCTTTGTATAGGTTAAAGGGGTTCTCCTACGTCAGTTAATATTCTCGGTATACCCCGCTCAGCTGTATGTCCAGTGGGTGCATGGCTGTTACATCCCTGGTCATGTGATGTCACACAAGGAGCACGGCTTGTTACATCCCTGGTCATGTGATGTCCACACCGGTGACACAGCTCATTATACCCTGGTCATGTGATGTCACAACAGATACCACAGCTATATATACCTGGTCATGTGATGTCACACAGGTGGCACGGCTCGTTATATCCCTGGTCATGTGATGTCACACAGGTGCACGGCTCGTTATAAATCCTGGCATGCTAGTCACTCACGGTGCACGCTCGTATACCCCTGGTCATGTGATGTCACACAGTGCACGCTTGTTACATCCCTGGTCATGTGATGTCAACAAAGGTGCACGGCTCGTTATCCCTGGTCATGTGATGTACACACGTGCACGGCTCGTTATACCCCTGGTCATGTGATGTCACACAGGTGCCCGGCTCGTTATATCCCTGGTCATGTGATGTCACAAGGTGCACGGCTCGTTATACCCTGGTAAGTGAGGTCACACAGGTGCACGGCTCGTTTATATCCCTGGTCATGTGATGTCACGTGGGTTCAAGGCTTGTTACATCCCTGGTCATGTGATGTCACACAGGTGCACGGCTTGTTACATCCCTGGTCATGTGATGTCACACAGGTGCACAGCTCATTATACCCCTGGTCATGTGATGTCACACAGGTGCACAGCTCATTATATACCTGGTCATGTGATGTCACACAGGTGCACGGCTCGTTATATCCCTGGTCATGTGATGTCACACAGGTGCACGGCTCGTTATATCCCTGGTCATGTGATGTCACACAGGTGCACGGCTCGTTATACCCCTGGTCATGTGATGTCACACAGGTGCACGGCTTGTTACATCCCTGGTCATGTGATGTCACACAGGTGCACGGCATCGTTATCCCTGGTCATGTGATGTCCACGGTGCACGTCTCGTTATACCCCTGGCATGTGATGTCACACAGGTGCACGGCTCGTTATACTCCCTGGTCATGTGATGTCACACAGTGCACGGCTCGTTATACCCTGGTCAGTGTATGTCACAACAGGTGGCACAGGCTCGTTTATATGCCCTGGTCAATGTGATGTCACACAGGTGGACAGCTTGTTACACCCTGGTCATGTGATGTCACACAGGTGCACCTTGTTACATCCCTGGTCATGTGAGGTCACACGGTGGACGGCTTGTTACATCCCTGGTCATGTATTTCACACACAACCGGTGCATTGCTCATTATACCCCCTGGTCCATGTATTCACACAGATCCACAGCTCGTATATCCCTGGTCATGTGATGTCACACAGGTGGCACGGCTCCTTATACCCCTGGTCATGTGATGTCACACAGATGCACGGCTCGTTATATCCCTGGTCATGTGATGTCACACAGGTGCACGGCTCGTTATATCCCTGGTCATGTGATGTCACACAGGTGCATTGCTCATTATACCCCTGGTCATGTGATGTCACACAGGTGCACAGCTCGTTATATCCCTGGTCATGTGATGTCACACAGGTGCACACAGCTCCTTATATCCCTGGTCATTGATGTCATACAGGTGCACGGCTCATTATACCCCTGGTCATGTGATGTCACACAGGTGCACAGATCATTATTTTCCAGGTGCACGGCTTGTTATATCCCGGGCCATGTGACGTCACACAGATGCACGTCTCATCAAAACACACAGCTCTGATTACTGTAATGAGCTATGTACCTGTGTGACGTCAAATGACCAGGAACCAGTTGTTATCCACAGGGACAATGAAGCTTTCACTAGAATGACAGCAAGCAGAGGTCTAGAAAACCATGAGGAATTGATACAGAAAGTATATTGGAAAACTTTATAACTTTTCATTACACAAACAAATATCAATTATTTGCTGAAAGTGGACGACTCCTTCAATATATTTGGCCCATAAAACCCCTTTAATCATATAATTAACCAGCGGACGTGGAAACTTTGTGCTATTCAATCGTTTTTCTATTTGGGAAACCTCTCTGGGAGTTATTATTTAACCTCTCCAGCCTTCTCCTTTTTACCCTTATACTAATTTGGTATTAACCGAGGTAAGACCCTATCTCTAGAGGAGGTCCTGACGTGAATAGCATCTCATCCATATGACAGTTTTGTGTGGCACCAAAGGCTCATTCAAATGAATAGTCATGGACAGGAGTAGGTCAGGGCAGGCATTCAACAGGAAACAGGCAGTGGGTGCAGGAAGATCTCATGGGACCTTGGGTCACAAATAATCCATGGTGGTATGATGGGTATTACAGTAACAGAGTTAGGAAATAAGCCAAGGGTCAACAGGAGAGCACAGCAAGTCGAGGTAGACCATAAAGTACAAGCTAGGAACCTTAGCTCAGGGACTGGGGTAGGGGGCAGCCTGACTTTAATAGGCACCACTGTGTATGGGTAGGTTTGGTATGAAGATTGGAATACGTGTGGCAGCGGGATGGACTGTGGTGTCAATGGACACAGCAAACCCGTGTCTAACCATTAGAACTGTAATGCCCACTAGCCTAAAAGAGGCCAAGAAGTCCTCACCCCGTCTATGAAACTTAGGGTCCATGGCTTGGCATTTAGTGGGTATGTTATAAGGTGTTATCATTATAAGGCAACTCTTTAACACATTTTACTTTGGCCCTTCCTTGATATACAAACTTATGGGAATATGCCATAGGGGTATGTCCATATGATATAGCAAAAGAAAAAATCATGGCAAAAATTGCCTTATATTTCGGCAAGTACCGTAGATTAGATTTGTTCAGCTGGTATTTTACATTGCAACCAAAAGACCACATGCATAGCCACCAGCGACAGCATAAATATACACTGTGTTATACTGTCTGTACTTTGTCTCTGCTCATTAGAGCTCGGAGGTCAGGAAAGGTCATTTAGGGGCAAACAACAATAAATGTGAATGGTCCGGTGAGCCAAAAGGCTTTCTGGGTACCATGGACAGGCAACACACGAGTCCACATTACAGTCCACTTGGCAATCAATTTTCTTCTCTATGCACCCAATTGCAAACACAGGGTTCCCCAAACTCCCCAGACGGCTGCATCTTAGCTGGCCAATGTACGGCAGGCAAATATCCAACTTCTATGGAGGCGGCTGAACGCATATTAAACAGATTTTCATCCCTACTTTCTCTATAAATATATACACACATGACTTTTCTTTTAAAGATCTAAAGGCTCCACATTAATAGCCATAACGGTCATTTCAGCAGTTGTGATCTCCAAAACTTTTGGACAAGGATGATGGGGAATGTCAGCCACCTGGAAAACAAACCATTCCCTGCACAGCGAGATCAGACGACTCTTAAAAGGTTAACGCAGTAAAACCACAGCTATTTAAATGAGCCCCCGAGAAGGTAAGTGGTGGTATATTTGCCATGTATTTAACAAGCCATTTTTCAGAGCCGTTTCACATAACAGTCGGCCCTTTCAGCAGAGGTCTGGCAGGGGCCCAAAATGTTATTACGCTCCATATTATCACAATAAAGCACTCAGCCATGATTGATTGACAAGCACCTCTCTCTCTCTCTCTCTCTCTATCCCCTGGCTGGACTAACTAAAAATTAACTTGCCGGTAAACAACTTGCATTATGTAACCAAAAAAAAAAAGACTATTATTGTATCACTTACACAAGGAGTTCTAGAATCTTTGAAGTGTTACATATGTAACATATTGTTACATAAGTGCAGCTCACTAGACTCTGCTCATACATAGGGCGAGTGGCTGCAGAGATAAAAATATTCAACGGGATTGTTTATTTTGAGGTTTAAATGATAAGAAATTACAGAATATCAATATCAGATATGTGGGGTCTGACTCCGAGCACCCCCTTTATTTAAAGAGAAAACCAAATTTTTTAGGCATGTGCTATACACAGGATAAGAAGCTATAAGTATATATATAAAATATGATATAAAAACATATAAATAAATATAATAAAATAAATATAATAAAATGTAGGGTCCCATTCTCACAAAATAGATGGAGCGCCCGCACAAGCATTCACTCTATTCAATAGTATGGGAGTGTCAGAAATTCGGAGCCAATGAGAGTTGAGCATTGTGCCCTGAGACTTCAGACAATCCTATACTATTATATGGAGCCATTAGTGAGTACATGACCCCCTTGCTTTGCTGGGGGTCCAGTTTTCATAGTGGTGGAGGTCCTAGCGGTTGGACCCTCATCATTCAGCTCATCGGCATAGACTGGGATTCTTTAGACTATGGAACTCTCTGCCACAAGATGTTGTGATGGCTGATAATGTGAATATGTACAAGAGGGGCCCGGATGCTTCTGGAGCGCAATAATATCACATCGTGTGAGAATAAAACTTTATGTTAGTGGTTTCTGTTGATCCAGGGAGTTATTCTGATCGCCATATTGGGGGTCGGGAAGGAATTTTTCCTTGCTTTGGGCCAATTGGCATCAGCCTTGCAGGGTTTTTGCCTCTAGATCAAGGTGGTATAATTTATAGGTTGGACTTGATTAACCTTATTTACTATGATGATACTTAAAGGGGTTTTCCTATAAAGCAAGTTAGGTCCTATACCCAGGATAAGGCCTAATTTGCTGATCGGTGGGGGTCTCAGTGATGGGATCCCCACGAATCACTAGAAAGGAGGTCTGATGTATCCCGTTGCGCCCCCCCGCATAGCACCACCGAGATAAACAGGGCAGCCGGTCGTGCATGTATGGGCTGTCCCGGTGGTGAGACGGGGGTACATCTGTTATTTGTGAGAAGCGCAGCGATCAGCAAGATAGGCCCTATCCTGTCCATGCTTTGTGGGAAAACCCCTTTAAAAACTCGGGTATTGGGGCCAATCAGAAGAAGGCCCAGCTCTGTCTATTCTTTAGGAGACTGATGGTGATGCCAGGGATCCAAATCCAATGATTTTAATAGAAGAGGCTTGTAGGCAATCTATGCAACACATTATGGCTCTTTATATGTTTGTCCAGGCCAAAACTATGAATGTTTCATCTATAGGATCATTAATAAATGAGCAGTGGGGGTCAGACACCCAGAACACATTACCCATTAATTCATTTACACAATGGAAGCACCCACACTACAGGCACCCATCCCATTACTCTGTAGTATAGGTCTTATTCTTTTCAATAATAATAACAATAATAATTCCTTTATGTATATAACACACACAGAAACTGCAGCGCTGCACAGAGCTTGTCACATCAGTCCCTGTCCCCAATGGGGCTCATAGCAACCTACCAATATGTTTTGCAGGGTGGGTGGAAACCAGAGGACACGGAGGAAACCCACGCAAACACTGAGAGAACATACAAACTCTATGGAGATGTTGACCTGGATGGGACTTCAACCCAGGACCCCAGTGCTGCAAGGCTGTAGTGCTAACCGCTGAGCCCCTGTTGCCCAATACTTGGACGGTCGCCGCTGTGGGTGTGGCACACATGGTATATAAATTTGCAGAGAGGAGATTTTCCCACCTAGATTGCGTTACCATTGTGTCTCCGTAAACACAATGTACATTTATTGAGTTAACATTGCATTTTGTAAACACAGTGACAGCACGACAACAATAGGATAGGAGTAGAACCTGCTTACATGATTGGATTTTCACCATTATTTCCATGGTGCACAAAGGTAGTGACTATTCAAGATTCCCATGTGGTTGCATTGGCCCCAACAAGATTGAATCACTTTCCCTCTCACTTTCAGGTCCCTCTCTCGCTATTTCCCAGATATTTTCCCTTGTAAATAAGTGAGCTTGGACGAGCAGCCTACACTTTGCTTCCTGCCATTCTGAAAGCTTGTTTCACAGCCCAAAATACCTGAAGAAAAGCACAATGGCGTACACCCCAGGGGCTATGACCTACTGCATTAAGAATCACAACACTGAACAAATCCAGATTCTTCAGACATTAACACTAAGGGTTTTTTTAATCTTTCACTGCAAATACAGGCGGTCCCCTACTTAAGGACACCCGACTTACAGGCAGACCCCTCTGACCTCTGGTGAAGCTTTCTGAATGATTTACTATAGTCCTAGATTGCAATAATCAGCTGTAAGGTGCAGGGGCGTAACTACAGCGGTAGCAGCTGCCATGGGGCCCACAGTGTCAGGGGTCCCCGGCATCTGATCTGACACACTAAAGAATGTAAGATGTGCACCATTATATACATATTATACTGAACATTGAACAGCATATTTATCAGTGCAGAAATGTGTGTAAGAGAGTATAAATGTTATAAATGTTTGAGTATACAAATGTGTATATTTACTAAGGGTGTACGGGGCCCCATTCAAACATCTGCTATGGGGCCCTACCTCTCCTAGTTACGCCCCTAGAAAGGCGTCTGTAATGAAGCTTTATTGATAATCCTTGGTCCCATTACAGCAAAAAATGTTTAAACTCCAATTATCACTGGGGCCCAATTTCTTTTGTCTGGATCTACAATTATAAAATATACAATTTCGACTTACATACAAATTCAACTTAAGAACAAATCTTGTGTGTAACCCGGGGACTGCCTGTATACAAATTTAGGCAACAAAACAGACAATGCTGTATGGAATCAATATGGAGGCATCTATGAAACGACAATAAACTAGTGAATTAGCTGTAATATGTGGGGAAACCTGGCAGTAAATGTTCAATTTTCTTGCAGCGCCACCACAGGGGAAATGAAGAATGACACTGTCCCATTCAAATCAATAGGCTGTATGTGTATCTCCAAGATAAGGGCCAGTTCACACAAACAGGTACGAGCCTTTCCATTATACATTATCTCCATATACACTCTACATGTGACTTTGGCTCTTGGTGTAAGGTGTGAACTGACCCTTGGTGACACATTTTGTGTCATCTCAACTATGATAGATAAGGATATTCTGATCCCTAATAGGGAGCACTAGCAGGTTTTCTTCAAGACTGGAGAAACCCTTTAACGATCGATAAAATTTTTCATAAAACACTTCACACTCCAGTCATCTCAAGTTGTAGTTGTCACTCTCAATGTTATAATCACTTTTTCCTAACTGAGATATTACAGGGGTGAAAAGGTCACAAAGGTCAGCAGCCCTATAAAACTTGAAGGAACCACTCAAGGAATCAACTTGCCCAGCTCAACCTTAGTCATTGGAGTAATTTCAGGGTTTTGAAGACAATCGTCAAAGCACGACGGCTCCTGGAGCGCAGAGTGTCTGCTATTATCTGTAATGAGAATCTGGCAGTGGCATGTCCTGGTCTTATCCACTCAAAAGCCCTTGACGTCATTAAGATTCATTTCTGGGAATCCCTTTGATAAGGCAGGACATGTCAGTGTCATCTCACCCGCACTGTCCATGTATATAGGTCTACAATAAAAAGGGAAAATCTTTTCATGCAATGGACAAAAGCCGGAGCTGTCACTGGGTGGTCAACTGGTCGTCTTCTGGTCATCTGCTGCCGAAGCGTTACAGGGAACCTGTCACCCTGACCTGGGACACAAAACCACCCACTGGCCCCTATGGAGCAGTAGTCTATCACCTGCACTACATGATTGCTGTACAATAATAAAAAAAGAGATGACTTCACTTAATCTACCGTCAAAATCCATCATGATAAACCAGGGACACTCATACATCCAGGCACCGAGACTGTGACTTATGCTGAGCTAGAGCACGTCTATGCTGCAGCTTCACAGGCAGTTACACTGTGCAGTAGATCTTCGAAGGAAGGAGGCTATGGATAACACATATAAGAAGATACCACAGTCCGGGTATCTTCTTTTCCTTTCAAGTTTATAGCAATGATGTGCTCCACAGATTGTGGTTCATCATTCCAGGTTCACTGTATAAATATTCATCAAATCCTAATATACATATGAATATATATATACAGGCGGTCCCCTACTTAAGGACACCCGACCCCCTCTGACCTCTGGTGAAGCTTTCCGAATGATTTACTATAGTCCTAATGCTGCAATGAATCAGCTGTAAGGTGTCGTTAATGGAAGCTTTATGAATGTATCCTTGTGCCACTTAGCAGCAAAAAAATCTTAAACAATCCAATTGTCCTGGCAAAAATTACATTTTTTTGTCTGGATCTACATTATAAAAGATACAGTTTCGCTTACATACAAATTCAACTTAAGAACAAACCTCCGGACCCTATCTTGTATGTAACCCGGGGACTGCCTGTATATATATTTATTATATTGTAAGCCACTTTAAGGAAAATTTGCTTAAAGGCAATCTACCACCACATTCCTGTAACTTACTGTTAATATAATTTTTTTCTGTGTTTCAGTTTTCAGAAAAATTTAAAATAATGAACTTTTATAAAAATGTGTCACCAGTGTCCCTCCAGCTCCGACCTTTCACAATTATTCACGCCACAACCAAGCTTATTTCCCACCTCCTTTCTCCTCTGTGCCAACTAGAGAGTCGGAACATCAACCGACTCTCTGCAATTTCTGCGCATGCGCGGTGCTGCCTTCACTTCACTTAAGGCTTCATAAATGTTGTCTTTAGGCATGTTATGGTTATATTTTTTATGGATTGGGGGGGGGGGGGGGGTGGGGTGGGTTTTGTGTCAAAATGCAAAAACCCCACCTCTGTATGAAGAGGACTCAGCCGCGTGAGCCCTCTTCATACTTCCCTATACCTCTGCGCGTAGAGCTACGGCGCAGAGCGTTAAGGGGTTAAAGTTATGAAATCTTTTGTATCCAAATCCGGCTTTAAACTTCTCCGCATCAGTTTTAGGGACTGCCTGGTGTGTTCCTTGGTCTTCATGATGCAGAACTCTGAAACTATCACAGAGCAGGTGGATTTATACAGAGACCCAATTACACACGATTAAATTCATCATCCTCTTCATTTAGGACAACATTGGATCCTTCAGACATCCTCACGAACTTCGGAGTTAGTTGCTCCACTGAAAGTAAAGGGGCTGAAAAATTTTGCACGCCCACTTTTTAATGTATTATTTTTTTTTACAAAAGTTTAAAATATCCAATACATTTCGTTCCACTTCAAAATTGTGTCCCACTTGAGGTTGATTCTTCTCCAAAAATGACGATTTTATATCTTTATGTTTGAATCCTGGAATGTGGCAAAAGGTAGAAAGCTCAAGGGGGCCAAATACTTTCGCAGGGCACTGTATCTTTGCCAAGTTCCAACATGGCAATATTAAGTGGTAACATACTGTTCTCTGATCACATCACACAGCTTTCAATCGTATCTGCATCATGAGACACCAATACAA
Organism: Engystomops pustulosus; assembly: GCA_019512145.1. NCBI lineage: Eukaryota > Metazoa > Chordata > Amphibia > Anura > Leptodactylidae > Engystomops > Engystomops pustulosus. The sequence continues at coordinate 94,113,643 of CM033649.1, read as the reverse complement.
TAGAAATAAGGATGAGAAACTGCAGAATATATTGTATACTTCTCTCTAAAGATGATCCAGCCTCTGTCTATGCCTTCTCACTCCTCCTGTAGTACCAAGCAGCCGAGATGCATAACTTTAATATATACTGAGGTGGACACATTCTGGGAGCTCTGGGACTGCAGTTGGATGCTTGGTGGATGCCTGAATCTATATAGCAAATCTTGTTGTTCAGAGAGGTTTTGGTGTGTCATCTCTGCACCAATGTCTAGGATCACATCACTACTGTATAGTATGTTAAGCCATGGAGGTTTATCGGGTAAAGAGTAGAGAAACCAAGAAACTACCATTTCCTCTATAGGCTGCATACATACAGCAGGAAATTGCATTACGATAGACTACCTAAAAGACCGTGCTTATGGGGGGACGATGCAAGCTTGCGGCAACATACGCCCCCCCCATACTGTTGTGTGAATGTAGCCTCAAGCGGGATCGGCACGCTGAATCGAACCATAAAAGCATAAATGAAGAAGGAGCTAAGTTGTAGTACCAACGGGGCTCCTCCCTCCTTAATAGACAAAAATCTGTGGCTGAATACTAAAGTAGAGATCTTACTTTCAGACAGTGTGTCTGTTGTGATTTGTTCCATGCATATATCTTTACCTGATCCGAATAATTGTTCAGTACATTCTGATGGAACACAAGTTTTAGTGTGCGATTCTAACAGTAGTACGGGTGTAGTAGAGAAATTCTGACTTGTCACATCTTTAATGTACCCCTTAAAACCCACTAACATGCAGCTAGCTACAGTCCTAATATGCCTGGTGATACTTCACTGATTCAATGCTTCCGTTGAAACAGACAGCCTGGTGCACAATTGAGGTAAATGTCCAATTGTCCAGCTCTGAGTGCTCAGATGTGTCGTAAAAGGGAAAAGACTGTATATTTTTTTTTCCATTAAAGAAACCACAAAATACCAACTCAGAGCAAATGGAGCCACAGTCGTAATACAGAGTCTTGTCAGGACATGATTGTCAGTATGTAAATGTTTCCATCCTAGTCTATCACTATCTATACAGTATTTAATTTGTTTTAAAAGAAAGTTAGGTACATCCCATAGAATAAAAACTGTTTCACATCGAGTCATTTGTGGGCGACTTGAAGGAAAACGAGCATGTAATCAGGACTGGGGAGGGGGGACTATGATGCCAAAGACTCTTGTGCTGTGCAGCTATAGAAATAATTAGAATGTCATCCCCCTGGCAAAGAAAATGTAAATACATCTAAAATACGACATAATGACATTCTGTTTGTGAGCCAGAGGATCTGCTTCAAATAAAGGCAGCATTAGAGGAACAATTACATCTCAGGGACAGGTTGGGAGAGACACAGACCCTCACTGGAGCAGTAGGCTGAAGGAGGGGAGCAGCATAAATCTTGTTCCATCATAGGCAAGAATGTTATTAGCAGCTGCATTGTAAACCCTCAGGCTGCCAGCGATATCTCTTGCAATGGATCATGAGCACTTTCTTCTTACTTTCATGACAAGTAGGCTGGCTAGAACATTGGAATACGACTCTAAAGAATGTATACATATATACCAGAGTCACTCCATATATGTAGTGTGATGAGATCATCGTCACCTTCAGTATATATTCTGTATGTTCTTATTTCAAGGTTATATTGAGGTAGCACCCATAGTGCAATCTGAAAACAAAATGAGAAAAGAGCCTTTTTTCCATGTTTTGAAAGGGAACCTACCACCACAAATCTATCTATAAGGTAGATTGGTGGTAGGTGGATCATTGGGACGTGAGGAGAGCCCTTTTAAGGGCTAACCCTCACGTCCCCACACTTTTTGTTAACCTATTAGACATATATTCAAATTTATTATGCGGCTACTGTGGCGGGAGTAGCCGCATCTGAGGTACACGAGGCGGCTACTCACGCCCCGGTAGTTTTCCCCTCCTACTCACCCATCTTCGGGCGCAGCTCGCGCCCTCCGTCGCGTGATCATGCCGTCTGCGCATGCGCAGAAGAGCAGGCCCGCGGCTATTTCGGAGCAGCTGACCACGCAGGCGCGGGCCCGCTCTTCTGCGCATGCGCAGACGGCAGGATCGCGCGACGAGGGCGGGCAGCTACGCGGATGCGCGCCGAAATGGTGAGTAGGGGGAAAAGAGGCTACCGGGGCGTGAGTAGGCGCATAAGTAAATTTGAATATATATTTAATAAAAGTTAACAAAAAAGTGTGGGGAAGTGAGGTTAGCCCTTAAAAGGGCTATCCTCACGTCCATTGATCCACCTACCACCCGATCTACCTTTACTAGATAGATTGTGGTGGTAGGTTCCCTTAATTAATTAAGAGGTATCTGTATGATAGGTAATTGAAGAGTATCAATGGGGAGGGGTGTGAGCCAGTCCCCTGCCGATCACCTGCCGACACCCCTACTTAGCAACAAAGCATGGCATTAGGTAGGGGGGTGTCCAGCTGATGTTGGCCTACAGTGAGCCTGAGGATGTCGTTTTCTAGGGTAGTGACCCACTGGACCAACACAGACGAGACCTAAGCCGACACCTGGACCGGAATCTAAGTGGTACCACAGGAGCACCAGTGACAGCGGCCACAGATATATTCCGCCATCTCCGACAGTGCAGCTCCTTTTAGCATTTAGAGCAATCCCTGGTTTAGCATGGAAAAAAGAGAGCAGAGAGCACAAAACTGTATCCACAATAAACTTGTTGTAAGAAGCCTAAAGGGTGTTAAAGGGATCAGGAGGATTGTCCCTTTTCTGCACTTCCTACTCCTGGAAAACAGCCAATGCTGCCAGAGAAGAAGAAATGAATTCTTTGCAAAAATTACTACAAAGGTGGTAACTTATATGTAACAAGGATGGTTTAAGTCCCTTAGAATGGGAGCAGCTCATACAGAACGTCCTCATGTTCTGCCTCACATAGCGAGATCCAAATAAGGTGTGGTTGTTTTTCAGAAAATCCATTTAAGTCAAGCAATGCTGTCAATGGGGATCTTTTATCATACACTAGCGAATCATGGTTCGGCATATGATGAAAGCCCGGACTCCTGATTTATCTGGCATGCTGGGTGCAGTTCTTAGAATTGCACTATTACATGCAACTGTTCAAAAGTCACAGGCTATAGAAGTGTGCAACACTTGCGGGCTTACTTAACTGGGGATTGTGGCGCACGGGATTGGATTGTGGCGCAGCTGCGTTGGCTTTCATGTGAAATTGGGGGGGGGGGGGCGGGGCCGTCGGATGATCGGAATGACGTCGGATTTGTTTAACTTCAAATTGTGTTACAAGATCAAGCACTTACATGCACCGGGAAGGAGAAGGTGAACTCCGGTGACCTGAGCGGGGAAGCGACACATGCAGGAAATCGTCCGCACGATCTAGTGAACTCTGTGGGTGGCGTAAATAATAACAATTCCTGGCGGTTCGAAATGTATTGCAATTAATTCAGGGTTTGTATACCAAAAGGTAGCGTTTAAGCTCTGGTAGATGATGCCCCCAATTTAATTCTTCCATTCCCTCCAGTAGGATTTGTAAAAAACTACCCGTCATATTGCAGGGGACAACCCCATTGAATGTATATGTAAGACATACGAATCATACCATAGACATAGAGGAACATGCTAAAAAGTTTGAATTTTGCTCACGGTTTTGGTTGTAGAAATGGTATGAACTTTACCAGATCTGACGCACAACACAAGTGCAAGCAAATAAACTTGCTACAAGAGTAACAATGTAAGACTCCACTTTCTAATTGTACACCTGGTGGCATCTCAGATAAGTTGCATAATATCTTTCTTTTCTAAAGTGAAACTTTTACACATTGTGATTTTATGCAAATGAGTTGCATCTTGCACATTTTGCAAACAATACTAAAAATCAAAGTAAAGCACACGTACGACTAGAGGGAGACCTGCCCTAATAGTGTTTCTAACAACCACGGTCATTAGCATGAAGTTCTTCATCTGATCCTTTCTGTTCAAGGTTCCTCATTTATCTCAACTTTTAACAAAACTGGAAAGAGAAGATTGAAACATATCGCTTTTCAATAATCCCCCCTCTAAATCTATGAGGAGTTAAATTGTTAGTTTCAGCAGTCAGTAAATCACCTGTTCAAACCCTGTCAGTAATTTGATTACAATGTAACCTCTATAATGGAAAGAGGCTGACAAATGACAATTGAACAGCGCTAACGGATTATGGAAAAGCCCGGATTCCCCCAGGTACAATGCATCACGACTTGTCACAGAACCCACAAACTCACTTGTTCTGCAACCAGTTCCAGAAAATTAAAATGCAATTTAGGCAACATTTCCACTACTAAGTATGTTAGTATGTAGTAAAACCTGAGGCTGCTCTCCATTCTGTCCCCTTACCTACTACTGTATCAGTGTCAAGGCAGTCAGCAAAGAAAGGACAACAGAGCCATCTGCCAACGTGGTAAAGGCAAAAAAAAAAACTTTTGAGCCCAAAGCATATTGCATTATGGAGGATATACACAGCTGAGCTATCAAAATCGACATAAACAGTTCCAAAACTGGATTCAAAAAATACCCCATATTCAAAATGGGGGTATAGGCTGCAGTAAGCCTGAATGGCCACCAACACCTGGACAGAGTCTGCCCATCTGTGTAGTGGCATAGAACTGCTGCCATCACAGGGTGTTAGTTGCTGCATCCTTTGTATAGGTTAAAGGTTCTCCACTTTCAGTAATATCTCGGTATACCCCGCTCAGTGATGTCCACGTGGGTGCATGGCTGTTACATCCCTGGTCATGTGATGTCACACAAGGAGCACGCTTGTTACATCCCTGGTCATTGTGATGTCCACACCGGTGCACAGCTCATTATACCCCTGGTCATGTGATGTCACAACAGATACACAGCTCATTATATACCTGGTCATGTGAGTCACACAGGTGGCACCGGCTCCGTTAATCCCTGGTCAGTGATGTCACACAGGTGCACGCTCGTTCATCATCTGGTCATTCCTAGTTCACTACAGGTCACGGCTCGTATACCCCTGGCAGGATGTCACACAGTGCACGCTTGTTACATCCCTGGTCATGTGATGTCAAACAGGTGCACGGTCGTTATCCCTGGTCATGTGATGTCACACGTGCACGGCTCGTTATACCCTGGTCATGTGATGTCACACAGGTGCCCGGCTCGTTATATCCCTGGTCATGTGATGTCACAAGGTGCACGGCTCGTTATACCCCTGGTCAGTGAGGTCACACAGGTGCACGGTCGTTTATATCCCTGGTCATGTGATGTCACACAGGTGGACAGCTTGTTACATCCCTGGTCATGTGATGTCACACAGGTGCACGGCTTGTTACATCCCTGGTCATGTGATGTACACAGGTGGACGGCTTGTTACATCCCTGGTCATGTGATGTCACCCGAACCGGTGCATTGCTCATTATACCCCCTGGTCACTGTGAGTCACACAGATCCAACAGCTCGTATTATCCCTGGTCATGTGATGTCACACAGGTGACGGCTCCTTATAACCCCTGTTCATGTGATGTCACACAGATGACGGCTCGTATATCCCTGGTCATGTGATGTCACACCAGGTGCACGGCTCGTTATATCCCTGGTCATGTGATGTCACACAGGTGCATGCTCATTATACCCTGGCTGTGTCAACAGGTGCACGCTCGTTATATCCTGGTAGTGATGTCACACAGGTGCACAGCTCCTTATATCCCTGGTCATGTGATGTCATACAGTGCACGGCTCATTATACCCCCTGGTCATGTGATGTCACACAGGTGCACAGATATTATTTTCCAGGTGCACGGCTTGTTATATCCCTGGCCATGTATGTCACACCAGATGCACGCTCTCATCATAACACACAGCTCTGATTACTGTAATGAGCTATGTCCTGTGTGACGTCAAATGACCAGGAACGTTTGTTATCCACAGAGGACAATGACTGAGCTTCCACTAGAATGACAGCAAGCAGAGGTCTGAAAACCATGAGGAATTGATACAGAAAGTATATTTGGAAACTTTATAACTTTCATTACACAAACAAATATCAATTATTTGCTGAAAGTGGACGACTCCTTCAATAATTTGGCCCATAAAACCCCTTTAATCATATAATAAGCAGCGGACGTGGAACCTTTGTGCTATTCAATCGTTTTCTATTGGGAAACCTCTATGGAGTTATTATTTAACCTCTCCAGCCTTCTCCTTTTTACCCTTATACTAATTTGTATTAACCGAGGTAAGACCGTGTCGTGGGGTTTTGAGGAGGTCCTGACGTGAATAGCATCTCATCCATATGACGTTGTGTGGCACCAAAGGCTCATTCAAATGAATAGTCATGGACAGGAGTAGGTCAGGGCAGGCATCACAGGAAACAGGCAGTGGGTGCAGGAAGATCTCATGGGACCTGGGTCACAATAATCCATGGTGGTATATGGTATTACAGTAACAGAGTTAGGAAATAGTCAAGGGTCAACAGAGAGCACAGCAAGTCGAGGTAGACCTAAAGTACAGACTAGGAACCTTTAGCTCAGGGACTGGGGTAGGGGGCAGCCTGACTTTAATAGCACCACTGTGTATGGGTAGTTGGTTATGAAGATTGGATACGTGTGGCAAGCGGGATGGACTGTGGTGTCAATGGACACAGCAACTCGTGTCTATAACCATTAGAACTTAATGCCCACTAGCCTAAAAGAGGCCAAGAAGTCCTCACCCCGTCTATGAAACTTAGGGTCCATGGCTTGGCATTTAGTGGGATGTTATAAGGTGTTATCATTATAAGGCAACTCTTTAACACATTTTACTTTGCCCTTCCTTGATATACAAACTTATGGGAATATGCCATAGGGTTATGGTCCATATGATATAGCAAAAGAAAAATCATGGGCAAAAATTGCCTTATATTTCGGCAAGTACCGGTAATTAGATTTGTCAGCTGGTACTTTTTACTTGCAACAAAAGACACACAGCTAGACCACCAGCGACAGCATAAATATACACGGTGTTATACTGTCTGTACTTTGTCTCTGCTCATTAGAGCTCGGAGGTCAGGAAAGGTCATTTAGGGGCAAACAACAATAAATGTGAATGGTCCTGTGACCAAAAGGCTTTCTGGGTACATGGACAGGCAACACCGAGTCCACATTACAGTCCACTTGGCAATCATTCTTCTCTATGCACCCAATTGCAAACACAGGGTCCCCAAATCCCCAGACGGCTGCATCTTATCTGGCCAATGTTACGGCAAACATCCAACTTCTATGAGGCGGCGTGAACGCATATTAAACAGATTTTAATCCCTACTTTCTCTATAAATATATACACCATGACTTTTCTTTTAAAGATCTAAAGGCTCCACATTAATAGCCATAACGGTCATTTCAGCAGTTTGTGATCTCCAAAACTTTTGGACAAGGTGATGGGGATGTCAGCCACCTGGAAACAAACCATTCCCTGCCAGCGAGATCAGACGACTCTAAAAGGTTAACGCAGTAAAAACCACAGCTATTTAAAATGAGCCCCCGAGAAGGTAAGTGGTGGTATATTTGCCATGTATTTAACAAGCCATTTTTCAGCAGCCGTTTCACATAACAGTCGGCCCTTTCAGCAGAGTTCTGGCAGGGGCCCAAAATGTTATTACGCTCCATATTATCACAATAAAGCACTCAGCCATGATTGATTGACAAGCACCTCTCTCTCTCTCTCTATCCCCTGGCTGGACTAAACTAAAAATTAACTTGCCGTGTAAACAACTTGCAGTAACCAAAAAAAAAAGACTATATTGTATCACACCCAAGGGTTCTAGAATCTTTGAAGGTTACATATTGTATAGGTAGCTCACTAGACTTGCTCATACATAGGGCGAGTGGCTGCGAGATAAAAAATTCAATGGGATTGTTTATTTTGAGGTTTAAATGATAAAATTACAGAATATCAATATCAGATATGTGGGGTCTGACTCCGAGCACCCCCTTTATTTAAGAGAAAAACCAAATTTTTAAGGCATGTGCTATCCACCGGATAAAAGAAGCTATAAGTAATATATAAAATATAGAATAAAAACTATAATAATATATAAAAAAATATAATAAAATGTAGGGTCCCATTCTCACAAAATAGATGGAGCGCCCGCACAGCATTCACTCTATTCAATAGTATGGGAGTGTCAGAAATTCGGAGCCAATGAGAGTTGAGCATGGTGCCTGAGACTTCAGACAATCCTATACTATATATGGAGCATTAGTGAGTACATGACCCCCTTGCTTTGCTGGGGGTCCAGTTTTCATAGTGGTGGAGGTCCTAGCGGTTGGACCTCATCATTCAGCTCATCGGCATAGACTGGATTCGTTAGACTATGGAACTCTCTGCCACAAGATGTTGTGATGCTGATAATGTGAATATGTACAAGGGGGCCGGATGCTTCTGGAGCGCAATAATATCCATCGGTGAGAATAAACTTAATGTTAGTGGTTTCTGTTGATCCAGGGAGTTTTCTGATCGCCATATTGGGGGTCGGGAAGAATTTTTCCTTGCTTTGGGCCAATTGGCATCAGCCTTGCAGGGTTTTTTGCCTCTAGATCAAGGTGGTATATTTATAGGTTGGACTGATGACACTTATTTACTATGATGATACTTAAAGGTTTTCCTATGAAGCAATTTAGGTCCTATAACCAGGATAAGGCCTAACTTGCTGATCAGTGTGGGGGTCTCAGTGATGGGATCCCCAAGAATCACTAGAAGTGTGTCCGATGCAATCCCGTTGCGCCCCTCATAGCACCACCGAGATGAACAGGGCAGCCGGTCATGCATGTATGGGCTGTCCCGGTGGTGCGACATCTGTTAGTGGGAGCGCACCGTATCATTGCATGTAGAATTAGCTGCCCGATCACCAGAGGCCCTATCCTGTCCATGCTTGTGGGAAAACCCCTTTAAAAACTCGGGTATTAAGGCCCAGCTCTGTCCATTGTTTAGGAGACTGATGGTGATGCCAGGGATCCAATCCAATGATTTAATAGAAGAGGCTTGTAGGCAATCTATGCAAACACATTATGGCTCTTTATAAGTTTGTCCAGGCCAAAACTATGAATGTTTCATCTATAGGATCATTAATAAATGACCAGTGGGGATCAGACACCTAGAACACACTACCGATTAACTCATTTACACAATGGAAGCACCCCACATACCAGCACCCATCCCATTACTCTGTAGTATAGGTCTTATTCTTTTCAATAATAATAACAATAATAATTCCGTTATTCATATGGCGCACACAGATTTTGCAGCGCTGCACAGAGCTTGCCAAATCCCTCTCCCCAATGGGAGTCACATGAATCTACCAGTATGTTTTGCAAGGTGGGTGGAAACCAGAGGACCCGGAGGAAACCCACGCAAACATTGAGAGAACATACAAACTCTATGGAGATGTTGACCTGGATGGGACTTGAACTCAGGACCCCAGTGCTGCAAGGCTGTAGTGCTAACCGCTGAGCCCCTGTTGCCCAATACTTGGACGGTCGCCGCTGGTGGGTGTGGCACACATGGTATAAAATTTGCAGAGAGGAGATTTTCCCACTAGATTGTTACCATTGTGGTCTACGTAAACACAATGTACATTTAGTGTGTTAAAATTTAGTTAACATTGCAGTGACAGCACGACAACAATAGGATAGGAGTAGAACCTGCTTACATGATTGGATTTTCACCATTATTTACATGGTGCACAGGGTAATTGACTATTCAAGATTCCATGTGGTTGCATTGGCCCCAACAAGATTGGAATCACTTTCCTCTCACTTTCAGGTCCCTCTCTCGCTATTTCCCCAGATATTTTCCCTTGTAAATAAGTGAGCTTGGACGAGCAGCCACCACTTTGCCCTTCCTGCCATTCTCAAGCTTGTTTCAAACACAGCCAAAAATACCTGAAGAAAAGCACAATGGTGTACACCCCAGGGGCTATAGACCTACGGCATTAAGAATCACAACATGAACAATCCAGATTCTTCAACAGATAACACTAAGGGTTTTTTTTATCTTTCACTACAAATACAGGCGGTCCCCTACTTAAGGACACCCGGACTTACAGACACCCATAGTTACAGACAGACCCCTCTGACCTCTGGTGAAGCTTTCCGAATGATTTACTATAGTCCTAGATTGCAATAATCAGCTGTAAGGTGCAGGGCGCTAAAACTACAGCGGTAGCAGCCGCCATGTGGCCCACAGTGTCAGGGGGCCCCCGGCATCGGATCTGACACACTAAAGAAAGAAGATGTGCACACATTATATACATATTATGCTGAACATTTGTACAGCATATTTATCACTGCAGAAATTGTGTAAGAGCCTATAATGTTATAAATGTTTGAGTATACAAATGTGTATATTTACTAAGGGTGTACGGGGCCCCATTCAACATCTGCTATGGGGCCCTGCCTCTCCTAGTTACGCCCCTAAAAAAGGCGTCTGAATGAGGCTTTATTGTAATCCTTGGTCCCATTCAGCAAAAATGTTTAAACTCCAATTGTCACTCAATTTCTTTTGTCTGGATCTACAATATAAAATATACAATTTCGAGCTTACATACAAATTCAACTTAAGAACAAATCTTGTGTACCGCGGGGACTGCCTGTTATACAAATTTAGGCAACAAAACAGACAATGTGTATGGAATCAATATGGAGGCATCTATGTGAAACGACAATAACTAGTGAAACAAACAAATTAGCTGTAATATGGGGGGAAACCTGGCAGTATGTTTCAATTTTCTTGCAGACGCCACACAGAAGGAAATGAAGAATGACACTGTCCCATTCAAATCAATAGGCTGTATGTGTATCTCCAAGATAAGGCCAGTTCACACAAACAAAACAGTCACGAGCCTTCCATTATACATTATTCCTATACACTCTACATGTGACTTTGGCTCTTGGTTGTGGTTAAGGTGTGAACTGACCCTTGGTGACACATTTTGTGTCATCTCAACTATGATAGATAGGATATCCTGATCCCTAATAGGGAGCACTAGGCAGGTTTTCTTCAAGACTGGAGAAACCCTTTAACGTCGATAAATAAAGTAATAGAACTAACAGGCAGTCCCCGGTTACATACAAGAAGGGTCGTAGGTTTGTCTTAGTGCATTTGTATGTAAGTCGGAACTGTATATTTTATCATTGAAATCCCAGAAGCACTTTTTTGGTCTCTGTGACAATGAATTTTCAAAATGTTGGAGTTTGTATAAGAATCAATTAACACTAAATCCTCATTCAGAAGCACGAGTGATAAACTGTTACAGCTGATCATTGAGCCTAGGACTAAAGTACAGTAATACCAATCCGAGGTCCGTTTGTAACTAGGGGACGTATGTAAGTCGAGTGTTCTTAAGTAGGGGACCGCCTGTATATAAAATATAAGTAATATGATTTTTAATAAAACACTGCACACTCCAGTCATCTCAAGTTGTAGTTGTCACTCTCAATGTTATAATCACGTTTTCCTAACTGAGATATTACAGGGGTGAAAGGTCACAAAGTCAAGCAGCCCTATAAAACTGTGAAGGAACCACTCAAGGAATCAACTTGCCCGCTCAACCTTAGTCATTGGAGTAATTTCAGGGTGGTTTGAAGACAATCGTCAAAGCACGACGGTCTGGACCGCAGAGTGTCTGCTATGTATCTGTAATGAGAATCTGCGGGGTGGCGATGTCCTGGTCTATCACTCAAAAGCCTTGACGTCATTAAATCATTTCTGGGAATCCCTTTGATAAGGCAGGACATGTCAGTGTCATCTCACCCGCACTGTCCATGTATATAGGTCTACAATACAAAAAGGGAAAATCTTTTCATGCAATGGACAAAAGCCGGAGCTGTCACTGGGTGGTCAACTGGTCGTCTTCTGGTCTACTGCTGCCCAAGACGTTACAGGGAACCTGTCACCCTGACCTGGGACACAAAACCACCCACTGGCCCCTATGGAGCAGTAGTCCACCGCCTGCACTACATGATTGCTGTACTATAATAAAAAAAGAGATGACTTCACTTAATCTACCTCCAAAATCCATCATGATAAACCAGGGAACACCATATATCAGGCACCGAGACTGTGACTCTTATGCGGAGCTACAGCACGTCTATGCTGCCAGGCTTACAGGCTGTTACACTGTGCAGTAGATCTTCGAAGGAAGAGGCTATGGATAATACATATAAGAAGATACCACAGTCCGGGTATCTTCTTTTCCTTTCAGTTTTATAGCAAGATGTGCTCCAACAAATTGTGGTTCGTCATTCCGGTTCACTGAATAAATATTCATCAAATCCTATTATACATATGAGTATATATATATACAGGCGGTCCCCTACTTAAGGACAATCGACTTACAGACAACCCATAGTTACAGACAGACCCCCTCTGACCTCTGGTGAAGCTTTCTGATGCTTTATATAGTCCCAGGCTGCAAATTCAGCTGTAAGTGTCTGTAATGAAGCTTTTATTGATAATCCTTGTCCCATTACAGCAAAAAATGCTTCTATCCAATTGTCACTGGGGCAAAAATTATTTGTTGTCTGGATCTACAATTATAAAATATACAGTTTCGAACTTACATACAAATTCAACTTAGAACAAACCTCCGACCTATCTGTATGTAACCCGGGGACTGCCTGTATATATATATATATGAACATATATACAGGCGGTCCCCTACTTAAGGACAACCGACTTACAGATGACCCCTAGTTAAAGACAAACCCCTCTGCCCACCATGACCACTGGTGAAGCTCTCTGGATGCTTTATTATACTCCCAGGCTTAAATGATCAGCTATAAAGTGTCTGTAATGAAGCTTTATTGATAATCCTGGTCCCCTTACAGCAGAAAATTTTGAAAACTAAAATTTTGTCTGGAGCTATAAAACATACAGTTTCAACTTACATACAAATTCAACTTAAGAACAAACCTATGGTAACTACCTGTACATATGAAAGTAC